>CM036763.1:50197092-50744592 GCA_020796225.1 Arion vulgaris | reverse complement strand
TGCAAAAATTCTGCTATCTTGGGTCCACGGTCACTGCCAGCCTTTCTCTTGATGAAGAAATCAACGCTCGTGTAGGGAGTGCGCTACTACATTCGGCATACTATCAAAGCGAGCGTGGGACAACAAAAATTGACATTGCAGACGAAGACTCAAATATATCGAGCCTGTGTAATTAGTTCTTTACTATATGGCTCAGAAACATGGACAGCCTACTCAAGACACGAGAGGAGACTTAACATCTTTCACCTTCGATGTCTCCACAAGATTATGAGCATCAGGTGGTACGACAAGATAACCAACTCTGAAGTACTACAACGTGCAAATCTGCCTTCCATCATGGGCATGCTCAGCAGTAGACGACTAAGATGGTTGGGACATGTGAGAAGAATGAAACTTATCGCATACCAAAACAAATGTTGTTCTGTGAACTTTCGGAGGAAGAGGCACCAGGGCAGACCACTGCTCAGATATAAAGATGTCTGCAAAACCTCAATGAAAAACTTTTCTATAGATCCCAGCACATGGGAGGGACTAGCTGATGACAGAGTTGTGTGAAAGCCAAATTACGAAAGGGCGCAGAGTCTTTTGAGAAGAGACTTATATACGAGCTGAACAACAAGAGAAAAGCGAAAACTCAGAAGTTGTCACAGTAAAACACTTGCCTATTGACCGTCTGTAAAGATGAAAAGGGCCATATATATATATATACATCGTAAATGAATGAACCTACTGGAGAAGAAGAATCAGGAATAAGGAACTAACTCAGAGGAGAGAAACCAAATAAAAGATAAGGAACCAGAGAAGTCGGAACACGAGAAGTCAGAAACTAAGGAAAGAAGCACACTAGGAGATTGAAACTAAAGGCAGGAGTACAACATAGGAAATAGTGCATAACCTCCAAGCAAACAAACAATCCAATTCGCCAAAAGTGGGAAATGAGGAAGAAGAAGGATCAAACTATAACAAATTAACAACCAATCTTACCACTAAATGGCCCAAGAAAAAATGGCCCCTACTTCACTTCCTTTCTTTCTTTCCTGTCTTCTTTCCTTACTTCCTTCTTTCTTTCTTTCCTTTCTTCTTTCCTTCCTTCCTTGCTTCCATTTGTTCGCTTGAAATATTGTATTTATAAATATATATACATTAATTATTTTCATCTGTATCTTGGTTTATCTGCCCGTCTTGCTGGTCTATTTGTCTATCCATCTATCTATCGGTCTATCCATCTATCTATCGGTCTATCCATCTATCTATCGGTCTATCCATCTATCTATCGGTATATCCATCTATCGATCGGTCTATCCATCTATCTATCGGTCTATCCATCTATCTATCGGTCTATACATCTACTGATTGGTCCACCCATCTATCAATCGATTTATCCAATCCATCTATCTCTACCCATCCATCCACCCATCCATTCACCCACCGAAGAATAAAATCTTTAAAAATATTTTTTTAAAAGAAAGTTTACCACTGTTCTTTGTCCAGGGATATCCATCACAGAACACAAAAAAGTTGCATTTGAATTTTTTGTCTTTCAATTTCAAAATATTAAAAGAAAGCTAAAATGGCCTAGCAAGCCCTGCTCAGCTTATCTCGGGAAGAATGATCCGTTTATTTAAAATCACAAATAGGACAAAAAGTATCCTGGTTTTTCTGTAAATGCTGTGCCCCCCAAAAAAGATAAAAGTTTTTTTTATCACCAGATATGTTGTGCCCTAATTTTCAGTGACAAGATATAATAAATGTTTTAAATAGTAAACTTATAATTTGTTATTTTCCCACAAAAAAAACACAGAATTGTCGTTTTTCTATATATATACATATGGGACGATTCTTGATTGTAAAGGAACAAGTTTACAAGTTTTCCCAACTTAACCCCTTCGTCCTACCGAACCGATAAACGGAGCGCAATTTTTTAATCGATTCAGATGTCGAATGATTTCGCCTTTGGGGGTGAAACGAATGGGTTCGACCAAAAAAGGTGTCAAAGAGGCGACTGGGGGGGGACCAGGGAAAGGCTCTAGTAAAAAAAAAGATCGCAGAATTACGAGTGTGCCCTTGTAGGCGATCACAACTCAATGGCTCTTGACTCAATCCCAAGATCACAAAGTGGTTTAACGGTGGCGATATGGAACGTTAAAAGAAAAAGAAGAGGTTGCGGAAATTTTTCAAGTCTCCAGACTAGCGTTATTTTTTCCCCCGTCCTTCTGAGACCATATGGGGTTGTATTTTTTTAATGTACAAGCAAGTATACTTAATTCTTTTTTTTGCCGTCACACTGTTAAAAGTTGTTGCCCACTGTCGTAGTTTTTTTGGCGTTCTGGTGGCGGTGATTGTTATTTTTGCCTTTGACGGGATTCGTATCCTTAACCCTTTTTTTCTGGTCTTCCTCTCCCTTTCCTGATGTTCTGTTGTATAAGACTCTGTATACTGTGGGTTTGGATGTATTTTTAATGAATGTTCCCCATTTTTCCTTTTTTCTCAATTAATTCAAGAAAAGTTCTTCCACCTTTCTTTACAAATGATTTGGCTCTTGTTTTTTCTGGTGTTACATGTAATCTTCAGTATCATTGCAGTATAAGGCGTACGGGGGTGAAAAATTACGTATGAAAAGGGGTTTAAAATGACGCAAACCATACAACGGCTAATTTAGTTTACATTTTAAACAATATAATTGCATCAAGAGGTAAAATAGTTGGAGTAAAGGGTTTATGATTTAGATGTCGGGAAATTTAAAACGTCTTTTGTTGCCTTGGACCACAAGGAGAGCAAAAATGAACACTGCGACATACAAGGCATGTTGTAGAGGCGACTGAGATAGGGGGATAGGAAGCTACCCTAGTAAATAAAAAAAGGGCTGAAATCAGATGTGCCGGCTTATTTAAACGAATAACTGGCACAATTTTAAAACGCTCTTAGGCTTGGATCAACAAATACAAAAAGGGGGTTAAAAGTGTCGAATGGGGTTTTTGGGAAAAAGAAGAAGTCATTCTGGAATCTCTACACTCCCGACGGTGTACAAGAGAAAATACAATTTAAAAATCTCGAAATCTACTTTATTTTTCTTTTTTTTTATCATAAATTATCTTCTTCTTCTTTGCGTTCGCTTTCAAAAATTTTAATCGCTCTTTGTGATACGTTTGATCTTTTCCAAAAAAGTGTATCGTTACTTTGGTTTTGGGAGGCCCCTAAATGCATAGCTTCACACGTTTAGGACACATGCACCCATTTCATCCAAAACCTCCTTAGTCGCCTCTTACGACATGCGTGACATGTAACAATGGTTCTATTCTTTACACCCCAAATTTGGACCCCGGTAACCACTCAGGCGTATAAATTCTCAACTTGAACTCTTTATATATTATGTCAGTGATAACACGAATTGAAGTGTAACATCGAACACAATTTGTCTTGAAAGGAGGCAACACATATTGAGATAGATACTTACCGTCTGACTTGGTCATGTAGTTTGGACCATTTATTACAACTCTCGGTGACTTCTCTTATGTAGTCCATTTAGGATAGAACTAGATGAAAATATACCAATAAAGATGGAAACTAATATAAAATATGGACATGTTTCATTATATTTTCATTCAGGTTTGTTCAGTTGTATCCAACAAATTTATTCTAAAATGTATTTGCTATTTTAAAATATGTTCTATCATACGACGCGTGTCACTCAACGCAATAATCTTACCGTAATATGTATGTGTACAATTTGTGCATTATATTACACGCCATGAGCACATCACGTCACATTTTCTATTTTTAGTAATGTGACTGACATACTAACGCAATTAGTAGTATTAAATATGTTTATTTGCAAGTATTATATCTATATCTTTAATCTTCTTCGTGTCCCGTTTGACCTTAATGGCTTTCACAAGAGATGTCCACCGTTGTTGATCTGCCACCTTTCTACCATTCGTTACTCACGACATGCCTACTCTTTTAATAATCTTTCTACCTTCCTATTAATATTTTCGTTTGGTGTCCATATCTTCTTTTCTCATTTGCTGTCCATCGGAGGGCAGTTCTAGCCACTGTCCCCACTGAAATACATTTTCAATCCATCTCTACCTATTTTCAAGCGTTATTAACATATTTGTGGCGTCTGTGGCTTGGCGGTAGTGAGCTCGTTAACAACCCAAGCCTACCTGGTTCAAACACTGGTGCAGGTTGGAAGCAAATTCGTTTCCGTGGGATTTTTACGAAGGTAAAAATAGACCTCATCGTTCAGAAAGCAATGGCAGACTACTAAACGTATAAGTGGTGCCTAGAAAAATCACCCGACTCGTTTACTGTGGTTGATGGCTAAGTCCTGTAAAGGATTATCATCATCAGGTGCCGTGCCGGCTGGCGTAGGCGATCATGGATCTCCACAAAGCTCTGTTTGTGTAACCTGTAAAGGATACGCAGCGATTTTCATTTTTTTCATCTAACTTAAAAATCGTTACTTGGCTGGCTTTAATCGATGATTTTGTTGATAACGATGTGTTTGAAAACATTAGCATAGTTACCGACAAGAAATATATATTATATTTATCTAACATTTTCAGACAACTAAATTTTAGTTAGCAGACTCCGAATTTTCATGTTTGTGAGTCGTCTATTCTGATTCATATCAAATTTAGGATTGGCATACATTTTTTCCAAACTTCAATTTTCTGATTACTTAAGCTGCATAATTTTACCACAACCTAGGACTAAATTTCAAACCTTTATTTGTATTTCTTGGTTTTAAAAAAAGGAGGCACTTCAAGTGTTATCACAGTTCTGGTAGTTGTTATCAATGTAATGGCCTGAACTTAGAAAGGTCATATAGCTATCTCTATCTAGATACTGCTAGGTCACTTCTGTACCTTTGAGAAATTCAAAATGGCTGAACTGGTTCGACAGTAGGAAGTTCCGCCATTTCCGTCATGTTCAACAAACCTTGTGTAAATCTACTGATTTATATTTCATGTTTTCAACTGAAATAATTACTTTCCGAAATAAAAATAATATGATGTGTTTCATTTTCGTGTGATAATTGTTCCATATTTATACATAGAAACCGTAAACCGGATATGAATGGGACACAATCAGATCTAGACTACAGGTACTTTTCGAATTCAATCAAATCAATAACTTCCTGAACATTGTCGGCCATTGCAGGTTGTTCAATTTCATCAAATAAAATTAACAATGTCTGTTGGATATTTCATATTGACTGTGATGGTTTTCTTGCTCGGAATCCCAGGTAAGGTATCATATGTTATGTCTGTTTCTGTTCAAGAGTTAAAACTCGTAGCCCTGGTTAGAAGGAGAAGAAGAAGAATGTCTGTTTAAAGCAGGAAATGTGTTATTTGAAGATTTGTTTCAGAAATAGAAGAAGAAGAAGAAAGAAAGTTTCACATAAACAAGAAAGAGAAAGAAAGAAAGTTTCACATAAACAAGAAAGAGAAAGAAAGAAAGTTTCACATAAACAAGAACGAGAAAGAAAGAAAGTTTCACATAAACAAGAACGAGAAAGAAAGAAAGTTTCACATAAACAAGAAAGAGAAAGAAAGAAAGTTTCACATAAACAAGAAAGAGAAAGAAAGAAAGTTTCACATAAACAGGAAATGCAAACGCTGGAGCTTGGTAGAATGCAAACAAATAAGGGATCCAGAGATCATCATAGAAATTGTCATGCAGTAAACACCGAAGGAAAAACGAAAGAAAGTCACAACAGGCAGGTTGGTGGTGAATAGTGAATGAAGAAATGTACAGCGTTAGACTTGGTGTGCAAGACGAAGGATGATCACTAAAATGAACAGGGAAAAAGATTGTGTGGATGCTCTGCAAGAAAGACGTTCACGTATTGTGTAAAAAAAAAGTAAAGGAACCCTTTCATACCTCGTGGTATATAGGTCAATACAGTGTTAGGCCTGTATTTTTCATTGACCGTCGGCACACGATGGGTGATGTGGTCAGCATCACGCCGGCCGCCTTTACTTTCCTAGAGCATATCTGGTACCCAGTTGAGGCTGGGTCGACCTGAGAACCGTCGCGGTCGGGAATCACGTATTGTGGGCTGGTCGGTAATTGACGGTTTTTTAAAAATCTGTATTATAAGCAAATGAAGAAAAAGCTGATAGGAATAACAAAATAACGATCATTGTATACGATATTAAGAGGTTGGAGACCATATAATTTATGAAAGAATTGTTAAAGTCATACGAGATGAGAACATCATATAGTAGAAGACCAGAGTAGCAATGTGCTTGTTTCTCTTTGAACTCTTCTGTAACCATTAAGAATTCAATCAAATAGACACTTACTAAATGATCAAGCTAACTTGACTCTAGTACGAGAGTAAGCAAAAACGTTTTGCCTTCACTTTAATATAAATTGAACGGGAAAAGATATTTTAATGAAATTTTTTAAAAATATATCCATACCATTAGGTATGAGGGCTGCAAAATTTTTGTTTTTAAAACCATTTCCTCACTTCAGACGTCATCTCTTCATCACAGTTGAAGTGCAGGTTCTGGGAGCATGTGGAAATAATTAGGAACCAGGTCTGGTCTATATATTGAATGTCAAAACACGTAATCACAAAGTACTGTAGTTTTACAAATTACAAAAACAATGACAAAATACAGCAACGTTTTGACCAACAAGGCCTTTATCAAGCAAACGAACAACAGGAGTGACAAATTTAAAAAACAAATAGACGACCAAAAACAAACGTTTCTAATGAAAATCTGTATATATATATATATATGGAACTGCAGTAAAACTATTTGATTGGCAAAACACGTAATTACAAAGTACTGTAGTTTTACAAATTACAAAAACAATGACAAAATACAGCAATGTTTCGACCAACAAGGCCTTTATCAAGCAAACGAACAAACAGGAGTGACAAATTAAAATGAAACACAAATGGACGACCAAATACAAACGTGGTATATAGGTCAATACATAATCTTATCTATGCCATTATCTGTAAGCTGTGTAACAAGGCTTATATCGGCGAGACAGGCAAGAGGCTCAGTGACCGATTCGCCTAACACTTACGCGACATACGCCAATGCTCTGTGACCCTGTAGCCACCCATTTCAATGCCACTGACCATTTAGGTGCTCACGATGTCCAGGTCACAGCCATCCGATCATGTTCCTCGGATGATCGCAGTCGATTGCTCTGGAGAATCGGTTTATTTCTTTGTATGGTACCTTGCGACCACGCGGGCTCAACGTATTACATTCTTATGCTTCTTAGTACTTTCTCTTCCCATGCTTTGTAATCTATATGGGTATATTTTGCATGTATTCATGTTATATTACATTCTTATGCTTCTTAGTACTTTCTCTTCCCTGCTTTGTAATCTATATGGGTATATGTTGCATGTATTCAAGTTATATATTTACTAGATGTTTCATTGTTTCTTTTCCTTTCTATTTCTAGTTTTATGTGTGTTTTTGTGTTACATTTATTTCGTTATTCGTTTTTATTCCAGATTTTCCTTAGATACGTTTGTATTTGGTCGTCCATTTGTGTTTCATTTTAATTTGTCACTCCTGTTTGTTCGTTTGCTTCATAAAGGCCTTGTTGGTCGAAACGTTGCTGTATTTTGTCATTGTTTTTGTAATTTATAAAACTACAGTATTTTGTGATTACGTGTTTTGCCAATCAAATAGTTTTACTGCAGTCTCATCTATTTTGTGAATATATTGAATGTCGCAGCATTGAAAAAAACCACAGGTGTTGAATTGCATTCATTGTTGTTGTACTGTTGTGGGTAGCTTTCGTTGTCGTGTTAAAGAATTGTTTTATTTCTGTTTTCAATTTGTTTGATGATTCTTGTCTATGCAGTAAGAATTAAATTCAACGTTCAGAGTTTATTGGTGTTCTTTTTTCACGAAAGTCTACAAGAACAACAAGTTGAGAATTCGAAAAATAGTCAATATGACCTTTCAAGCGGAGACATGAGTTTTGCATTTTTTTGGATGATGTGATTGCTTATAACAGTATTCCAATATTTTCCGTCTTTGAACCAGTTCTTACTGCACTCACCTCATTACATTGATTATCATAAACGGCTTGCACACTTTAGTAAATTTAAATCGCAGAAACATGTTACACTGTTAAGATTCAATAACAGTGCGCTGTTTGAATCGCACTCATGAACACCCCTCCATTTCGATTTATGCTGAGCGGAAATGTCTACGCAGAATGCCGGGTGTAACAAGAAGAGACCGGTTGAGAAATGTAGACATCAGGAAAAAAGTGGGTACAACATCGATACTGGACTTCATCAAGAAACAGCAAATTAGATGGTTCGGACACGTAAACAGATTACCAACAGACAGTGCTCCTCAAAGAGCAATGCTGCCCCTGATATAATAGGTACAAAGCAAAAGGCCGGACACGCAAAAGGTGGACCTCAGAGATAACAGAGGCGACGAAAGAAACTATCTACGAAGCGCATACAAGTGTCCGTTTTAGAAATCTCTTCTTGACCTGACGCTGTGAGGCAAACAGTTTTAGAAATCTCTTCTTGACCTGACGCTGTGAGGTAAACAGGATTCGAGAAAAAGAAGAAGAAGAAGAAGAAGAAGCTGAGCTGAAAAATGTTAGCGTCTTTGTGTACAAGGTCAATCATGATGGAGAGAGAAGCCATGCGACTGTAGAGGATCGGATTTACCCAGAAATATCCGATGCTACTAAAAATATAACAGTGGGGCACAACTTTTTAAACCGGCCTCGTAAAACTGTGACTTGTCTAGACATTTATTCTGAATGAGACAACATAAAGTTAAGCAAATTTGCTGGCAATAACGAAGATAGACCTCAAAAGAACATGGGGTATGAAATGTAAAGAAGGAAAGAAAAAGGGTAATGACTATCTTCCTATACCTAATCAAAGCATTTAATTAAGCTTGGAAATACTAGCTCTACATTTAGCGTCTGGACAATAAAATGAAAGGAATAATGCACAGCTGGTGCAATATTTTTGGTATACGGAACAGCAATTGCGAAAACTAGTTACAGTCTGTCCATTAATTCGTGAGCACGTTTGAAATTGATTTTCTCGAAAACTACCTGTTGGATCTCAGTGATTTTTGCAAGCAGCCTTAGAATATCCATGACGCTAGAGAAATATTTTTTCCAAGAAAATTTGATGTAGTTTGAAATATTTCTTCTTCAGGTTATATTAAAATCAACCTCACCGGATTGTACACAATAGTAACAGATTTACGTTACACAGACGCGTTGTTCTAAAAATACATTATGGTAACATTGAAATATCGCGAGTTTCACGAATTCCCGTGCACCTAACCCAGTCGACTTTGAAAGCGGAAAGCATATGACGTTATAATTGGGATACCGTTTTATAGTTATAGGCGTATCTCGCTATTTGTATGAAGCTATTGTATCATATTTGTTGGCTTATCAAAACTGACATTGATATCACATTCATAATGAGTCTGAAGTGCACATTTATAACAATGCAGAAGGTTACAGTTTTACTATACCAACACTTCCGTAAGGAATCTAAGAGAGGTCATCTATATTGCGATATTCATAACCCTGAGAAACGAACGCAACTGGCGCTTGGTCTGAATAGAAAATCCTTTTCCCGATGGATTAAACAGGACACAAAGTGCACTAATGTCAAGCAAGGAAGGAAAAGAACAATTGACGACTTTGAAATAGATGTCATAAGACGGAGCTCTTGAAAATGTTTGCGACAAATCAACTTGTTACTCTCAAGAAACTGAAATTAAAACTGCAATCAGATTGCAGCATAGACATTCTAAAAGTACTCTATGGAAAATTGTAAGAGCCGCCGGCTTCACCTTCAGAAAAACTATAGGCGGCAGGAATATTATTTGTGAAAAGCCACATTTAATTGCTGCCCGAAGTAAATACCTGAAGCAGATCCGTGAGCGGCAGGCAAGGCTATGATATTGTATATTTGGACGAATCCTGGGTCAATGCTCACCACACCCAATGCTAAAGAATGGCAATCAGTAGACGGTGAACAGAAAGAAAAATACCAAGCAGCAAAGGCCAGCGTATTATACTAACACATGCAGGAAGTAGTGAAGAGGTCTTGTCCATGACGCTGGACTTATTTTCCAATCAAAAGTACCGACGGTAGGGACTACCACACATAAATGAATGGACATATTTTCAGGCACTGGATGGAGAAAGATCTACTTCCAATTCTAAACAGACCATGATGCTTGGTAATGGATAATGCATCCTATCACAACGCAGTATCAGCGGAAGACAAAGTACCAACTGCATCAAATACAAAAGATCAAATTAGGACTTGGCTTGCTAGGAAAATGTCAGCTTCGATGATACATATTTGAAACCGAGTTGTTGCACCTGGTGAGGATGACAAATAAGACAAAGGTGTTTCATATTGACAAAATCATTGCGGAATACGGCCACACGTCTTTGCACTACCTCATATCATGCTCACCTCAATCCGATAGAGCTTGTCTGGGCTAAAGTAAAGGGCAAGTTGCCGAACAGAACAGGACGTTTAAAATGTGTGATGTTGAAGTTCTGACACGTGAGTCCTTCTCAATGATAGACATGCAGTTCTGGAAGAAGTGTGTTGAACATGTGCTCCGAGAGGAAGACGAGTACTGGCACCGAGATGGATTACAATTTGTCCAGCCAGTAACAATTATCAACCTCATGGAATCGTCAGATTCGGGATGATACAAATCATATTTTGATTACAGACTGAGAAATAGCACCGTATACATTTCCATATCCAAATGCGTCTACCATCATACAATTTGTGGTGAAGTTAAGACACCCTGGGGTCTAATGGTGACCGAAGGGAGGACTAACTGTTGCATATTGTATCCAAGTTCACGATTGCACATAAAGGGCAACACACTTAATTACTTGACCTATCAAGTTAATATGGGATACACCTATGAATAGAATTGACATGGACAAATTCTGGGATACTGTAAAATCTAAAATTTGAGCCCCCGTATTTACAATTGTCATAAAAGATCAAAGGAATTCGCCGATGTGCAAAATCCGTAGCATCTATGGACTACTGGTTAGCTTTATTTTAGCGTCATGGATATTCTAAGGCTGCATGCAAAAATCACTGAGATCCAACAGGTAGTTTTCGAGAAAATCAATTTCAAACGTGCTCACGAATTAATGGACAGACTATAGTAGATGGTACACTTTTATATATAAAATGGCTGCCCGTCTACCCAGCGTGTTCGTAGCGCGTTGGACTACGAGTGACTATCCCTCTGTGTGTGCGGGTTCAATTCCGTGGGATGGCAGAAAAAGCCACAGATTCCCCCGATTTACGGTGTTCGTGGCACCGAACCGAAGGTTACGATGTCTATGGCACCGAGCCGAAGAGCTGAAAAGCTCAAGTGCTTCTGGATCGGGGAAAAAAAAATATGAAGAAGAAGTAGACGCTATACCAGAACTATTTAGCAACTTCCGTACATGCATTTTATTGATTAAATTTAGGGTGTCTATAGGGAGTATGTGGTGTAGTGGCTAAGTGCTCGCTTTTCCTTCAAAGGTATTCGGTTCGCTCCCCCTAGAGCCAACAGGATACTTTTCCGAAACACTTAATCTCAGTGCAGATGAGATCCAAGTATCTATACTATCAGAAGGACGATAAAAGTAGTTCCCGTGTTCAACTTGATCACTAACAAACACTGACAATTCAAAATCGAGAAGAGCAGGCTCTGCATGGACAAAATCGAGAAGAACAGGCTCTGCATGGACAAAATCGAGAAGAGCAGGCTCTGCATGGACAAAATCGAGAAGAGCAGGCTCTGCATGGACAAAATCGAGAAGAACAGGCTCTGCATGGACAAAATCGAGAAGAGCAGGCTCTGCATGGACAAAATCGAGAAGAGCAGGCTCTGCATGGACAAAATCGAGAAGAGCAGGCTCTGCATGGACAAAATCGAGAAGAGCAGGCTCTGCATGGACAAAATCGAGAAGAGCAGGCTCTGCATGGACAAAATCGAGAAGAGCAGGCTCTGCATGGACAAAATCGAGAAGAGCAGGCTCTGCATGGACAAAATCGAGAAGAGCAGGCTCTGCATGGACAAAATCGAGAAGAACAGGCTGGAAAACCGATGCCCTAGCTAAATTATTTAGAAAACATAAAATTAACACAAATAAAATTCCTGCACATTATTTTCAACATCTTCTAAATTACATCTGAGACCCTCGGCGGTGCTAAGGAGTTCATGCACTGCAACTGAGATCTTCATGTGTAAGAAATGGATCGGAGCACACATTGGTGCTCACCGAAGTACAATGATGATGGTCCAATCAATCAATCAATCAATCAATCAATCAATCAATCAATCAATCAATCAATTTATTATTTTATTATTGTAAATATTTTTAAAATATGTGTATATATATATATATATATATACATATATATGTATATATATATTTAATTTGGCCCTAACCCGGTTGTGTCACAGCAGGCATACCCAGGTACGTTTGAAACGTTTAAAAATCAGAACGTCGACATTCTTTCTCATGAGAATTGCTCGGAATTTGTTTAAATGTATAGTTTCCTATTGGCTCTATGAAGGATCATCATCATCAAATAGCTTGTCCTGAGCAGAACCTTGCCACCCCAACAGTTCTCGAATTTCTCTCTCTCATAGGCCAGATGTCCTGCCTCTGCAGCCGTCATGTTCAAACCATCAGTTACATCCTGAATCCATCTTCTCCGTGGTCTTCCTTTTCTTCTCTTTGCCGGCATGCCTCCTTCCATGATGGTCTTCTCCAGGCCTTCACGTCTTTTTATATGTCCAAAATATCTCTATTTTCTCTTTCTTATTTGTAGCATCAACCAGTTTGCTTTGATTTTGAGTTCTTTCTGGATAGATCTATGTTCTCTTCTCTGTCCATGATATACAGAGCACTCTTCCGTAACACTTATATTCAAAAGCACATATATGTTTTTCCACTGCTTTCTTAAATGTCCATGCTTCACACCCATACGTTGCCACTGGGAATATGCATGCATGAAAGATACATGTTCTGAATACGCATGTACTGTTAAGCTTGTTATACGTGTCCGTATTCTTGAACTTAAAAGTTTGTATAATGTTAATTTCAACAGAGGTAATCGCAGATTGCACCTTTCCTGACTACTATGGTGGTACCTGGTACCATCGAGAGACTGGTGCAGACACAACATTGCTTATCACCCCGAGTACTGGTACTTGGGTGATGTCGAGACTTGCGATCAGCAGCTTGTTCACCCTAAACAGATTGTTGGTGATTACATGAACATAACGTTACTACTAAAGTCGTAAGTATTAACATAGTTGTTTGCCCTTCATATGTCGTAAGTATTATCGCTTTATGTATGTGAGCGTCTGTAGCTCAAGCGGTAGTGAACTCGATCACAAACCCAATCGTACCTGGTTCAAACCCCACGGTGGCAAATTTGGAAGCAAATTCATTTCCGTGGGATTTTTACAGAAGGTAACCGTAGACCTCAACATTCAGAAAGCAATGGCAAACTACTGAACGTACAATTGGTGCCTAGAAAATCAATGACTCGTTTACTGTGGTTGATGGCTACGTCCTGTAAAGGATACACCACGATTTCCATTTATCATTTCATGTACGAAGGCAGAGGATACAATTAATACAAAATGCGACAATCCAGACACTTACCTTTGTCTTTGTCTCGAGTCATTCTGGGGTGAAGGGCAAGGAGAGAGCGGATGCACTGGCGAGCAATGCTACGATCGAGAGTGGGTCTTCTATGGACAAACACAACATCATCAACGCTCTAAGAGAAAACATACTCTGAAGATTTCAGCGAAGAAGATAAAGGGTATTCTCTGTCTCGGTTGCGCAAGTTATTCATACCGATAGGAGCGGCAAGACGGGAAAACCACGAGACAAACCACAGTAGTAGATACATTAATTAACACAGAACGGGAGTTGTTAGTTTAAACACACTGAAATACATGTTTGGGAGGAGATCGGAACAATTATGGACGTCCGATGTGCAATGAAGATGATCCTCAAATGAACAATGAAGTATTCATCATCACCAGGTATCGTGCCGGCTGACACAATGTGTTCTAAGCCTCTCCTCTTCATCACATACCCGAAAAATGATGACTGCCTCTTTCTTATATTGATGATAATCTTTCTATGTGACTTGATCTCGTTCAACACCTCAACATTAGTCATTTTAGCAGTTCATGGGATTCTCATCATTCTTCTGTAAAACCACAGCTCTGTGGCCCTCAGAGATTTTTCGATCTGTGTCCATGACTCGCATCCGTATGTCAGTATTGGTTCTGTGTAGCACTGAATAACTCTCAGACTCGCATCCGTATGTCAGTATTGGTTCTATGTAGCACTGAATAACTCTCAGACTCGCATCCGTATGTCAGTATTGGTTCTATGTAGCACTGAATAACTCTCAGACTCGCATCCGTATGTCAGTATTGGTTCTATGTAGCACTGAATAACTCTCAGACTCGCATCCGTATGTCAGTATTGGTTCTATGTAGCACTGAATAACTCTCAGACTCGCATCCGTATGTCAGTATTGGTTCTATGTAGCACTGAATAACTCTCAGACTCGCATCCGTATGTCAGTATTGGTTCTATGTAGCACTGAATAACTCGCATTCTGATCGCAATTGATGAGTATTATCATAGTTGTTTCACTTCATGTCATGTTTTATCATAGTTGTTTCCCTTTATATCTCGTGTAAGTAGTAGCATAGTTATTTCCCTTAACATGTTGGGTAAGTATTATATCAGTTGCTTCCCTTCACATGTCATAGTTATTTTCCTTCACACGTAGTTGTTTCCCTTCACAAGTCATATGTATTATCTTGTGCATAGTGGTTGCAGTCCGTTTTTATATATTGGGGTGCATCTAACTGATGGTTGTGAAGACGCGGGCCCCATGCGACGATTGCAAAACTACTACTACTAATAACAATAGCAGTATTAATAGTAATATTAGTATAGTTAAGATGTCGACGCTTTCACTAGAGAAAAAGGAAATAGTGGGGCTAGGGGACAGTATACTGGTTACACGTATGTCGTATGCCAATGGGGGTATTGGCTAGGACAGCTCTCAGATGGACATCCGATGGGAAGAGAAGGTCTGAACGTCCAAAGGAAACATGGAGAAGAACTGGGGAGAGAGTTGAAGGAGTGTGGCCTGACGTGGGAGACGGTTGGTAGAAAGGCAGCAGAACGGCAACAGTGAAGGTCTCTTTTGGAAGCCTTATGTGTCAATCCGGACACGAAGAGGATATAGATAATATAGATAATATAGATAGATAGACTGGTCAAATTGCAAAAGCGGGGAAATCGTCTTTATTCGAGTGCTAGAAAAACAACTACAAAATAGTTAGTTTTCTTGAAATCTGATTAGCGCGTCGGTGGAATAAAATAAGTTGCAAACTTCAGTTAGCGGGAATGTGCAAATATATATATATCTTATGGAGAACGGACCAGGTCATATTATTTCACCTACGTACCGGACACTGCAGACTCAACAAACATTTACATGGAATAAGTCAAACAGCTCCCTGCCAGTGTCAACAGACGGAACAGACACCGGAGCATGTCCTGCAAGACTGTCCGCTCTTGAGTGAGCTGAGAAGCAACATGTGGTCACAGCCAGTTGACCTAAAAACTAAGCTTTGGGGAAACCTGACAGACCTGAAGCAGACTGCCCAGTTTATGGTCCATAGTAAACTAAGTGCATGACCAGAAATCACTGAAGAAGAATATATATATAATATATTCAAAACTGACATTGCAGACGAAGATTCAAATATATCGAGCCTGTATAATTAGTTCTTTACTATATGGCTCAGAAACATCGACAGCCTACTCAAGACACGAGAGGAGACTTAACATCTTTCACCTTCGATGTCTCCGCAAGATTATGAACATCAGGTGGTAGACAAGATAACAAACTCTGAAGTGCAACGTGTAAACCTGCCTTCCATCATGGGCATGCTCAGCAGTAGACGACTATGATGGTTGGGGCATGTGCGAAGAATGGAAACTTGTCGCATACCGAAACAAATGTTGTTCTGTGAACTTTCGGAGGGGAAGAGGTACAGGGCAGACCACTGCTCAGATATAAAGATGTCTGCAAAGCCTCAATGAAAACTTTTCTATAGGTCCCAGCACATGAGAAAAATTAGCTGATGACAGAGTTGTGTGGAAAGCCAAATTGAGAAAGGGCACAGTCTTTTGAGAAGAGATTTATGTATAAACTGAACGACAAGAGAGAAAAACGAAAACTCAGAAGTTGTCACAGTAAAACACTTGCCAATTGACCGTCTGTAAAGACGAAAAAGGCCACATATATATACAGTGTTCTATTTTGAAAATTGGTTCATTCCTTATTATAAACAAACATATTAAAACTCTTATTGCTAAAATATCTATATTTATTTCAATTTCTATTTGTCAACAGAAGTGACCGGTGTTTCATCTGCACGGATGTCATCTACCGATCTGATTTCATTTTACAGTACAAAAGCAGTAAGCTACGTTTACACTTCTTTATTTTGACTTTCTCTCTCTTTCCTCCATCTTCTGCTCTCTCAAGTCTGTTAGTTGGCTTAGGCGTGGCACCTGGTAACACAAGGCCGACTAGCTCAGACGGGAAAACCAAAATTTATGTTTAATGGGGACTGATTTTTTTATAAGTGCTTTGTCAAAACAAAATCCGAACTAGTCTTACAGTGGATACCAGCACACTGTTGCATACCAGGAAATAAAAAGGCTGCTAAACTCACAAGGGCTGGAGGGAGACTAACACAACACCATCCAACACAAAGTTTTATAGACTCTCCTGAAGCAATCCAGAAAAATGATGTGGAGAAAACAAACGGATGATACAACCCAGAGCACGACAGTATAAATACACTAAACAGAAAAGCGCAGACCACAGTCTTCAGACTTAGAACGGGACACTGTGGTCTCAGAACACATCTCCATAAAATGGGTATCATGGACTCGGTTGCCTGCACCCGTGGGGCACTAAAGCAGTCCCCAGAGCACATCCGACAAGGCTACCCCAGTCTGAGCAATGTGAGAATAGAAATCTGGTCAACAGAAACAACCCTAACAAAACCAACTATGGGAGACCCACGAAGACCTCAAGCGCACCACCCTGTTTATGACACATACCGAAGTAGTCGAATAGCAGAAGTTGATGCAGAAGAAGAAGTAGAGATCTAAGTGCTTGATAGAGCGCTGTAAGGTTTTCTACAATTTGATACATTTCTACGAGTCCATGGTTCTTTCATCATCATCATGAAATAGCTTGTCCTGAGCAGAACTTTGCTACCCCAACAGTCCTTCGGAATTTCTCTCTCTCTCGTAGTCCAAATGTCCCGCCTCTACATCCGTCATGTTCAAGTCATCAGTTACATCATATATCCATCTTCTTCGTGGTCTTCCTCTTCTCCTCTGTGTCGGTATGTCTCCTTCCCATGGTTACTTATTGATGAAAAATATTAATAATAGTGATATTTCTTATGTTATCGGAAACCATGGCTTGGGCTATGATGGGAAGCCACGGCTTGGGCTATGATGGAAGCCACGGCTTGGGCTATGATGGGAAGCCACGGCTTGGGCTATGATGGGAAGCCACGGCTTGGGCTATGATGGGAAGCCATGGCTTGGGCTATGATGGGAAGCCATGGCTTGGGCTATGATGGGAAGCCACGGCTTGGGCTATGATGTGAAGCCACGGCTTGGGCTATGATGGGAAGCCACGGCTTGGGCTATGATGTGAAGCCACGGCTTGGGCTATGATGGGAAGCCACGGCTTGAGCTATGATGGGAAGCCACGGCTTGGCTATGATGGGAAGCCACGGTCTGGCTATGATGGAAGCCACGGCTTGGGCTATGATGGGAAGCCACGGCTTGGGCTATGATGTGAAGCCACGGCTTGAGCTATGATGGGAAGCCACGGCTTGGGCTATGATGGGAAGCCACGGCTTGGGCTATGATGGGAAGCCACGGCTTGAGCTATGATGGGAAGCCACGGCTTGGGCTATGATGGGAAGCCACGGCTTGGGCTATGATGGGAAGCCACGGCTTGAGCTATGATGGGAAGCCACGGCTTGGGCTATGATGGAAGCCATTCCCCCTTTGTTTTGTTTTTGTTTCTCCCATGAAATGTATATGTTGTCACATATGCTATAAATTCCATTTTCTCTCTTCCCCTCTTCTGTTTACTTTTCAATTCATTGTACGTGTTGTTACAACTGAAAATGAAAATCATGGCATATCCTTTACAGGACGTAGTCATCAACCACAGTAAACGAGTGATTTTTCTAGGCACCACTTATACGTTCAGTAGTTTGCCATTGCTTTATGAACGGTGAGGTCTATTTTTACCTTTTGTAAAATCCCACAGAAACGAATTTGCTTCCAAACTTGCCCACCGTGGGGTTTGAACCAGGTACGCTTATTATTTAATAAATTAAAATGTAACCTAATTCAAAACCATGATTTTTCCGAAAATGTGTGTCTGGCCCCACAAATAAAAAGGATCACGGGCCGCCACTGTACATACTAATAAAACAAAATCAACATCAATCTGATATCATATGCACTTGTCTTTCTCTCCAGGTGAATGTCTGACACTGAATGACATTAGTTTGTGTGAGGGTGCAAAGAAGCTACCGGAGCATGGGGAACTTACAACTATGTTCAGTAAGTCAGTGTGCTCATACTCTTTTATATATTTAATCTTTGTTCAGATCTTCTTGGGCATTTATTTTTATTTTTAAAATACTTTTAAAATTATAATTCCCGTTTGATTAATGTATCCATTCATTTTACTTTCTGTTGTGATTTTATGTCATTTCACATTATGTGTGGAGTATCTTGTGAAAAGAAAAGTATTCACAAAATAGATGAGACTATTTGTTTGTCAAAACACGTAATCACAAGTACTGTAGTTTTACAAATTACAAAAACAATGACAAAATACAGCAAGTATCACTCCTGTTGTTCGTTTGCTTGATAAAGGCCTTGTTGGTCGAAACGTTGCTGTACTTTGTCATTGTTTTTGTAATTTGTAAAACTACAGTACTTTTTGGAAAAGAAAGTAGAAGAAGTGTGATTTTATGTCATTTCCCATTATTTGTGGAATATCTTGTGAAAAGAAAGTAGAAGAAGTGTGATTTTGTATCACAGAGTATGAATCTTCTTCTTCTTTGAGTTCGGTTTCGTATGCTCGTTTAAACCATGAGATGGGTTGCCTCTATGAAGTTGCATGTCAGTTGGAGTTCTTCGAGAGTTCCCCATAGCTTGTTCTGTAAGCTTCGTTCATGAGGCCATGTTTCGTTTCGTTGGTGTATGTATGATGGACATGACTGCAAGATGTGCTCTGGAGTCTATGTTTCTGTCTGACATGCACACTGTGTAGTCTGATGAGGCTTTATTCTGTGCATGTGGTGGTTGAGCCTGCAGTGACCTAGAGTATGGGTAACTCAGGTGTATAACTAGTGAGTCACATGAACCACTACTATGAATACCATTTAAGTTCCTCTGATTGAGATTATGAACCCTCTAGGTTTGCCAGGAGTAAAATGAATGTCGTTTTGTTTGTTTATAATAACCATTATTCATGTGAAATAACTTCATTTATCAGTAGTTGTATCTTCTACATTTCTATTTCTTTTGTCCGTATCTGTTTTTTATCGTTAGGTGTCGCATGTTTAACTGATTATCAGTTTCCGAGATAGTGCATGCTCAGTCGTTTGATATACTGTGTAGGTAGATAGTACATGCTCAGTGGCTTGATTTGCTGTGTAGGTATTGTGGAGTTTTAAGATGTTTATAACTCCATCAATTCATCGTTTTCTTCGTCTTCTTCTTTGCGTTCGTTCTTTACGACCAATTTTAATCACTCTTTGTGATATGTTTGATCTTTGCCAAGAACGTGTATACGTTGCACATTGGTTTGGTAGGCCCTAAACACATAGACTTCTACACGTTTAGGACACATGCATCCGATTTCATCCAAACCTCCTTAGTCGCCTCTTACGACATGCGTGGCAGGTAACAGTGGTTCTATTCTTTACACCCCAAATTTGGACCCCGGTAACCACTCGGGCAATCGTTTTCTCGGTTTGCTCCTTTCTCTTGATGATTCCGTTTTCAGGTGGTGCACTCTTGCAACTGGTGTAGTCGGGTTTATTCTCACCAAGTGGTCAAACCATTTGAGCTGTATCACTAATGTAATATCAGTAATGTTATCACCGATGTGATATCAGTAATTGTATTCCAGATGTAATATAAGTAACAGTATTACCAGTGTAATATCAGTAACTGTATCATAATCAAATCACGGAGGAATCACACAAAAAGTATGACCTCAGTGACCTAAGAGAAGCAATCCACACGCTCTGTAAACGATCTTAAAAAGTGTCATACAGTGGAATCATTGCAGCATTCCTGGCAATGTCTATAGATTGGCACAGGGAGAACATCAGCTCGATCATGTATGAGGTATGAAATAACAAAGAAAGATTTCTCAGAATGAGATACATAAACAAGTTTGAAAAACAAAGTTTCCATATAGGATATGTGAGAAAAATGGAAAATAGTCGCATACTTCAAATGGTGTTGTTCTGTAAACTATCAGAAGAAAAACGGTTCCAAGGTAGATCACTGCCCAGATAAAAGGATGTCTGCAAGGTCTCAATGGAGAACTTATCTATCGGTCCTAACACATGGGAAATACTAGCTAATGATAGAGTTGTGTGGAAAACAATATTTACGCAACGGTGCAGAATCTTGGGAAAATAGACTTAGGGATGAGCTGTAAGGCAAGAGAGACAAGCGCAAACTCAGAAGTTGTCACAGTAAAACACTTGACAATTGACCGACTGTACCGCCTGAGTGGTTACCGGAGCCAAAATTTGGGGTGTAAAGAATAGAACCACTGTTACCTGCCATGCATGTCGTAAGAGGCGACTAAGGTGGTTTGGCTGAAATCGGATGCATGTGTCCTAAGCGTGTAGAAGTCTATGCGTTTAGGGGCTTACCAAACCAATGTGCAACGTATACATGTTCTTGGCAAAGATCAAACATATCACAGGGGACTGCCTAGAGTAGTTGATAGTAGCTCGGCCTGCTAGCTGTGAGACGCCTCATAGCTCGGGTTCGAACCTACTGTCCGGCATTTGTTCGAGTCCCCTGGTCTTACTCAGGACGATAACATGAGTACCTCTGAAGTCGGAGAAAATCTGCCTGTATGGCGAAGGAATACTAATTACAAGTACATTGAGCACACGGCTGCCAGTGTAAAGTAATTTACAATGTGCACGCTGCTGCCATTGTAAGAAATTGGAAAAACAGATTTTCACGCAAAATCAGTTTCAGAGATGAAACTTCGTCTGAGTTGAAAGCGGACGAAAAAAACACCAAAAAAAAACATATCACAAAGAGTGATTAAAATTGGTCGTAAAGAACGAACGCAAGAAGAAGAAGAAGACCAACTGTAAAGACGAAAATGGCAACATATACATATATACATAACAATAGAAATCATTAGAAACTATTATCAACTCACAACAGGTACTAGACAGCATGGGCGCCCATTATTACGCTTCACTGACACCTGCAAGATGGGAACATCCTATGTATCAGCTCCAGTCTCCAGTTTCACCTGCAGCAACTGTGGCAAGGATTGCCACTCCAGAATAGGTCATTACAGCCACAAGAAACGTTGTGATTCAGCACAGAACAAACTACATGACGCAAAACCTATTGTCTCCTGAGACAAAGAGGCCAATGATGATGCTCATTAGAAATATCAAGTTTATAGTCAACTCAGAAAAGAAAAGATCTTCAGACAAAACACTTGGAGGAAGAAGGCTGGTCGCTATGGATGTTGAGATAGCGTGTTTGCTTCTCGCTTCAAAAGTGCTCGGTTCGTTTTCCACATGAAGCGATCGAACTTTTTTTTCAGTGGTACCTGACTTCGATGTAAGTGAAATCGAGTTCCTAGTTCTATCAGGGATGAACAATAAATTTAAGTCCCTTTTTCACAAGGGTAATGCAAAAGAACCTTTGACAACAGAGTGAAATCATCAATAAGTGTAGGCTGGAAAGTCTCTGCCTGGGCAAAAATCCTTAACTGATTTTATATCATGTACGCCGTTAGGAGCGCCAATATTTATAAAATGATTTTACAAATTATTACAAATGATCAAAAATTCATTTCTCTGCAAAATGATATATTACTCATAAAAATCTGTTAATAATTAAGAAAACTGCAGCTGAATTTGCACATACACCTGCAATGGGAAAATATGACCTAAATTTAATTCAGCCACAACCCGTTTTCAATTCAGTAGCTAATTCGTTAATACCAATTGAAAACAAAATTGCTACACATTTTCAACATCTTCAAAATTACCCATGAAACCATCGCCGGTGCTACGGAGGACCTGATATCTTTCTGTATAGGAAAGAGATCGAGGAACACATGACTATTGACTGGAGTACAATAGTGATGGTTTTATCAATCAATCAATCACAGTAGACAGGTACCGTCTATTCAGCAAGCTCAATACCGAACCATTTTTCTAGTGAGCGTGTGGTACAGACCGTGTCCCCTGGCAGCATAAGACCGACTAGCTCAGACGGGAAAATTAAAATTCCTGTTTAATGGGGGCTAATTTTTATAAGTGTTTGATAGAACACTGTAACGTTTTCTGCAATTTTACAAATTCTACGAGTCCATTGTTATTTATTGATGAGAAATGTTCATAATACTGATATTACTTAGTGATACATTTAATTTGTAACATACCTTGATTTAACATGTTGTGTTGTTTTAAAAATGAATTGGTCTTTATACAACAATACCGCCCGAGTGGTTACCGGGCCCACATTTGGGGTGTAAAGAATAGAACCACTGTTACCTGCCACGCATGTCGTAAGAGGCGACTAAGGAGGTTTGGCTGAAATCGGATGCATGTGTCCTAAACGTGGAAGTCTATGCGTTTAGGAGCCTCCCAAACCAATGTGCAACGTATACACGTTCTTGGCAAAGATCAAACATATCACAAAAAGTGATTACATACAACAATACTGGAGGCATCCCTGTCTCACCCCCGTTCTTAGCTCAAAGGATTCCGTCAATTGGCCCTCATGTATGACTCTGCATTTCATTCCTTCATAAGTTTCCTTTATTATGTTTGCAATTTTGGGTGAGACTCCATAGTGTTTTAATAGTTTCCACAATGACTCTTTATCTTGACTATTCTAGACTATCAAACAATACTCTTTATAAGACTATAAAAATATACTCCAGAATTTTATAACTGTTATGTAATAAACAATTTTATAACTGTTATGTAATAAACAATTTTATAACTGTTATGTAATAAACAATTTTTAACTGTTATGTAATAAACAATAAATCCTGTTTTTTTTCTTCAAATGATTTAATGAACATATTTCCACAGAAAAAGAGACCCCGACAGAGGATTGTATTGCCAGTATTGAAGGACTCTTTCAATTCTCATATGAAATTAATGAGTTAGGTATGTATCAATCAGTTTATATTCTGTGTTATTGTAGTAGATATCTATCAGTTCTCATAGTCTTAAGGGTTTAAAAGCCGAAGGATTTACTTCATTGCACCGGGTTTTACCTCATAGGTCCCTCTCCGCAGAAATGGCACGCCACCTGCCGAGAGTATTGCAGAGACTCCCAACTTCTCCTACGACATTAATGAGTTAGGCATGTATCGATCAGTTTATATTCTGTGTTATTCTGGAAAATATCTTTCATTTCTCATATGAAATGAATGAGTTAGGCATGTATCGATCAGTTTATATTCTGTGTTATTCTGGAAAATATCTTTCATTTCTCATATGAAATTAATGAGTTAGGCATGTATCGATCAGTTTATATTCTGTGTTATTCTGGAAAATATCTTTCATTTCTCATATGAAATAAATTAGGGGCTGAAATCGGCGATGCTATGGCAGAAGGCGCACTTAAAACTACAGTAGCACGCATCTCGTGCTTATGATGATTATACGCGTCCACAGACGTTTTCCAGGAGGGACAAAATGTAAAAATAAATTTGGTAGTTTGTTTACTACGTGAAAAGGGAGAACACAAGATGTGCATAAAACTGCGCCCGTGTGGTGCCGAGGCTCGCAAGGGGAGCATAGAATAGTAATACTGCGACCTAAAAGCTTGTCGTAACAGGCGACTGATGTAGGACCTAGGGAAGCTACCATAGTAAACAAAAAGCATCGCAGAAATCAGATGTGCTGGCCTACTTATAGGTGCATAGCTGGCACAACGAACACTCGCTCTTAGGCTCAGATCACATACAAATCAAACTTGGTCGATATGGAGCGTTCGAAGCAGAAAAAGACACATAAAACCTGTTTTATCAAAAATCGATTTTCCAGGAGGTGGCAATTGCCCTCCACTTCCCTAAATAGGTAGACTTTTTACGAGGTGGATAACTTAAAAATGATACTTATTTTTTAGGAGGAGGCATCTGCAACAATAGTGATAACATTCTAGAAGCTTGCCAGACGCCTAGTTCTCCCTATTACGACAATAAAGATTTTCTGATGTCATACAAGCGTTGCCCGGATGTGCAGACCAGCTACCAACAAACAATTAGGTAACCTTAAACTGTAAATAGTCTCTTCTTCTTCTTCTTCTTTGCGTTCGTCTTTACGACCAATTTTAATCACTCTTTGTGATAGGTTTGATCTTTGCCAAGAACGTGTATATGTTGCACATTGGTTTGGTAGGCCCCTAAACGCATAGATAGTAAATAGTGATGTGTTTACACTTTACACACCCAGTTGACCTAAAAACTATGCTTTGGGAAACCTGACAGACCTGAAGCTGACTGCCCAGTTTGTGATCCAAAGTAAACTAAGCGCATGGCCAGAGATCGCTGAAGAAGAAGAAACGTCTATAACACGCTTACGCGCACATGCAATCATCCATCGCACATACACAGAAACCTGCACACAACCACCAATATTAGCTCACACACATCATACCTAGATACATAAAGTGTTGAGCAAACATACACAGAAACCTGCACACAACCACCAATATTAGCTCACACACATCATACCTAGATACATAAAGTGTTGAGCAAACATACACAGAAACCTGCACACAACCACCAATATTAGCTCACACACATCATACCTAGATACATAAAGTGTTGAGCAAACATACACAGAAACCTGCACACAACCACCAATATTAGCTCACACACATCATACCTAGATACATAAAGTGTTGAGCAAACATACACAGAAACCTGCACACAACCACCAATATTAGCTCACACACATCATACCTAGATACATAAAGTGTTGAGCAAACATACACAGAAACCTGCACACAACCACCAATATTAGCTCACACACATCATACCTAGATACATAAAGTGTTGAGCAAACATACCAGAAACCTGCACAAACCACAATATTAGCTCACACACATCATACCTAGATACATAAAGTGTTGAGCAAACATACCTGAAACCTGCACACAACCACCAATATTAGCTCACACACATCATACCTAGATACATAAAGTGTTGAGCAAACATACACAGAAACCTGCACACAACCACCAATATTAGCTCACACACATCATACCTAGATACATAAAGTGTTGAGCAAACATACACAGAAACCTGCACACAACCACCAATATTAGCTCACACACATCATACCTAGATACATAAAGTGTTGAGCAAACATACACAGAAACCTGCACACACAACCACCAATATTAGCTCACACACATCATACCTAGATACATAAAGTGTTGAGCAAACATACACAGAAACCTGCACACAACCACCAATATTAGCTCACACACATCATACCTAGATACATAAAGTGTTGAGCAAACATACACAGAAACCTGCACACAACCACCAATATTAGCTCACACACATCATACCTAGATACATAAAGTGTTGAGCAAACATACACAGAAACCTGCACACAACCACCAATATTAGCTCACACACATCATACCTAGATACATAAAGTGTTGAGCAAACATACACAGAAACCTGCACACAACCACCAATATTAGCTCACACACATCATACCTAGATACATAAAGTGTTGAGCAAACATACCTAGAAACCTGCACACAACCACCAATATTAGCTCACACACATCATACCTAGATACATAAAGTGTTGAGCAACATACACGAAACCTGCACACAACCACCAATATTAGCTCACACACATCATACCTAGATACATAAAGTGTTGAGCAAACATACACAGAAACCTGCACACAACCACCAATATTAGCTCACACACATCATACCTAGATACATAAAGTGTTGAGCAAACATACCTGAAACCTGCACACAACCACCAATATTAGCTCACACACATCATACCTAGATACATAAAGTGTTGAGCAAACATACCTGAAAACCTGCACACAACCACCAATATTAGCTCACACACATCATACCTAGATACATAAAGTGTTGAGCAAACATACACAGAAACCTGCACACAACCACCAATATTAGCTCACACACATCATACCTAGATACATAAAGTGTTGAGCAAACATACACAGAAACCTGCACACAACCACCAATATTAGCTCACACACATCATACCTAGATACATAAAGTGTTGAGCAAACATACACAGAAACCTGCACACACAACCACCAATATTAGCTCACACACATCATACCTAGATACATAAAGTGTTGAGCAAACATACACAGAAACCTGCACACAACCACCAATATTAGCTCACACACATCATACCTAGATACATAAAGTGTTGAGCAAACACACGAAACCTGCACACAACCACCAATATTAGCTCACACACATCATACCTAGATACATAAAGTGTTGAGCAAACATACACAGAAACCTGCACACAACCACCAATATTAGCTCACACACATCATACCTAGATACATAAAGTGTTGAGCAAACATACACAGAAACCTGCACACAACCACCAATATTAGCTCACACACATCATACCTAGATACATAAAGTGTTGAGCAAACATACACAGAAACCTGCACACACAACCACCAATATTAGCTCACACACATCATACCTAGATACATAAAGTGTTGAGCAAACATACACAGAAACCTGCACACACAACCACCAATATTAGCTCACACACATCATACCTAGATACATAAAGTGTTGAGCAAACATACACAGAAACCTGCACACAACCACCAATATTAGCTCACACACATCATACCTAGATACATAAAGTGTTGAGCAAACATACACAGAAACCTGCACACAACCACCAATATTAGCTCACACACATCATACCTAGATACATAAAGTGTTGAGCAAACATACACAGAAACCTGCACACACAACCACCAATATTAGCTCACACACATCATACCTAGATACATAAAGTGTTGAGCAAACATACACAGAAACCTGCACACAACCACCAATATTAGCTCACACACATCATACCTAGATACATAAAGTGTTGAGCAAACATACACAGAAACCTGCACACAACCACCAATATTAGCTCACACACATCATACCTAGATACATAAAGTGTTGAGCAAACATACACAGAAACCTGCACACAACCACCAATATTAGCTCACACACATCATACCTAGATACATAAAGTGTTGAGCAAACATACACAGAAACCTGCACACAACCACCAATATTAGCTCACACACATCATACCTAGATACATAAAGTGTTGAGCAAACATACACAGAAACCTGCACACAACCACCAATATTAGCTCACACACATCATACCTAGATACATAAAGTGTTGAGCATGACGAAAGCTTGTCTTTTACCCCTGACTGTGTAATAATTAATTCTTTGACCTATGGCAGAAAAAATTGAGACGTATCCAATGATAGTAACAGATTTGATGAGTGCTGAAGAGAAACGATGCACTGCATTGAGAACTCATCCTTCAGCAGTCCTGCTTCAAGAAACGTTACGCACTCACACATGCAATGAGTTGGAAAGCTGGGGGAATAAAAGGGCAGATGCAGGGATGTGCGATATATTTTCTCAGTATGATGTAAGTCTTCGAAATCTTAATCTTATCTACATTTGCCGTGAAGTGTCGTGGGGGAGACTTAAGTTTTCTATCTTGTGCCAGGTGTGTTGCGCTTGACTTTGTCAGTCCATGCTTTCGCAGGGACTCTGAGATGTTATCTATCCATCGTGTTCTTGGCCTGCCTCGTGGAGTCTTCAAATCCGCCCTTAAATGATTTTCCCTTAAAATGGCCTTCATTTGTAATTTTATTTTGCTGCTTATGCCGCCCCATTTACAGTGCCTCCTGATGCGGCCGCCTCTCTGTATCATAGCACGGCACGGTCCTGGGCAGATGGCCATGATCACTGAGTCTATCGCACGTGTCGATTCCTCTCCGCAAATAATGGCTGACCCACTCCGTTTCTGTTGACTTCTTTTTTCTTTTTAGTTTGCTTTCTAGATAGTTGCAGTTCCCTGCTGACGAGATCTGTCTTCCGAGGTTTGTCTGGAGTCGTGCTACTCTAGGGATTTCAGCCTTCTGCCACCGGGCTCACCAACCCAGGCTTTTGTGCAGGGTTTGCTCCAAGGACATCACAATGACCAACACACAGCTGGTACTAGACAACATGGGTACACAATACTACGCTTCATTGACACCTGCAAGTGTGATCTAACATCATTGAGTACAGACAAAGATAACAGGAGCGACTGACCAGAGACAGGCAGACATGGCGAGCGTTAGTGATGGATGTCTCAAAAAAAAGAAGAAATTAAGAGAAATACCATCGCATATTGAGACAAAAGCGAGCGGAAAGGACAGAGATACTCTACATCAGCTCGTCACCAATTTTACCTGCAGCAACTGTAGCAAGGATTGCCATTCCAGAATATGCCACTACATCCAACGTACCCCTGAAGAGAGCAAACACCATGGCGCACAACATATTGTCTCCTGAGACAAAGAGGCTGATGATGAATGATGATATCCTACCTAAATCTGTTATCACTTTTATTTACTGCAAAATGAATGTTCACCCCACAATCATAACAAAGAAGTTCACATCAATTAATCAAGTGGATTGCATGCCGGCGTAGGCGATCATGTTTCTCCACAACTCTCTCTCTCTTTTTGGTGCATGTAATCAGTTCTGACCTTGCGTTGAACCATGGTGTCAGATCATCCAACATCTTCTCTCTCTGTCTTCACGATCTTTTCTTCCCTGAAATTTACCTGTTGTCACCAAATGTTCTAAACCTTCTCTTCGCATTATATGCCCGAAGAACCTTGATTGCCTGATTCTTATTCTTTTGATAAGGTTTCTCTGTGTGCATGCCTGATTAAAAACCTACTAATTTGTTTTCGTCGCTGTCCATGGAATTTTCAGCATTCTTCTGTAAAACCACATCTCTGTGGCTTCCAATGATCGTATTGATTGTTTGTTCATTGTCCAGATGAACATTTATTTTGTTCACTCGTTGAAGTTCACATATCTTACACATAAATCTCACCAGTTACAAGTGTATGGGCACATGGTGAAAGTTCACATATCTTACACATAAATCTCACCAGTTACAAGTGTATGGACACATGGTGAAAGTTCACATATCATACACATAAATCTCACCAGGTACAAGTGTATGGGCACATGGACTGCAGTAATGGACAATAACATCTACACATTTGTCGGTCTAGCACAGGATGTGACTGGAGTAGACCAGGACACATACAAATGTCTTATGACTCTAAGGTAATTTCATTCTACAAATATGGGTTGTTGACGTCGTCGTAAATGTGGATTGTTATCATCATCATCATGTGCCATGCTGGTTGGTGTAGGTGCTCATTGTTCTCTACAACTGTATGTTCCGAGCGAGGCCAACGCTAAATTAGGTCGACTAGATCAGTAGGAAAATCGCCCGAGTGGTTACCGGGGTCCAAATTTGGGGTGTAAAGAATAGAACCACTGTTACCTGCCATGCATGTCGTAAGAGGCGACTAAGGAGGTTTGGCTGAAATCGGATGCATGTGTCCTAAACGTGTAGAAGTCTATGCGTTTAGGGGCCTACCAAACCAATGTGCAACGTATACACGTTCTTGGCAAAGATCAAATCATATCACAAAGAGTGATTACAATTGGTCGTAAAGAACGAACGCAAAGAAGAAGAAGTAGGACAATCATAAAAACATGTTTGATGGGGGTTTACTTTTGGATATGTTTTTAGTGGCCACATGCGCATTAAACGGACAACGACGCACCAGGGTCAGTGAGCTGGCACTGACCAAGACCATACCCTTCCCCCTTCCTCGTGGTGGCCCTGGAGTCAGACGACGGCTTTGTCTGGATACGTGGGTGGGGATCAAGGAAGAGATACTCTGGTAAAGGTATTAGTGCAAGCGCAGTTACGTCTTATATGAGATCTACTCGCAACATAGACGAGCAGAATCCCAGAGTGGATACACCTGCACGTTTCTTCTGATCGATGTCAAGTCATGGAAAAAATTGCATAAATGCAAAACAAATGTAGGAAATAAGTAAATGATACGAGTCGCCTGTGAGCGTAAACGCACATGCATCCGAGTCAATGGTCACACCAGTGGCGGCTCGTGATCATTTTTATTGGTGGGGCCAGAAATTGTTTTAGGAAAAAAAATTTGTTTTATGTTAGGTTATATTTTAGTACTAATGTGGAGGTGTTGAATGGGGTCAAGACACAGAGAAAGCTTATAATAACTATAAGAACGAGATAGTCATCATTTTCCGGACATGCGATGAGAAATGAAGGTTTAGAAAACATTGTAACAATCTGTATAATTGAGGGGATACGAGAAGAGGAAAACCAGGAGATAAAATTGTGGATAGCCTGACTTCATGACAGGAAGAGCGCCAACATCTGAGTTGATAGCAAACACCAGGGACAATAATTTCTGGAGATCCATGATCGCCTACGACAGCCGGCACGACACCTGATGATAATATACTTTAGTATTATTTTTCTATTCCAAGACGTTCAGATATTCAGATAAAACTCCCTCTCTGGAAGAACTGGGGTAGGTGATGTTGGCTAGCGAAAAACCTAAAATTGCGTTGATAGCGCCTAATGAAACGTCCCTCTTGATTATTTGTGTGCAGGTCCATCGCAGTGTTTCCTAGCGTAAAGGAAAATGTAGAGTAAAAATTGCAAATCGCCAAGTGCCGACACGCGTCTCGAAACGGCTGATAACGTTTAGAATTCGGAACAACATCACCCAGTCAAGAAGGTTGCAAATTGTAGACATTCTCTTTGGCGCAGATAAAAATGAACCTGTCGTTACTGCATGTAGTACCGCTTTTTAGGGCGGTGTAGCACAGGTCGGACGAGAGCCTGAGGAATTTAATGGCTAGTTCAGTCGCCGCGAGGCTGTTCAGGTTAGGATTTTTCATTATGCCCATAACAGAAAAAAATCCTTGGCCTTACTGTGAATTAAACACGGGTCTCCCTCATGGGAGCCACGCTCTAATCCATTCGGTCAGACGCTCCTCTTGGCGCAGATCACAAGCCTACATATACGACGTAAAAATGATAATTAAAGATTGTTGAACACACGATGCAATGAACAGTGTGAGGGACTGACTGTCAGCGAGACAGACTCAAACATTTCCAGTAGGCCGAAAATTTCGGATGTACAGTCCTACAGTAGAGGCCTATGAAACTGAGATATAACGTATAGTCATTCTTGACTAAGACCAAACATGTCACAGTAATCAAACTGGTCTTAAAGAACGTACGCAAACAAACAAACAAACAAACAAACAAACATATATCTTTGATCTAAAGCAGAAGGAGTGCACTTATTGCACCGGTGTTTTACTGCACATGGCTGGGTCTCTCTGCGCAGAAATGGCATGCCACCTGCCGAGAATATTTCACAAAGGAAGAACTCTGTAGCTCCGACAACAATCCTAAGGGTCTCTGCAAAAATTGCACTTGTGAACAGAACCACGCGGTCCGGATTCGAACCCCCGACCTTAGGAACGTACGGCAAGGACTTAGCCACAGAGACCCCCGCAGATAGGTTTGATAGAACACTAAGCTTTATTGCCATTTTCCTCCATTCTATGAGTTTTATTTATTTTGATAAGGTGAGAATTATCAAGTGCCATATTTACTCCATACTTATGTATGGTACATAAATATAGACAATGAACAAACATTTGAAAGATATAATTAATGACTTTAAGATGTGGATATACAGAAAAGTAGGTCATATTTCACAGAAAGAGCTTTGACTGAAACTTCGATGTGCTTCTCCTACGTGCAGTAGGTGTTTTAAAACCAGGGCGGAACGAAATCACGTTTTCCGTTCGAACCACACATATCTACCGCCCGTGTGGTACCGTGGCCCGAAACGAAAGCAACGAATAGTACCACTGCGACCTAGAAGTCATGTCGTTAGAGGAGAGTGATGTAGGACCTAGGAAGCTACCCTAGTAAATAAAAGCATCGCAGAAATCGGATGTGCTGGCCTACTTGTAGGCGCATAACTGGCACAATGTACAATCGCTCGTAGGCTCCGATGACATACAAATCACACAGAGTAGTTAACAAGTGTTGGATATGGAGCGTTTGAAGAAGAATATCACATCTGCCTTGCTATACTTTTGTATGTGTAATATAGGATTGCTCATAAAAAAGCCGTCAGCTCTGAATCATGTTCTTAAGTTTAACTTTATTGTTTTAATAGACAGAATAGTGTTGCATTTATTAAAAGTATGTGCACTTTATTGTATCAAGATACACTATAGTATTGCATCTATTAAACTCATGTGCACTTTATTGTATTAAGATATACTATAGTATTGCATCTATTAAACTCATGTGCACTTTATTGCAGAGACCAACATTCCGAGGATAATACAATTCGATGGGGTCTCAGCCGGTTTGGGGACTGCAGGAACCTCAAAAGTTTGGAGCAGAGTCCTATTAGAATAGTCTTAAGAAGAGTAGCGCCTAAGACTACCTTCACAATCCCACAGTGCACTTTCCCAAGGAACATGACTGGTACTTGGTTCACACAAGGCATTCAGTTTGCCTCCAACGTGTGGATTAATGACACGCATATCCACTATAAGACAATGATGAGTCAGTTTGATTACGAGGAGACCTGGTTCACATGTATGGCTCATCTCGACACCAGGTACTTGGTGTCTAAAGTTGTCGTTGGAAGATGCGAGGTCAGCTTTGTTTGTTTTGATCTTGTCCCTCGCCATCACGCAATCATCCGTTACAGAGCGGGACGATCTCTCAAGTTAGCATATGGCTTAGATGCTACTAAACAGACGCAGGAGTTTCTGTCCAGATCATTCCGCGAAACGTGTAGCTGGCAGTGGTTGACTTTCTCCAGAGAAAACGTGGATTGGAAATACGAGGTCCTGATACAAAATCCCCCGTCACCCGTCATTTGTCCAATCGGTGGCCGATATACATTTACACAGTATTCTGACGACTTCTACCAACTCTATGATACTAGAATCCGTGGAATTACATTAAGTCCGAGAAACACAATTAACTGTATGTTAAACGTTTCCGAATTTAAGTCATGTGCTGTTGATATGAGCAAGATGGAAATAGATGCATGGTACTGTGAGACTATTGATTACAGAGGAAGACCCATTGGTGAATATGACGAGCCAGATCACATTCTAACATGCTCAGGATTTTGGCTAGAAGATATGAAGTCGTATCTAATTACTTACGATGAAGAAGATGCAATCTCCAAATTTCGATGCTGGGTCTATGAACGCGTTAGCTGGACAGAAGTTGCTCTCTCGAGATCCGAAACTGCTCGATGTCCAAAAAACCAAGACGCAACCACTTACCAAATCAATGGAGCGAGACTATATTTGCAACTGATGGAAAGTGAAAGGCTGTTTGATGATTGTCCACCAAGGTTTGATTCCGGGATCGAGCCGGACATCAAGCCTAAAACACTTTACAGATTATGGGATGGTTCTGCCAGTTTCTTGTTACCAAGTGTCAAGATAATAACAATGTTTGTAATGATTCAGATCTTCATTCAACTTATTCAATAATTTCTTAAACTTCACCACCAGTCGCTTCACATTCCATACCCGTTTAGTCACTCAAGTCACTGCTTCTTCTTTTACGTTTTATCGCTTATACTATCATTCTTCAAGCGTAATCAGGGCGCTTCTGACTGATTTTTGCGTGAAATCATGCTTTCCTTATTATCAGTGTCCCCCGCCATACAGACATGACCTCCTACTTCAGAGGTATCTCACGCTGCTGTAATGCATGCTGTTACTAGGACCACAACTTGGAGTAGAGTCTTGGTCAACTGTGGTTCGCTTTTACTGGCTTCTGTTATTTCATTCACTGTATCATACTTCTTTCACATTTAAAAATTGGAAAATCAATTAACTATTCTTACTGCCTGTGTAATACCGCTTTTGAGGGCAGTGTAGGACAGAATGGGGGAATGATCCTGAGGAATTTAATGGCTAGTGCAGTCACCGCGAAACTGTTCAGGTTAGGATTATTTCTTTATGCCCCCGACAGAAAAAAAACCAATTGACCTTACCGGGGATTAAACCCAGGTCTTCCGAATTGGTCATCCATTCCGCCAGACTCTTCTGCCGTACATACATAAACACCAGAAATCACACATTTCAATTTTTTAATACATATGTTCATGACATATTCCAAATATTGTTTTATGCAATTCAGCCATTGACATATGCCGCATGTAATTAAGTTTTAATATGTTTTGATGTTATAAACTATTTTTTATTACTTGCTGTAAATGTGCTTCTTATTGGTGGTACCATGCACATTCTCTTTGTAATCTAACATTTTTAGAAACAGACTTGTACGACTTCTAAAGTAATTAATGGGGTGAACTGGAGTCTGTACATCTCCATATAACTTGTCTAGGACTTGACATATGGGTTGGCCATGTGTCTTTCCTCTGTTTATTGTATGTTGGACCCTCTTGTGGGATGTGTGTCTCTGTGATCCTGCTTGTGCCACATGTCAATAGTGCTTACCTTGTACTTGTTAAAACAAATGGTACCTCAATTTTTTTTGGTCAATTTTGTAGGTGGAAGTTGACAACCCGACAGGTGATCTCTCGCTCATTTGTTCCTGTAAGCTTTTCTTCCTTGAACGCTCCATATCGACCCCTCTTTGTATCTGTTCTGAGCATAAGAGCGATTGTATGTTGTGCCAGTTATGCGCCTAGCTACAAGTAGGCCAGCACCTCCGATTTCTGCGACGCTTTTTATTTACTATGGTAGCTTTCCCAGGCCCCTACCTCAGTCGCCTCTTACGACATACATTGTAGGTCATAGTGTTACTATTCTTTGCTCCACTTGAGGGCCCCAGCAACACATGGGCGGTTCTTGTAAGCAATCTTCATTTGCGCTTTCGCTTTCTAATATGTCATACTGGTGTCTGTTTGTGGTAGCCTGCTACATGTCTTTATCAATTAGTCCGTTGCCAGGTATACCGCAGTGGGATGGTATCCACAGTATTACCACTGTTGTCAAAATATTGCACATTTGTTATGTTGTTATGCGATCGACATCATGGCCACCCATGAGAAGTTAATTAGTATACCTTCTCTCTCTACCACGAAGATGACATTGTCTGACATAACCAAACTTAACCTATGGCACATTTGGAGTAGTGTTGCTTACAAATTATTATCTTCTTGATTTTTTAGAGGCAGTGATTACAGACAGCACATCAGTCACAAATACTACATTTTCTTTTACATATTTCTAGGGACATTATGGCTTCTGCCATCACTTTTATCTTTGTAATAATTTCCTACTTCTTGTTCTTTGAAGAACATAGCTTTCAGCACATCCCACCTGAAAGCCAGCAGTCCTGTTTCCTTCATCTTTTGTTCAAGGAGTCAGTCTAACATTCTGTTGTCACTAGCATCTTGGTCATCCCATGCACTTCTTCCAGAAGCTAAGTCCTCTAATAAAGGAACCCTTTCATACCACGTGATATATAGGTCAATACAGTGTTAGGCCTGTATTTTTCATTGACCGTCGGCACACGATGGGTGATGTGGTCAGCATCACGCCAGCTGCCTTTACTTTCCCAGAGCATGTCTGGTACCCAGTTGAGGCTGGGTCGACCTGAGAGCTGTCGTGGTCAGGAAAAATTCCACGCGCATTGCGGGAGCTGAACCCAGACCATCAGCCTTGCGGAGCGAGTTCACTAACAACTACGCTACAGCGGCTCTCTATTCTTTCTCTAAACCACTGTGATGTTTAATATGAACAAAATAATTCAGTTTCTGAGACATGTTATTCTGTCCAAAGGTGAAGGATTGACTTCATTGCAGCAAGTTTTACCCCATATGGCTCCATCCCTGTTGGCAGAGATGGCCTGTTATCTGCAGAGAGCATTGCACAAAGCATGAACTCCCTAGCTCCGGCAACAATCCTAGGGATCTCATGAAAAAATGATGTGTCTCAGTCTGGATTCAAACCCACAACCTTCAGTATGACAGGCAAACGACTTAACCACTTCGCCATTGAAACCCCCTGAATTGTTATTCTGTATGAGCAAATATTCCTCAATGTCTATATGTTTTGCTTTCTTTCTCCAGGGCGTTCTAAGAATTTAGCTGCAGCACTTGGTTTTAAATGAGATTCTGCTTAATGTTTCTAAGGTTGTTATAAACTAAGCTTCTACTAGGTCTGTTTGTTTCTGTTCTCAGATACTGCATTGATGAACGTTATGGATTTTTCCCGACTGACGGCTCTCAGGTCGACCCAGCCTCAACTGGGTACCAGACATGCTCTGGGAAAGTAAAGGCGGCGGCGTGATGCTGACCACATCACCCATCGTGTGCCGACGGTCAATAAAAAATACAGGCCTAACACTGTATTGACCTATATACCACGAGGTATGAAAGGGTTCCTTTACTTTTTTTTTTTTTTACTTGGTTTTAAATGATTTGATTTTCTTCTTTAATGTTTATCTAATGGTACCAATGTAATAAACAGTAAAGACTTTTCTACTAGGTCTGTTTTGTTTCTTTTTTCATCATGATACATAGCATCTGCCATAGACAAACGTTAATGGGTGTTTAAAGCCTAAGGATTGACTGCATTGCACCATGTTTTACACCATATGGCTTGGTCCCTCTCCTCAGAAATTGCACACCACCTCCTGTGCGTATTGCACAAATTTCTGTAGCTCTGGCAACAATCCTAAGGGGTCTCTGGAAAAATGCACCTATGGAAAGAATGGTGCGGCCTGGATTCGACCTCACAACCTTTGGATCACAAGACAAGGGCATAACCACTTAGCCATAGACCCCCAATTGCAAGGCAAACATTGATCTCTAGAAGCTTATGTCCCTTGTTTTTATCCATTTTAATGTAGTCATATTTTTGGTTTTATGAAGTTAGCACATTAACTATAGTATTAAAACTTAATTACGAATTTTCATTTCAAATATTGTATCAATCCTAACATATGCCAGCGAGAGTTGGAAAATGACTAAAGATATAGAAAGCAAGTTGAATGCTCTCAAAAATAGATTTTCGAAAAATAATGAATATAAAATAGAACGAATTCAGGAGAAGTGATGAAATCAGAGAAATGTCTGGTCAATCACTGTTATAAGAAAGAGAAGATGGAGATATAATCAACAAATATCAAAGCAGGCACTGAAGTGGGATGCAAAGGGTTCAAGAAAGATAGGACGACCTAAGGAGACATTAAAACAAACTTTGCTGAAATAGACAAGAAATATCAGTCTCCGTCCATGGAAGATTGAGCGACTTGCCAAGGATAGAGCAGCATGGAGAAATTGTTTGCAGGCCCTATGTAATGTAAAACGATCGAGATGAATTATTAATATTAACTAATGCATTGAACTATCCAGCGACGACTATCACACACAATGGAGCACCATATTCAGTTCAGGACAAGGTATAACTCGACTGAATAAACTTGTACAGGGTATGATTGTCTCCATCTCCTCTGTATTCCTATGGCATCTCAGATCAAACCACAGAACATGTCATGTAAGGCTGTTCCCTGTACATCCTCCCTAGAAAGGGATGCTGGCCTTACAACATATCACTAAATTCCAAACTAAATTCATGACACCAGAGATGAGTTCCAAACAGTCAACCTCATCATAAAAACGTGGTCAGCGGTATAATAATCGAAATAGCGATCACAAAATGACCAAGCGGGTGCAGGCTGTGACTGACACTTGGTAATTAATGTGTTAAACTATCCAGTCAGTATTTTCTCTTTGTAATTCAGGCTCTTTTTCAATTAAATTTGACATGCTTTTTCCATTGTGTTGCGGCCCTTTTCTTCAGTAAAATTGTGAATATCTCTTTCTCATGTTTATCATAAGCTTCCTGAATAAAATTGCCACTAAATTTGTCATATTTCAAGGGGCTGAAAAATTCAAAAGTAATCATCTACAAAAGACCAGTCAGAAAAAAATGTGTCCACACAAAATAAAATCCAAATATACAAAACAAATCACCTCTAATGTACAGAAGTTGATCAAAGTTTATTTTAAAATTTCTTCACATGTTGAAACTATTCAACTTTTATGTATCATTAAGACAGTGATGGCAGACTGTTTTTCCAACTTAAAGATCAAAGAACTGACAGCAATTGTTCATAAAATGTGTCGATGAGCTAGCAATGTAAAAAAAAATTGAATGCACAGCTTGTGAGAACATATTTAACTAAAAAAAAAAACCAGTACATATTTAAAGCCACATTTAAACCAGGACACTCCACACAGAAAAATAAAATTGAAGACAGTACAAAATACATAAAGACCAACTTGATCCCACACTTACTGTATGCATGCCACAAACAATAACGATCTAATAACAATACTGCTAAAAATTACTGTCAATTTGTTTAGCTAGACTTGTAAATTGTTGACCTATTTCTTCATGCCTGCGATTAGCAAAAGGAGTACAGAGATGGTTCATGCCTTGAATGAGAGGTCAGGGCCTGGAAACATGTTCATCAAGAACTTGCTTCAACTTCCCGAAATGCACACAGGAAAGCAACCTCTAATAGCAATATAAAGGTTAACATGATCACTGTGGATACATATATGCCAGGAGGGGAGTAACTCTTACAGCATGTCTTAAGAATATACAGTCAACTCTGAAAGATTGATAAAACAATGCGCATGATTGATTACCGGGCCCAAATTTGGGGTGTAAAGAATAGAACCACTGTTACCTGCCACACATATAGTAAGAGGCAACTGAGGAGGTTTGGCTGAAATCGGATGCATGTGTCCTAAACATGTAGAAGTCTATGCGTTTAGGGGCCTACCAAACCAATGTGTAACCTATACACGTTCTTGGCAAAAATCAAACATATCACAAAGAGAGATTACAATTGGTCATAAAGAACAAACGCAAAGAAGAAGAAGAGACAAAACAATGCCACAGTTTTCTATAGTAAAGGAAGACAAGATAAAAGTTTGTAAAAGTAAGAGATTTGGTAATTCAAATATGTCTCAAGAGAGCCACAGTAGCATAGTTGTTAGTGAACTTGCAGAGGAAGGAGCAGATCAAGAAGAAATGGATTGATTTAGTTATAGACATCTTAAAACTCCACAATACCACAGCATACCAAGCATGTACTAGCTAGAAAACCGATCATCAGTCAAACCTGCGACGCCTAACGACAAAAAGCAGAGAAGGACAAAAGAAAGGAGAAGAAAAAGAAAGAAAGAGAAGAAGAATACTTACAAATCTCAAACATTTACAGCAGAAAAAAAAGAATATGTGTGGAGGCAGCAAAGTTAGAATATATGTACAGATATGATGTTAACACCAGACAAGCTGACAGAGATCTTTTCAAACATGTATAACAAAAGTAATTAAATTAAACAAAACAGGGAAAAAAAAAGAATGGCTTCAAACATGCCTGAAATAAATCAGAGAACAATGTACACATTCTGTACTTGGACAATATTTTCTCTTCATAAATATCCTATAGACCCAAATTAACCCTTTAGCTGCTAAGGACGTATATATATACGTTTTTCCCATTCCATTCTAAAGATGCATTAACACATCTGTTATTATCTCTCCTCTGTGGGCTAAAGACGTGTTAACACGTTATACATTGCTATAGGCAAACAAAGCACCTAGAAACAAAGAGTAGCTATTTTTAGCTCAGCCTTCAGAAAGTATTTAGCAGCGAAAGGGTTAAGAGCATCATTTCTATGTGTGTTCATGGCTAGTGGTTATATGCACAAATTTGATAATCTTAACTTTCAATAGAGAAGCAACTATATAAATATTTGCTACTAATTTATTCATTATAAAGGTGTCCCCAGCCAAACTAAATCTTACTGGTCCTATGACACCACATCATATTTAGTTTAAAAAAACTCATTTAGTGTTATTAGAAAACTATGTGGGGCTAATAATATTCTAGCTTCAACTTCAAAACAACCACTTTCAAACTTTCCAAAATACCTGTTTTCAAACTTCTATAACTGCAACACCCACAATTTTTTATAATTGAGACACGCACTAATCTTACACACTAAGACACCCTCTATCTTCCATTACAGTTAAACTCACAATCTTCTATTACCTCTACACCAACAATTTACTAAAATTAAGACACCCACAATCTACTGTAATCGCGACACCCACAATCTTCTATAATTGAGACATCCATCATCTTACACAGCTAAGACACCTACTATCTTCCATTAAGGTTAAACTCACAATCTTCTATTACCTCTACACCAAAAACCTACTATAATCGCGGCAACCACAATTTTCTATAATTGAGACATCCATCAATCTTACACAGCTAGGACACCCACAATCTTCTATGACCTCTGCACTAATAATTTACTAAAATTAAGACACCCACAATCTACTATAATCGCGGCAACCACAATCATCTATAATTGAGACATCCATCAATCTTACACAGCTAAGACACCCACAATCTTCTATGACCTCTACACTAATAATTTATTAAAATTAAGACACCCACAATCTACTGTCATCGAGACAACCCACATTCTTCTTTATCTGAGAGACCCACATTCTTCTATGATTGTTAAAGCAACAATCTTTTATAACTGAAACATCCTGAATCTTCTATAACTACTACACTCACAATCTTTTACAAATGAGACATCCACAATCTCTCATGACTGCTACCACCCATAATCTTCTATAACTGAGTCATCATCCTCAATCTTCAGTCCACTCAAAAGGTTCTGGTGGCTCAGGTTCTTCTTCTTCATCCTCAACTTTTGGTCCCCCAGCTTGAACAGTCTCTACGATATCTTCCTTCTCCTCTGGCTTGCTGTTTTTGAGCATGATTATTCCTCCATGGGACAAGTCCTTGACTGGAGCATATCGGCTCGTCTCAAGTTGAAGCACCCTCAGTTGAGCCTAGATGAGAAAGAGAATTTCACAGAAATAGAAGTCATGAATAATAATTAACTGTACATTAGGTATAATGAAATTAAACTAGAGTTGCACATTAATGGGTTATATGAACAAAACAAAATTGCACATTAATGGGTATAATGAGCAAAACAGCAAGAGAAAGGAAGAGCTGGAAGAAAATTGTTGAAGACCTGTGCTCCATTGGGAGTTGAAAAAGTGAAGAGAAGAAAAAATATATGAAAATATAAGAAATAATTACCTTCATTGTGCGTGCAGGATTAGACAAGATTTCAAAGACAGGCTCTGGTTCTTTCTCTTTCTTTTCTGACAAAGATGACTCGGACACTTCTGTAGACTCTGTATCTCCAGCTTTTTTGTTCTTGTCGGTAGTGACTTTATCATCCTAAAGATCAGTAATAATGACATGTCAAAGACAGCAACAAACATTAGCACTTTATCCTTGGTACGCTACCGGCAGTGGTTTGACAGTGAATGTCATACTAAAAAGTTCATGGCAAATGTACAGTTGCATATTACTTAATTCTTGTTATACTCTATGGAAAATAAACTTCAAAGATTCTGTTTACAAATACTAAAATCACTAGACACCCAGGCATCAACAATGAAATAAAAAGGAGATGGAAGAGGTTGAAACATACATTAAGAATGCAGAAGACCAGACACTCACATGTGGCTCTGAAATGAAATCCAGGAGGCAAGAGAGGTAGGGGACAACCTAGAGACAAACTGTAGAGAGAGAAAGGTGGGAAAGACCTGGAATGAACTAAGCTGTATTGCTCAAGACAGACCTGGTTGGAGGAAATGTGTTGATGTCTTATGCTTCAAGGGAGGGTTTGTAGAGGCATATCTGGGTTGTCTCCCATAGTACTTCCATTTTCCAGTGTTGATAGCAAAGAAGCAGGTTGGTTGAGGGTTCTTTTCCCATTGCTGGAACTTACAGTGGCTCTTGTTTGGATGATCGTCAAATAGGTTGTCCTGAGCAGAACTTTGCCACCCTTACAGTCCTTTGGAATTTCTCTCTCATAGACTGGATGTCCCACCTCTACAACCATCCTGCTAATATCATTAGTAACCTCTCAAATTCATCTTTGTTCGCTTGATATTCCCATCATTGTACATAACTATTTCATTGTGACAACCAGAGACGTCTGCTTAACTGCTTCATTCTGTAATGTGTTTAGTCTGTGACTGCTAATTTGTCCAGTACACAACACTTGACTTAGATCCTACTCCACTTCTGGAGTGCAATCTGTGATCTCATTATCCATAGATGCCCCTTTGTTAACTAAGGGAGAAAGACTGAAGCGTTTTTCAAGTCTTTTATATAAGAATCACTATTTCAGATTTCTTATTAAAATTACATTAGGTTAATATTTTTAACATTTTACTACTGGAAAGTAAAATCTAATATAGGAAATTAATTGTTGGTTCATTGGTTATGTAAGGTCTGGGAGGAGGGGGTGGTTCTCTCAGTGGCTACGCCATTTGCCTTGTGTTCTAAATGTCATGAGGACTGTCAAAATGTTCATGAATGCATTTTTTCTGGCAATCCCTAGGATTGTTGTTGAAGCTATGGAGTTTGTGTTGTGTACAATATTTTTCGTATGATGTTGCAGGCAGTGACAGGGCCTTATGGGGAAACTTGATGCAAAGAAGTCAATCCTCTTTTAAACCTGATTATAAGAACTTCACAGCATTTCGGACAGAGACTCTGTTACTTTCAGCAGATAGTGAAGTGTAAGCAAGGTGACTGCTATGCATGCATTTCATTCGCACTTGATTGCACATGCCTCATTCAATTTAAATTATAAAGTACATAAACATTACGATGAGGTTCATATCAAAATATGTAAATTGCATTACCTTCTTCTTGTCTTTCTTTTCCTTGGTGGAATCCTTCTTGGAAGAGTCATCTACATCCATAGGTTCTGAACCGGATTGAAGGTCTTTCTTCTTTTCCAAGTCCTTCTTCTTCTGTTTGGCTGTTATAGACAACACAGCTGTCTCCACCTGTTGATCAAATGTGAACAATACCATAGTTGTTTAACCTTATTTGTAAATAAAGACGTTATGTCAGCATATGTATTTTATACATGCAATACATTGATCCTGTAGCAGAATCCTGTGAAAGAGCAAAGATAACAATCACACAAGCCACCAGAACAGCGCAAGACAAAAACAGAAAACCACGACACTGGGCAACAACCCGGTAGCAGTGTGACGACAAAAGAAGAAGAAGAATACATTGATCACCTTCAAGATGAAGACCATCATCCATACATTTCATATGTCTGATACATCTCCAGCATTTATTTTTGATGATGGTGTTAATATTCTCTTGTTGGCACTTAAAGTTTTACAGAAGATATTGTTAACAGTTCTATGTACAGCTGAAAGAACACACAATGGAGACTTGTGCACAAAATAAAAATTGTATACACATCAGAAATTTACAATTCATATTACTTTAGTCATGAGAAGAAGACAAGATGCAAAAGCATATAAATAAATGGTACAAATCTTTATTGGAAACTGTTAAGATATGTATCTGGTGCTCATTCTGCTGTTTTTGATAAAAGCTAATTCAATATTAGAAAATAAAAACATCTGTTACATGGATTATTAATGAAAGCCATCAATATGATCTTTCTGTAGTGGTGTCTGAGCAATTCATATTATACAATATGATTGCAAACCCCATGTACGATTTTTTAAAGAAACTACTTGGGTATGAATTATAAGAACTTGTGATTCTGTAACATTCAGGGATCTTAATCCTTTTTCTTCAGTGATCTCTAATCTTGCGCCTCGTTTACTGTGGACCACAAACTGGGCAGTCTGCTTCAGGTTTCACCAGGACTTATTTTTTTAGGCAGACCGGGATGTGGCCACATGTTACTTCTCAGCACATCCAGGAGAGGACAGTCTTGCAGGATATGCTTTGATGTCTGTTCTGCCTGCTGACATTGGAAGAGAGCTGTCCGACTTATTCCGAGTCTATGCAAGTATTTGTTGAGTCTGCAGTATCCGGTACATAGGTAAAATATAATGACCCGGTCTATTCTGCTTAGGTCTTTTCCATAATCATATTCAGTGATAGAGGTTGAAAAAATCTAGTGCTACTGAGGTTGATCCACAAATGGATTGTTATAACTATATCACTGACCAATTCTAACCATATTTATACGGGGGTGAGCAAATGGACTTTAGGATGACCGCTGCAGCAGAGTACACATGGGAATGCCCAATGTGCTATGACGTCAATCGCATAACATAACCGCAATCATATTTTGATAGTACAGAGAAAAATTAATTTTGCCTTTGTTAGTTTTGTAAAATACATCAATCTCTTAAAATCAATATTTTGAACCCAAGTTCTTGTTTTTCTCAATCTTCTTCTACTTTGCGTTCATTCTTTACAACCAATTTTAATCACTCTTTATGATATCTTCTTTGCGTTCATTCTTTACAACTAATTTTAATCACTCTTTATGATTTCTTTGCGTTTGTTCTTTACAATCAATTTTAATCACTCTTTATGATATCTTCTTTGCGTTCGTTCTTTACAATCAATTTATATCACTCTTTGTGATATGTTTGATCTTTCCAGAACGTGTATCGTTGCACATTGTTTGTAGGCCCTAAACGCATAAGACTTCTACTGTTAGGACACATGCATCCGATTTCAGCAAACCTCCTTAGTGCCTATTACATGCGTGGAAGTAACAGTGGTTCTATTCTTTACACCCCAAATTTGGGCCCGGTAACCACTCGGGCATCTTTATGATATGTTTGATCTTTGCCAAGAACGTGTATATGGTGCACATTGGTTTGTAGGCCCCTAAACTCATACCCTTCTACACGTTTATGACACATGCCTCTGATTTCAGTCAAACCTCCTTTGTACTACAAGCGTGGCAGGTAACAGTGGTTCTATTCTTTACAGCCCAAATTTGGGCCCCGGTAACCACTTGGGCGGATTTTTTTTCTTCTCAATAATGGACATGTCAACTGTCTAACTTGATGTGGTGGTATATATATGTTCCAACTATCGAGCAGAAGTACTAGCAATAAGCATCACTCAACAATGCATAACAAGCTTACACAAGAAATCTATGAACTAAATGAGATCATGAGGATTCATTGATCCAAAATCAATTACCACAAGCATTAGAAGAGACTTCATAAAGCCATAACACAACTGACTTGGACAACAAAATTGTTGACATCAAACAATATCAAAATATAACTCTAAAGTAGATACCAGAACACATTGGCATATCAGACAAATTAGCAAAACTACAGGAAGGTATGGAAACTTACTCCAGAACATCTTCAAGGACTAATGGTTGAAGCAATTTACAATAGGATTTGCTGTACCTGATACGTATATGGAAATTATCCATTATACCAAAAATACAACAGAATTAGGACACAGGAAGCAGGGCATAATCTTTTAACTGAGAATAGGACACACTAGACTTAAACTCATTACACATGAACAAGGGGGTCACTGTGGCTAAGTGGTTATGCCTTTGTCTTGCACTTCGAAGATCATGGGTTCAAATTGGGGCTGCACCATTCTGTTCACGAGTGCATTTTCCCCAGAGTTTGTGCAATACTCTCGGCAGATGGCGTGCCATTTCTGCTGAGAGGGACCGAGCTATATGGAGTAAAACCCGGCGCAATGAAGTAAATCCATCAGCTTTAGACTCTTTCAGACACATAAACATTGCTGCAGTTGCAATCTTTCATATGAGACACCATAAACATGTACCACTCATATATGCCAAGGACTCGCCACAGAAAGATGACAACACCCTACTATGCACTACACAGGCTACAATTGTCTCCATCCCTTCTGTGTCCCTGCTGATCAAAACACAGAACATGTCCTGCAAGACTGTCCCCTGTATGTCCTCCCTATAACTCAACACTACATGGCACCAGAGATGAGCTCCAGACAACATCATCATAAGAATGCGTCCAACGGTATAATCATCAACATAGCGATCGCAAAGAAGAAGTACTATGCAACAGTTACAAAACGCAAACAAATTTTCTGAGTTTGGTATTGGCTCCGAAAGAGTTACCAGCTATGTGACTCCAGTTCTCAACAACAACATGTTGATGTATTACTTGCTCATCTTATTATAAAAAAACAAATTCAACTATTATTTACCTTCTCTTTGGCTTTGTCTTTTTTCTCCTCAAGTACTGGTGGGTATGCAAACATGGATGGTTTAGCGTTGGACCTGAACTCAACCTTGGGCATTTTGAGATCAATATTAAGACCAATGATGCAGGATGGTTTGAAAGCCAATGACAGAAAGTGGGTGAGGGGATACCAAAACCAGTGCTGACAGAACACTAGCATTCCCACAACAGCCTCCATGTTGGTATGTCCAGTACGGGAAAGAAGGGACAATGTACAGTTGCGGCCCCCAGCATCAATAATGCCTTGAGCAATGATGGATCCAAATTTGGCCATAACATCTTCATGCTTATCAGCGATGACCTTGGCATAAAGCTGACGGAAGTGTGTTACCTTTGGGCAAGTAGATTCGTTATGTTGAACAAGGATAAGAGCAGAAGCAATCAGAGCTCCCTGCCTAACATAATTAACTGGATCATTTGTCATGGGTTCTAGTAGACCAATAGCATCTTTCAGACCAGTTCCGGCACAAGCAATACCCAGTGCCATAGCTGCTCCAAAACGGACATGAGGATTGTAACTTTCAGATAATAAAGAAACAACACTTGGGCACTGCTCCGGAGTTCTGTATAGAAGAAAACCAAGGCAGGTTACAGCAACTCTGCGAACATCATCATTGACATCACTGACAGCTACGTGAAGTAATCTGCGGATGGCCTGATTGTTTCCAGTGCCACAATAAGCCATTGCCAAAGTGTACATGCCTGACCAGCGGAGAATGGGATCCTTGTCTCGGGTAAGAGATTCAATCAGAGCATCTGCTTCTTCAAGACGACCATACATTGTAAGAGAAATGCCAACAGCAAGGCCACGCAAAATTTTCTCATGTTGGGTTTCCTGAGCATACTGTACCATATCAGTAATGGCAGTGGATGACTTGGTACCAAGCATTACCAAACCCATTGCTATACCAGCAGCTTCTCCAGTTATGGCATCATCCTGGAACAGATTAAACTTCAATTGCTCATAAATATCATGTCTGGCAGATCCCATAGCAGCTAATCCCAAGCCTAAACATCCTCCATGACGAACCATGTCAGTGGTTGCTTCCTTTAATTGGTTGAGAAGATAATCAGTGATCTCCCCACCATGGTTGGCATGTATCAATCCTAGTGCATATAAGCCTCCACCTTCAGAATAGGATGAACCAGGACCCATATCTTTTGGAAGATATTGTGACATCAAATTAAGAGCTTCTTTTTCATGACCCTTGTGAATTACACCCAAACTAGCTGTAGCTGTGAACTTTGCCCAGTTGGTAGCTCTTGAAAGCCACTCCAGGTTGTCTCGCAGAAACTGATCTGATGTAGTTCCACAATGCATGAAAGAGTTAGCAATCACTGTGGCAGTGTGACACACAGAATTCCTGACTCCATCCTTAGTATTCTTCAAAATAAGCATGTCAGTTTTGTTGTTCTTTATCAGGAATTGTAGTCGGAGGAAGATGCTTGTTTCTCCCCCAAGAATGGTATGCAAACGCTCAAGACGAAGTTGCTGTTGACTTTCTGCCTCACTCAAACTGCTAAGAGCTCTTCCTGATGGTTCAGGCTCAGCTACTGCAACAGCAGATGACTCCTCGGTTTCCATTGGGGTTTCTTTTTCATCTTTCTTTGGAGTATCTAAGCCTGATCTTTTCGTGTTCTGGACAGTTGGAGCTGGTATGGGGGCTGGAGCAGCTCCTCTAAGGGCTGTCTGCACATGCTGCAGGAACTGCTGGGTGGCACTTTCATAAAGATCAAAACCAATCTGATATGCCATTAGTACAGAGTCTTCATCCCCTTTGGTAAGTTGCACCAGAATATCAGCAACAGCTTGCGCATCGTCCAAAAAGATGTAACATTGGCATACATTAATGTAATCTGGTGTACCAAGACCCATGTACAAGCGTGTCAGGACACGCAGGATTGTGGTGCGAAACTGACGACTCTGCATCAGAGACATGCACACTTTAAAAGCATAGGAGAGCATGCCTGGTACATCATCAGCCAATTGTATAGCTTTCTCAAATATATCAATTCTTCTGGTTTCTAGAGCAATTCCTACAGCCTGCTTGAACTGCTTATCATCAAGACATCTTTGAAACATACGATTGACAACAGTCTCGAGGCGTGGATCAATTTCTTTCCTATCTGCTGGATCAGTAACTTCTGCATTATGAATGCTCATCTTTGTGTAGTGGTCAATGCATTTTGCAATTACAGTCTCCACAAATTCAGAGGTGTCGTTGACATTGAACAAGGATCCTGCACCCAGAGCAAAGGTTAAAGACTCTTCAAATGCTCCAAGATGGTAATAGACTTTAGCAGCAACAAGAGCTGCAAGCTCATTCGATGTGAAGTGTGGATCCTCATACAGCACTTCAATTTTGTCCACATATTCAGATATCTCAGCCCAAAACACATCCACAATACTGTCCAATTTGGTTAAGGCAAATGTCTTCAGCTGGGGTTCAGTTTCATCAAGAAGTGATATCACGCCCGCTGGAAAACACAGAATAAGTAGTACAATCAAGAACATTGACAATATATTATACCTGTAACATTTTGTAAACAATTGAAAACCATGAGGGCATTTTTAAAATGAACTTCTACTTCTGCTTTCGTCTGCTATTAATTAAGGCGTGGTCAGAGCGCCTGGTATGGTGTTTTTGACTGATTTTTGGAAGGCCTGCTTTCCTTATTATCAGTGTCCCTTGCCATACAGTTGTGCCTTCTCCTACTTCAAAGGTAGATGATCCACTGTGATATCATAAATCATCCAAAGACTTTAAGATTGATTAATTATTCCTCTCCTCGTGGAGCACAGGCCTCAACAGTTGTCCACTTTTTACGGTCTCTGGCTGTTTTCTTTATGTCTTTCCAGGAAAGTCCAGCATCCTTCAGTTCCTCAAGAAGATTCCATCTGTAAGATCTGTTTAGTACATCCCGTTTTCCTTACGAGTTTTATATAGTCAATATTTCATTGTGATTTAAGCATGAAGTATTTAATTATAAAACACATTTCTACATTCAGAATTATGACAATAATCCCAGATTTTTACAGTCAAAAACATCAAACATGGTGGTAACATATTCTGCAAGCCAAACTATGATGATCATCAGTAGTAATGTTTCTGTGATTCACCACCAAATTTATAGCCATCTGCTTTGCTTATAAAACTAGTTGCTTTGGGTTTCTCTTGCACAATTCATTAGTTTCTTCAATACTTTTTTCCCCTGGTGGTTCTGGTATATGAATGCTTAGTTATATTTGGTTGTTTTTTGGGGGGATTGGTTCTATACATATTAACATTCCTTCTGATACCCAGAAACTGGTTTTTTTTTCCTTCAACATGTTGCTATTTGTTATTACTTCTCATGAGATGTACATGGACTCCGGTTGACCCCTATTTTTAAAAGTATACAAATCGATGTCTGAAAACGTTGGAAGAAGAAGACTTCTCATGAATGTGGTGGTCTTCTCATTACTGTGGCATTAAGGTATGGTGCTCTCATAACCTCCAAAGGTACTGGTTCCCATCCATACTGGACACACCAAGACGATTTTTCAGTGATCCAAATCTCTTGGGTAGATTGAGTGCTAGTTCTATCAAAGATGGACAATAATATATATGTACAATTTGAGCACACCTAAGAACTTGTGGCAGCTGAACATAAATGAAAGTTGGCTGAAAAGCCACAGCCAGGGCAAAAGTAACTAATACCAATTTTAAAATCCCTTCACATTTCCATCATTAAAGAAATTACATAGGGGGATACTTGCAGGTGCTGCCCTGTTATTGAGAACTCAGTGAACTATAACTGGCCAGCTTGAAGATCTGAATTTTGATGAAGATCTGAATTTTTATGATGATCTAGCTCTTCTTTCCCATTAACTATTTCCGGATCCAAGAAAAAATCATTGTAGAAAATATCAAAGCAAGTGGATTTCAACAGACACAAAGAGAAAAATCATAAAAATAAATGCAACAAAAAGTAACCAGACTGCACTAGGAGAAACAGCTATGGCGGATGTGGATTAATATAGTATGTATATTATATATATCCGAAACATAATCAAGAAAATGTTACTACTAAACAGATTCTCAACTGGCTTTCCTAATTGGGTGCTTGCCCAGACTAAAAGGGTTGAAATGTTATGACATGGTTACTACTGAGGAACTCATGGAAAGAACCAAACAACAAGATCGATAGATAGGAAAGGACTGGCATTGGTCGAATGGATAGAACAAAGATAGCTTAGATACAATTTACAATTATTGAATTAATTACAAGTACAATAAACTATAACATGAATTTCTCAAGATTGTTTTGCTGGATTTCACATATTTACAGCTGCAGGGTATTATCATGAGTCGCAATAGACCTATTAGTTTATCACAGTTACTTTGCGTAATTCATAAATTGTTAACCATTCACTCAAGACTCATTTACTGATTCAGTGATTGTAATATTACATATGACATTAGATTTGTAATAAATAATAATAGGGAGTTATCGATAACAGGTACTTTTCAAACAGCTAGGACAAAATTAATAATTTGTAGACTATCTACAACATTACTCAAGTCATAACACCATAACAAACTTAAAATCACAATGTCAAAGAAAATCAAATGACCTGCAGACGTAATGCTCATAGTGGCCGTCATTGTCAATGTAGATTCAGTCAATTTCCAGACATGAATCTGAATGTGTATACTAGATTCGTGAGCTAGCAAATTTCGTGTTAACGATTTCCGGAATGACTGTCCTTCACCTTCACACAGGATTGCCAACTAAAAATTGAAAAAATAAGCCAAACACTGGCCGAAAAAAAGCCAAAAAAAAGCCAGAAGGAAAAACAGTGCTATTTCATACGCTCCAAATCAAGGTCATCACACTATCCGAACCATTGAAACCAGCACCATACACTTTATCGGTAGATAAGCTCTTTACCATATTAGGGGAGGCAGTAAAGTCCTTGCAACATTTGTTAGATATTTGTTAGATAAGAGCAATTCTGTTCTTTTCTCACTATAGCCTCAAGAAGCTGTAGCTGCGTTCTATTTCTAGCTTTTGTTTTGACTGATAATACAAGAGAGAGAATACCCTCTCAATAATAGCATTACTAACGGGAGTTATTAAACATGTCAGAGCAAAGGTGGCAAGTTCTTTAAATGACTCGTGTTGAAGAACACCAATCCAAAAAGTTTCACTATCTGTTAAAAATCCCTCTTTCTTAAATTGGACTTCTTCTTTCCAATCAATACAGATTATTTTTCTGCATTGTTCTTCTATTGCACTGATGTTTTCTCCCGCAATGTGCGTACATGGTAGTTCTGCAAATAAAGGCCTTGATGCTTGGTTTAAAATTATAATAGGGCTCAGTTTTGACAAGCACTGAAATGTATCTCTGGCAGGGGGAAGTTGTGTAATTTGGTGGAGAGCTTCCTCTAACACAGCTAGCCATAAAGGCTTGTAAACCCTTTATCAGTTCGAGCAATGCCAAATTCTGCTCATGCGTTTATAACATTAAACAACTCTTTGAACTATTCTCTTCTCAACTCGCTGTGGCGACACCAGTGTGGTATTTCTGACAGTAAAAATCCAATATTTGATGGTAGTTTATATACTGCATGTTGAATGCACAATGCGAGTGAATGGCAGATACACTTGAGCTGCACACAGTGAGGGACGCCTTTTCAACCTAGACCACACAGAGTTGTTACAACCAACCATGTTAGACTCACCATCCAATGCAAAACCAATGTAGTTTCTGCAAACACCTTGTAATTTCGTCTTCTATCAAATTAAATATCTTTTCTCCTGTAGCCTCTTGCACCGGAACTAAAGCTGGAAATCCAGTTGAAATTTCATTTGTCCTATCACTCAAATATCGAACCAAAATACACAAGTGCTTTTGTGTTGAAATGTCAGTAGATTCACCTATAATTATAGCGTATTTCTTGTACTGTAAGTCAACAATGAGATCATCTTTCATTGATGGTGAGATGATGTTTTTTATTAAACAAGAACATTTTGTTCTGTGCAACCTTATGTGCTCTAAAGTGCTCCCTTGTCCATGACCTATCATTATTTCACTAGGTAGACAGAACGAATGGCACAGTGACAGACCACACATACAGCCACTTGAAGTTCTGCTGCCTTAACCTTATCATAATTTTGTCTAGAGGAATTCTCCGCGTGAAGTGTATCTGTCCTGTTGATGGAGTCATCTGTGTTTTTCTGACTTTTCATGTGCAGTGAGAATACAGGCTTTAGGCTCAACGGTTCAGTGGCATAATTTACAAAACGCATTTTGTGATCCATCAGAAGATCTTTTCACCTAAACATATTTTTTAACAATACCAACGAAAACCAATAAAAAAAACCTACATTAAGTATATTTACCCAATTTGCTCTTAAGAATTATACACATTTTTAGAGAAAAAAACAATTGCATATGAAAAAAAGCCAAACAATTTTTTTGAAGCCAACCACTTTCCAAAAAAAGCCAAATTTCTTGTATCTGGCTCTAAAAAGTCATATTGGCAATCCTGCCTTCACACAGCAGCCAAGTCATGGTCTTTGAAAAAATAGGCTACAAAATAAAGCAATGAGAATCATAACGGGGAGCGGTGAGTGGTTGTGGACATGAAGTCGACACCTATTACAGAACTATTAAAAAAATCGTTGATACATTCAGCAATGGAAAGTAGGAAAGAGAGCAAGACCGAGAAACAATCTGAAAAACTCGGAAGACTTATAAGAAGATGTAGGTCTACCAAATAAATAATAAATGTATTTGAAAGGAACCGTCTGTAACAGATAGTTTGCGGAAAAGATGAAAAAAAAATATTTAAACAGATACCGACATTATTACTTCAGCTGACGTAGAAGAGAAAAGTGCAGCGGGAGATGTGCAATGTGGACCAGGCTAGGAAGGTGTGGGTGGGAAGGGGGCGGGGGCGAAGGATGAACACGGACCGAGTAGGAGGAGAGATTGTGTTGTTGTTGTTCAACGCAGACGCAACAGTGTTGATCAATGACTGCTTGGTCGGTCCCTGAACGAAGAAAATAAGTTTATAAATTGTTATAATACTAACATAATAGCATTCCGGTCTATATGGTGTGTTCTGAGGTTGACCCTGTATTCAGCAGGGTTGGGATCGGCTAGTCTCTCTTAGGAGGGGTGACAAGTAAAAATGAGTATCCTGCTGATTACCCTCAGAACACACAAGTCAACCGCAACTGCCATCGCTGAAGACAGGGACGTTTTGACTGTGAGATCAAAGGCTAAAGGGAAATGGCTCGCCTAGAAAGATGGACTCACAAAAGTCCATTAAAAAAATTAATGTCCTATGGGGAGTTTTAAACAAATGTCTATGAGAGTAAACCCTAGGGAACAAAAAATAATTCCAGATGAGATCTGGCTCCTAAGAAACTTGTGATACCCATTGATGTGAGTTGTACCCTGATATCCAAGTTCCAGACTTCCAGCTAGCCCCACTGCCTTATGGGGGACTCGGGAGAGGCAAAGGCTGTGAGAGTACCCCCTTCCCCCCAAATCCAGTGAAGTACCTAAGGTGGGCAGGCATCATATGCTGTCCTTCCGGCAGCTCCTACAACCAAACTGATACCAAACGTCGTGCTTGCACTCCTCTGGATTTTATCAGCGGTCTAGAAAGGGTAGTTGACGCTTGGACACTCAACTACATCATACAACTTTCAAATGTATGCGTCACGCTGAGGTCACTTCGTGGTCGACATTGTTGACCAAACCAACATGGGGACAACAGTTACGGGTTATTTATTATTTTTTTTTTCCGATCCAGAAGCACTTGAGCTTTTTTTTAGCTCTTCGGCTCGGTGCCATGGACATCGTAACCCTTCGGTTCGGTGCAATGAACAGCGTGAATCTGGAGAACCTGTGGCTTTTCTGCCAGCCCGCGGAATTGAACCAACAGAGGGCTAGTCATCCGTAGTCCAACGCGCTACGAACACGCTGGGCAGGTGGGCGTTACGGGTTATAAGTCTAACTCAATTGGCGTAGAGCGATGATGCTATATTTTTTTAATAATAACACTTCACACAGTGCGCAGATAGCAAGGCAGTGTGAACAAATTCATAAACACAAACATTTGCAATCTCTAGAAGGGAGGAAGCACTGATACAATTATGAAAGTGAACACATAAATTATAGCCATGAATGAGAGCATAACCACCAATACACACAATCTTCAGCTTATCAATTATATAGATAAGATACGCTTAAAATAAAAATCCGTTTATTTCCCTTAGATAATAACTCGACGTATCGCGAGAGATGGGCGTCAATACTGGTGATACCCGAAAAAACGACATACCAAATATGAAAGGAGATTGATTAATCAACATCAATCTGGCGTATTGGGCGGCTGGGCGCTGCTGGATTTGTTGAAGCGGAGATCGGAGCATAAATGGACGTGTCCGGAGTGTTATGATCTTCTTTGCATTCGTTCTTTACGACCAATTTTAATCACTCTTTGTGATATGTTTGATCTTTGCAAAGAACGTGTATACGTTGCACATTGTTTTGGTAGGCCCCTAAACGCATAGACTTCTACACATTTAGGACACATGTATCCAATTTCATCCAAACCTCCTCAGTCGCCTCTTACGACATGCATGGCAGGTAATAGTGGTTCTATTCTTTACACCCCAAATTTTGGGCCCCGGTAACCACTCGGGCGAGTGTTATGATGGTAGTCAACATATAACTGATAACTGATAACTGATAACTGATAACTGATCTAGACATATTAAACTTCAGAATGACACGGAGCAATAATATAGACAAGATGGAGTAAAGTAACAGAGGTCTCAAGTTTGTCTGTGAAGTCGTTTAACATGTTGAATAAACCTGTTTCTTTTCGGTCTTCACGTTGGTAGTAGATTTTGAAATATGCCTTCCAATGCTCCATATTAACCACTTGTTAACTACTCTATGTGATTTGTATGCGATCCGAGCCTAAGAGCGGTTGTACGTTGTGCCAGTTATCTTGAAAGTCGCAGTGTTACTATTCTTTGCTCCCCTTGCGAGCTCCAGCAATACACAGGTGAGACAATGTTCAACAATACGAATAAAAAACACCATGACAACATAAACAAAAGTTATTATGGGAATAAACAATGAGCGAGCGACCTCTTGAAAACAACCAATGGAGATGGTCGCCGATAGCAAAGTCAGTAACAGACTTCGCTAGTGATTACTCGTCGTGTAAATTCCTGATTGGAGGCCAGCATAAACAACAAATTTTCGGTGACGGACACTGATGATAAGGAAAGCAAGTTTTCACGCAATATCGTAATAATAGCCACATTGACTACGTTTGAATTCGCAACTTGCAAACACGCTCGTCTGGTGCCATGGTCCGTAATGGAATAATAGAATAGTACCACTGTCACCTACAAGGCATGTCGTAAGAGGCGACTAATGTTGGACCTAGGAAGCTACCCTAGTAAATAAAAGCATCACAGAAATCGGATGTGCTGACCTACTTGTAGGCGCTTAGCTGGCACAACGTACAATCGCTCTTAGGTTCAGATCACATAGAAATCGCACAGAGTTGTTAACAAGTGGTCGATATGGAGCGTTTGAAGAAGAAGAAGTAACGGACAAACAAGAAAGGGTGGGGGGCAGGGAGCCCAAAAGATAATATTTGAGGGGAAGTGTAACATTTGAAAAAATACTGTATACAATATACTTCTCATATAACTTTCCGAATTCGTTCCATATGTTTGTTCTATAAAACGTCATGAAGAAATATTGATATTTTAGTGTTGTTAATTATCGATTTTAGATCATGGTTCACTAGCATAGCGTGACTTTGCTGCCATCAAATGTGTCATGCAACACTTATCACAAATATCATAGAAGGGAGGGGGTGGTCTCTGTGGAATAGATGCACAGTGCCCACACCTCGCTTCAAAAGTACACAGCTCATTTCCCGTGTGAATCAATCAATTTTTCATTGATCTCTAACTCAATGTACGTCAGATCGAGTTTCTAGTTCTGTCGGAGACGGATGATACAGCGCAGGTCAACTTAAACAGTTTGGCAATGAAAAGAACCATTTACGGTTTTAAATCGTTGATAGTAGGCTGGAAAGCCGCTGTCAGATCAAAATTCATTTAAAAAAAATATAGCTTAAACAAATTTTACCATCAGCAAAATCACACTAAGGACCCAAGCCGATTCTAAACAATCCGTGCAATTCTGTTGAGATATTTCTTTTTTTTAAAAAGTGATTGGAGCACACATGGTTATTAATCGAAGTGGAATGATGATGATCAACTCAATCAATCAGTCACTTAATTTATCAAGCAATCACAAATAATTGGAACCTAACATAACATCTCATTGCAACAAGCATCAAGCGCCAGGATCTCACTAAATGTAAGTAATAAATTCTTCTTCATCTCATCCACCATTGACTTCTTTATAGAAGTGTTGCCGGGGTGAAACGTAGTGATCTTGTGTGTGCTTTTTAAAGCACTTTGTAAGCTGATATTCATGTTCGTAAGGCTGTTCTTGATGCCGTCGCTCCATCTTTTGCGTGGTCTTCCTCTTGCCTTGTACTTATTATACTTTTTCTGTGTGGCTCTCTGTGGTAGGCGATACCAGGGCATTCTGGTCAGGTGTCCAAACCATTTAATCTGTTGTTCTTTTATGAATTGCATAACTGGTTTCACATCCAGTCTTCTTCTGATTTCTTCATTTCTAATTTTGTCTCTTATTGTCACACTTGCAGCTCTTCTAAGACACCTCATCTCTGTCGTTATGATTTTCCGCTCATTAGCTGCTGTTATTGGCCATGTTTGACACTGGTAACATAGTGTTGGCCAGAAAATCGTTCTTATGAGATTTGCTTTAATTGTTAGCGGTATCTCTTTGTGTGACAACAGTGGTGTTAACTGTCCTTGTACCTGGTTAGCTTTTGTGCAACGATTGATGATTTCGCTATCGATACTTCCAACTGCTATGAAAATTGCTCCTAAGTATTTGGCCTCAATTGTTTGTTTTATGTGTACGTTCTGGAGTTTTATTGTAAGGCTTTCTGGTTGTCTACTTATTGCCATTGTCTCTGTCTTTATTATATTTATTTTCATGTTGTACTCCTCACCCTTGATGTTAACTAAGCTCAAATGGTTCTGGAGAGATTCTTCATTTTCTGCAATCAGTACTTGGTCATCTGCAAATAAAAGTTCTGAAATATTATTTTCTTCCTCTATTCCTGCTTCTCTACTTATGTTGTCCATGTATGTTATAAACAGCAGTGGGGAGAGCACACATCCCTGTCTAACTCCTGAGTTTACTGTGATAATAATTAACCATAAATAATTACTAATAATTATAGTAATATAGAAAAATATGTCATTAAAATTATTTCGTTCTTGAATTTCAGTTCTCAATTTTATGTTTTGAAAATTAACTTACTGTGTTTCCTCAACAATTTTCTAGTGAATTCTTCCAAAAACCTATCATTTAAGTTTCTTCGGTGAACAATTCAAATTTTGGAAATTAAAATTGTGTATATTTTACATAGGGAGAAGGGCGGGGACATACGAATTTTGGAAAGGTTTTGGTGGGGCATGGCACAAAAAAAGATTGGAAAACACTGGTCTAAGACCTGACTGTGTTACCAAGGAAAACTACAAGTAAAATACGTCATAGTAATAATTTAATTAGTTTTTTTGTAATGATAAAACTCCTTCTGAATAAAAAAAATAGGCTATTAAAGAGCAGAAAATCAAGGAAAAGTTCAATATTTCTGACACATCAAACGACATGAGTGCCTAGAAAATAATTTTGAGGAATGGTGCCTGGAAGAAGAATGCGAGGAAGACCTAGAAGACGATGGTGCAAGATGTCATTGACGATCTGAGAATGACTGCTGCTGACGCCGGCCAACTCGCACGAGAACGGAGTTTTCAGGACTACTGTCATGGAGCCAAGTTCTGGAAGGGACAAGCTACTTGATGATGATGATGAATGATAAAATAATCCATAAACACGCGACTTAATCAAAGACCAGCAGAAAGTGCTAGAAGTAAAGTTCAGAGAACAATGAAGGTAAGAAATTCGAGAATAAATTAAAAAATACTACTGTAGAAAAGTGTATCAGTTGCTGGGCAACATAAAAATATGCACAGATTTAAAGTGCATCACTTAAATAAACCTTTCGTGAACAGAATAAATCAATTAAAATAGAAATCATATCGCGTCTTCTGTGTATTCAGATGGACTTCCTGTGAGCTTAGACTTCCATTTGATCTAATCGATATTGCCTGGTGGGATAAGATGTTTTTACAATAGAAAAACATCTGATGGTTCTCATATTAACAAATAAATGGAAGAGTAGCGGAGAAAAATCCGATCATTTTCGAGTCGATAATGAATTCGATACAGGTCAAATTCAATATACATTTAAAAATATTGAATGGGCGTATACATCAACAAGTGCTAATGCCGAATAAATACCAGGAGGAAAACGTCTGAAAGCAGTTTATAATTAATAATTGATTGCTTTGTGATGCCTTGTAGTCTTTCTTCTGTCAGTAATCAATGATATGGCGAACATATTCAATAGCTTCAATGATTTGTATGATTCACATCAGGTCATCTATATAATCCATTATATTCTATATCAGCATTCCAAACGTAGACTATATTTTCTTAATACACATTGGCTGTAAAGGCAACACTCTTAACGAATGTGATCATTAGTTTCTGAACTCAGAATATCACTGAGAAATAGACTACAGAGCGCATTCTGAAGTCATGTCCATTATACATTTACGTGGATATACTGTCCTGGGCATGCGGGTGTTTACGGTAATGAGAGAGCGGACAGGCTTGCATCAACAGCATCGATTGTTGGGGAGTTGAAGATGGATAAGGGGGATATTCTTCGGTCACTTCGCGACTCTCTGTTGGATGAGGACACTAAAATCGATGTTGAATCGATCAAGCGATTTAAGCAGTTTGGAGTTACCCGTTGTTCAGATCGAACTGGATGCCTGAGAGGCAGAGTGAGAGGTGTGTTTAATCAGCGAGCCACAGGAACCATCAGTATGCATACTCTTCGATATCTGTTGGGGAGACTGATCACCTATGGGTCTGTCCGGAGTGCAATGACGTCAATTTAGTAACCAATAACCAATAACCAATAACCAATAACCAATAATCAATAACCAATAACCAATAACTGTAACAGTAAGGAGTCTAGTCCATTTGTGGGGGGGAGAATATCCTGGTCACTGCACCATTTTTCAATACCTGTAACAGTAAGGGGACTAGGGTGAAGAAATGATTTGGATGGGAGAATATCCTAGTCACTGCAAGACATAAAAGGTACCGTGCTAGTGTGGGTAGTCGTGCCAACACCGAGCACGGTAAAGCCAGAAAGAAAGATATGTGTCCTGGTCACTAGTATATCTCAGTCATTCGTATCCACATGCTCTCTTTCTCTGTCTTACTCAAGTCGATATTTAAATTTATATGTTTATTTAACTATTTCTCAACAACAACAAAATACATGGGTTTTATAACATGTATAATACATTATTACAACTAACATAAACCCAACAACAAAATTAATATATATAAACAAATATTTAACACCTAAAAGAATATCTCTAACTTAAGTAGTTTCTAATATAACGTACCTAACGTTCCACTCTGGCTTATATCCATAAGAAGTATAACCACAACTTGATCTATTCCTAAACAAGTCTATGTGTCCAGTACTGTGGGTTCTCTGAAGATGATGATAATGACCTCAAAGTCATTAAGAGACAGTATGTCTCGGTGATGTTCTCACGAAGATCTCAGCGATGTTCTCACGAAGGTCTAGTCTTCTAGAACTGCTGATGATGAAGATGAAGACTTCAAAGTCATTTGGGAGACAACATGTCTCAGCGATGTTCTCACGAAGGTCTATTCTTCTAGAACTGTTGATTATGACGTCATAGTCATTAGGAGACAGTATGTCTCAGGTCTGGACCGTATCTAACGTATACCTACTGGAGTTCTCTACTGGTTTTCTTATTCTGCGCTAGTGTCTGGGCCAGAGTTCTCTGCTTCTGTCTATGCCAGAGTTCTCTTGACTGTTCTCTGTCCGTCTTCTGTATGACCAGACAGTATCTTGTGGTGACTTCTAATTTACTGGCTACTGGCTCTCAACCAGACTCTACCTCTGTGTGGTTACTGACCTCCTCTCTATCTGTTCTACTTTTCTGGCCTCACTATCTAACTCTGCTGTCTGTGGCCCTTTCTATCCTCTCTGTCTTCTCAGTTTTACCTCTCCTCTGTCTTCCCTTCTCAGTTTTACCTCTCTCTGTCTTCTCAGTTTTACCTCTCTCTGTCTTCTCAGTTTTACCTCTCTCTGTCTTCTCAGTTTTACCTCTCTCTGCCTGTGCTAGACCCTGGTATATATATATGGTCCCGTTTCCTTTGATTCACGAAATCAAAGACATCAATGAATTATCAGATGTCACCCAGATTGTTGCCAAATAGTCTGGACTTCAGTTACATTTTCAACACTCACTCAGACCCTCATAAGCCAAAATATACAACACGATTTGACAGTCTCTGTGTATGTACACTGACAACTTCCTGTTTTTGAATTGAGATCAAGTGACAATTGCCGAACTACAACAATATTTCTGCGCAGCTGTCAACGTCCGCCATTACTGGGAAACATTGTCGAAATAAGTTACGATTACTCCCCGATGGAGGAGATGAGAGAACTGGCCTAGCAATAACACTATTACATTCCTTACCCACCTATAAAAAAGATATTGGGTTACTAATCCAATATTTTTTCAAGTATCATCTAGATAACATACAGTGCATCTCAAATCAATATACATCATAAACAATAACAATATATCAAACAACCACATCAATAAACATTCATATAATTCAAACCAATTTTAAAAAATTTCAACCAAAAAAAATATTCAAAGTCTTCCTCTTAAAAAAATATCAGAAAGGTTATCGAACACCTTTGCTCTCCTGAAACATCTTGGCAACGCAGGTTATGCAAGGTCCACACATAAATGGGAACTAAGTGTTTTCAGGCTTCTCCTCTTGTGCTTCAACTTTACTCTGGGTTCCCACATATAGTGATTACTGCTCCTGGTTAGTACCCAAGCTTATCGCTGTACCTCCCTTTGATTTCTCCCAAATATAATATACACATTTCAATCATACAACCAATAAAAATAAATCAATTATAAACAAAATATAAATGCTAAGTCACATAGCAACAACAATATTACAGTTTTAGAATCCCTTGCAACCACAAAGCATATTTTCATACAGTTTTAGAACCCTTGCATGTAATTTCCAAAAAACAACAAAATTAAATGTTCCATACAGTTTTAGAATCCCTGCAATAAATTCAAATCTAAGGCCTTTATTCTCAAAGACGGGTCATCATTACACATTAACATATATTAAACATAACAAATGTGTTGACATCAAAAAAATCAAATTCAACAATTGAAGTACTTCACTCCAAATAAAATAAATGGTAACACTTCGCACCAATTTTCTCTTTGATCTTGTCCAAACAAACACTACTTCTCGATGAGTGCACACGAAATTCAGGTTGACTCTCGTTAATTGTCACTTTGTCAAAAGTTTAGGTGAGTCTGTTTTTAACAAATGTTCGACCGCCAAAACATTTTCGCTGTCATCAAACTTGTCGCTATCACTCGAAACAATGGAAAGGGTTACTTCTCCGGAGTATTAATTATGCCATTCCTTCCTAATTTATTCCTCTATTTTATTTCACTTCAACCAGACAACATAAGCTTCCTGAGGAAAAATATTCCTGCAATACAAAAGTACATCAACATTTCCACACAAAAACGTGTTATATACCGCATGTTATTGACATTTCTCAAGCATCTTCCACATTACAATTATTTTTTCTTTGTTTCATATATAACAAAAAAATTAAACTAACATCATCATAACATAATACACATTTGTCAACATTGAAATTATTTCACATAACTAATCATTTTACAAACCAAAATGAACATGTTTCATTACTAACAAAAAACATATCAAAGCCAAGTTCCGATCATTACATATTACCATATGTCATAATAAATGTTAAGCGGTGACAACTAGTTACATTCTAGTTAACTGTGTGCTCCATTCCTCACCCCAAAAATGTGTTTCGATAGTCAGAGCAAAACACGGACCTCTCGAGTTTTGCACTATTGTATAGCATCTTTCACAAAAATGCAAGCAATGGTCCTTCTGTCTTTCAATCTCTCTCTCTCCATTTCCTAATAGTTTCTCGCACACTATCACGTTCTCATCACATGACTTACCTTGTCATAGCATTACTACGGAAAGGTTAACATTAACACCTAACTCTGTTAACATTATACCATCTAGCTAATATTCTAACAGTACTACGGGATATACCTGTTTTTAATAGACGTTCAATATCACACAACAAGTAATTTGCGTAACACAGTAGAAACTGTTCTACCGAAGCCCATCAAAAAGTGTTACCATGAGCTCTCTGCAAAGCCTTTCTCTTGCGGTTTCTCCTAAATCCTCTCTCTTACATTCTCTAGGACTTCGCTTATTCTTCTTTTCTTCTATATTCTCGATTTCCTGAATCCCTCGTCGATGCTTCCGTCGATCTGTTCGACTTTTACTACAACTTACTTCGGATCCACTCATTTTCCTTACTCCTGAAATAGGAACAGCCTCCGCAGATGAATCTCTATCCTTTTCTCTAAGTCGCCTTCTATCCGACATAGTTTCCTCTGAGTCGGGGGATTCCTCTGACTCGTCTCTCCCTTTCGCTGCCCCTCTTTCCTGAATTAGTTTCCTTCGCTGCTCCTCCAGCCGTCTACATCTCTCCGGCAAAGGCATATCTTCCTCACTAGAGGAATTTTCCCTCTCTCGTTGTAGTCTCCTTCTCGGTCTAGCAACTTCCCTTTCCCTTCTCTTCCTGGTGGTGCATCTCGTATTCCTATATGGACCATCCGTAATGTCGGTTAATCTTTCCTCCTGGTTCGAGTCTTTTGGGATAAGTCGCTCGTTCTCCAACATAGGTGCGCCTAATTCAGTGGTCCCTTTTGATTCATGGGGTTCTGATTCCTCTTCCCTCTCCATTGGTAATTCTACTGCTTCTTCATCTGTCTCACGCATCTCAACTCTAGGCGTGAAAAATTCTTCCTCTATTAAACTTGGTGATCGTATCTCCACGTCAGGTGTCATCACCAGCGCGGCTCTCCTCTGTGGTCTAGCCTCTTCTCTTGCTCCCTGATTCGGTTCCTTCCATTCAGAGTCATCCCTCCTTAAGTGTTGCACATGCGTTTTTATGACTCGACCCTCCATCTGATGCTTTATTTCATATGTCACTGGTCCAGTTCTTCGAAAAACCTTGAAGCCCTCTAGCCATTTATTATCTAATTTGGACTTTCTGAGGTGGTTCTTGTAATAAACCCTCTCACCAATTCTGAATTCTTGTAATTCGGAATTCTTATCCACTATTTGTTCCTCCTATCCGTAGCTTTCCGTACATTTCGCACCACTTCTCCATGCGCTTTATGCATTTCTTGTAGTATTATCTCATGAGGATCCTCTCCCAAATATTTCCTCCTAGGCTTCAGTAAATTATCCATGGGAAGCAATGGTTCTCTCCCATATAACAAATAAAAGGGTGAGAATCCGGTAGAGTCATTTGAATTTATTCTAATAGCTGCCACTGCCTGATTTAAATGTATATCCCAATTTTCAGTATTCCCTTCTACCATTTTAGCTATGATATCATTCAATGTCCTATGCTGTCTTTCATTAATACCATTGGCCTGAGGATGGTAGTACGAGGTAGTCACATGTTGTATGTTCAATTCTCTTAGTATTTGTTTAAACTTCAGGCTCGTAAACTCTCCTCCGTTATCCGTTAGGATAATCTGAGGACAACTGTACCGAGGAATAAACTCTGTCAACAACAGATCTAATACAGTATCACTAGTTTTGTCGGCTGTTGGGAAACACTCCGGCCATCTACTATAGCTGTCAGTAAATTGAAGAATATATTTATTTCCTGACCTGGTTCTTGGGTAAGGTCCTGCTATGTCTATGCTCACTTTCTGCATGGCAAAATGTTGCTTATCCATCTCTTGTAACGGGGTTCTTGTCTGCTTCATATTCCGGAGTCGACATATCTCACATCTAGCCACATAGTTATTTACATCCTTATACAGACTGGACCAAAAATATTTTCTCTTGATGGCATCCACACATTTATCTCTTCCCATATGTCCATTTTGGTCATGATACTGTTTTAAAACTGCACCAACTATTTCCTTTGGAATGCATATTCTTAGAGCGGGATCTCCATCCTTATTTGAAATGTAACACAACAAATCATCCTCGTCCAACATAAAATTGTCCAGATCCTTCCCCTCCATTCCCCGTTTCAATGCATCCCGTTTCATTGCCAACTCTGGCTCCTTTTCTTGTTTAGACTTTAAGTCTATCCTATTTATCTGTTCATCATCCTGCGTTGTCTCACTTTCTCCTAATCTCTCGCCTTCGTCTATCTCACAGTGAGTTTGTCGGTTAGTGTTTATTACATCAACCTGCCAATGATGATCATCTATCTCGGGCTCAGTATTCTCACTTTCATCATGGTCCGAACTGACCTCTTCCTTGTGTGATATTCTCGATAGCAAATCGGCGCAAGTGTTTTCTGTCCCTGGAACATACTCAATGTGAGCATTGTAACCTTGTAAATTAAAAGCCCACGTCTGTATTTTTCTATTTTGCATAGGCGCCTCCAACATCGGCTTCAGAGGTTTATGATCTGTGCGTATTGTAAACTTGGCATTATGCAAATAAAAGTTCAGTTTCTGCAAAGCATAGTGTATAGCATATGCCTCCTTTTCCACAGTAGACCAGTTTCTCTGCGATTTGCTAAGCTTGTGCGATAAGAAATATATAGGTCTCTCATTACGGACACCTGGCAATATTTCCGCTTCTCCCTCCATTAAGGGTTGTACCAAACAAGCACCCACAGCGTGATCTGAAGCATCTGTATATAGAATCAGCTCACGCTCAATATCTGGGTGAGACAACAAAGGTACAACGGTAAGACTTTCCTTTAGACAATCATATGCCTCCTGGCATCCCTCTGTCCATCTAAATCTAGCAAATTTTCTAGTCAGCGCAATCAAAGGTTCAGCTATCTGGGAAAAATTTGGAACAAAACGTCTATAATATCCGCACATTCCCAGAAATCCTCTCACTCCTCTGACTGTTGTTGGCACTGGTAACTCTCTTATCTTCCTAACATTATCTCCATCAGGCTTAATTCCCTGTTGATTTATCACGTATCCCAGATAAGTCGTTTCCTCTTTTAAAAATCTACATTTTTCCAGTTTCAATTTAACAGAATGTTCCCGAAGTCTTTGAAATACTTGCTCTATATGTCCCAAATGTTCCTCCAACGAACCGGCAGTATGTATCAGTATATCATCAATATAGGCCACTGCAAACTTATGCAGGCCCTTGAGTACTTCATCCATAAGACTCATATAAGTGGCAGGTGCCGATTTCAACCCAAATGGCATAACATTCCAAGCGAAGCTGCCCACATGAGTACAGAAAGTACTTTTCCTTTTGGCATCCGCAGACATGGGTATACACCAAAATCCAGCTCTAGCATCTAGAGTAGTAAAATATCTTGATCCGTTTAATGTCCCCAGGATATCTTCAATCACCGGCAATGGGTACGAGATACTTTTAGTTATCTTATTCAAGGCACGAAAATCACAACAAAAACGGTGCGTACCGTCTTTCTTGGTAACTATAACAATTGGTGCTGCCCATTCAGCTCTTGATCTCTCGATAACCCCTTCCTCCAACATTTTCTCAATAGCTTGCTCCACTATCTCCCTATTCTTCAGTGGAGTACGATATGGCCTCAATCGAATGGGAGACGCATCCCCCGTATCTATCTCCATTTGAACAGTACTGGTGCGTCCTAACTCCAAATCAGTCAAGGCAAAGACATCATGATTCTCTACAACCAATTTCTCCAAGGAAATCCTATGAATAGGATTCATCTCTAATTGTTTCAACAATTCTTTTCTTCTTTCCTCATCCAAGGTCCGGTTTTCCTTGGTTATTTATACTTTTTCTACGCTACAACCACACTGAGGGTCCTGAGAATTCATATAGGCCGTTTTCTTTCTAAATGTCGTCGTCCTTTCTTTCAAGTTTGCAACAGGTTTAGCCCTGTCTGTTTGGTTCCTTTCTTGTCCTCCAACACTTTTGTTTCTCCAATTCCCCTTAGGTTTGGAGGTCCACCTCCATTTTTGGCTCTTCCCATACTCGTTCCTTTGCCAGTCACCTCTTCTCCAACTGACCTCCTCCCCTGAATAGGCATTTATGGCAAAATAATTTCTTCCATGGTGAGTGTGAAGACTCTCCTTTGTCTCACTTTCCTCTATATAGTCTTCATTAGTCACAACCTCAGCTTCCCCTATTCGCCTACCTTCTCTCATTTTTACAGTCCTTCCAGTCGTATTTAAAATCATGACTGGAAACTTCATTCCTCCACCTACTTCCGTGATTCCCTCTATTATACATAACCCTGGTTCTTCCATTATAACTTCTTCCTTCAACTTCTTGGTCTTCACCACTTGTCCAGGATGAAGGTATTTTCCTCAAATCCATCCTCGCCCGTATCAAATTGACCGAATGTGGCTTTAATACCCAGGTTTCATCTACCTTAATTACATTTACCGTCTGGATATCTTCTTCCATCGTAACATATTCTTGTCCTACTCTAATCTTCCCAATTTCAAAATTTACCACAACCTTGTGTTTCACCAGGAAATCCCGTCCTATTATCATCTCTCTATTCATATTTTCCACCACAAAAAACTTATGTTCCAATTTCATATGTCCCATCTGAAATTTTAAGAAAATATATCCAATTACCTCCAACGGGTCTCCTGTTACAGCCTCCAAATTTATTCCTCTGGTTATCATTCGTGATCTAATCCTTAAAGTTTCCCATGTCCTTTTCCTTATTAAGCAGACACTGGCCCCTGAATCAATTAGAGCTCGTATTCTTTTTCGTCCTATTTTTATTAAACATGAACTTGGATCACCCGGATACATCTTGTTCCTGTCTTTCCTTTGGTCTCTCTGGCCTATTGTCTCGCTTGGGTCGGCCTTCTTGTCCAGGCGAGATTCCCGTTTCCCTGCCTCCTATCATTTATGTTTCTTCCTTCTTGTCTATTTTCTACTGGTTGAAATTCCCTCCGTCTTCTCTCCTGTTGTGATTGTACGACAGGACAGTTCTTAATAAGATGTCTGGTATTCCCACAACCATAGCATCTTCTCTCCATTCGAACGTTTCCTTCATTCATCAAACCTGCAGCTCTTCTCCCTACGTATTGGTCACTTTCCTGATATGTCTGTTCATTGTGTACCGCATGAACTTCCCTATATGTTTCTCTTCCTTGATTCCTACCCCTCTCCCTAGTCTGATCTATTTGTATGGGTGGATCTTTTCTGTAGCATCGCTCGTCCTGATTATATCTGGTTTCAGCGTTCCCCAGCCTCAAATTAAATCTCCTAGCCAAATTATCTTCATCTACTGCTATTTTAATTGCTACATTTAATTTTCGGGGGTTTTGCCGCAGCAGATGTATTTTTAATCTGTCCGACGCTAATCCATCTATAAATATGGTTAACAACTGTCTATCTATACCCTCTTCTTGCATATCCTGCCCCTCGAATGCTTCTTCTCCAAGATTTATCAGCCTATCACTATAGCACTGTACTGTTTCTGTAGATTCCTGTCTCAATCTCCTCAAGGCTGAAAAGGCATGTTGGGCGTCAGCAATTTCCCCATATCTATTAATTAAATCCTTCCTAAAATCAGTCCAGGATTCCATTGGGTTTTTTTCCCAATTTCCTCCTGATATAGTCTCCTGTCAACCCCACGCATGTCTGGAATGCGATTTTCTTTTTTTCAAATTCATTAATTTCTGTTATAAATGCATATTTATCTATCTGTGCCAACCACTGTCTACACTCACCTGACTTCCCCGAAAAAGGTGTCACACTAGCTGTTATGCTCTGCTGTCGCATCACTGCATCCATCTGCTCCACTGTCTTACCTACCATCTTGACTAAGTCAGCCACATCTTGCTGTTCATTCTTCTGTTCCATCTTATTACTCTCTCTCACTTTCCACAGCTAATCTTCAAAAATTAATTAATTACCTCCTATCCGTATTAAAATATACAAAAGCTACCTTATCCTATTTGTCGAATCTGTGAGTCAGTATTGTGTTCTATTCGTCGTGGTATAGTGGTAGTATAGTCAATCCAGGGGGTTCGAATCCTGTGTCACGGAAACCATTTTTCAATATGTAACAGTAAGGAGTCTAGTCCATTTGTGGGGGGGAGAATATCCTGGTCACTGCACCATTTTTCAATACCTGTAACAGTAAGGGGACTAGGGTGAAGAAATGATTTGGATGGGAGAATATCCTAGTCACTGCAAGACATAAAAGGTACCGTGCTAGTGTGGGTAGTCGTGCCAACACCGAGCACGGTAAAGCCAGAAAGAAAGATATGTGTCCTGGTCACTAGTATATCTCAGTCATTCGTATCCACATGCTCTCTCTCTCTCTCTGTCTTACTCAAGTCGATATTTAAATTTATATGTTTATTTAACTATTTCTCAACAACAACAAAATACATGGGTTTTATAACATGTATAATACATTATTACAACTAACATAAACCCAACAACAAAATTAATATATATAAACAAATATTTAACACCTAAAAGAATATCTCTAACTTAAGTAGTTTCTAATATAACGTACCTAACGTTCCACTCTGGCTTATATCCATAAGAAGTATAACCACAACTTGATCTATTCCTAAACAAGTCTATGTGTCCAGTACTGTGGGTTCTCTGAAGATGATGATAATGACCTCAAAGTCATTAAGAGACAGTATGTCTCGGTGATGTTCTCACGAAGATCTCAGCGATGTTCTCACGAAGGTCTAGTCTTCTAGAACTGCTGATGATGAAGATGAAGACTTCAAAGTCATTTGGGAGACAACATGTCTCAGCGATGTTCTCACGAAGGTCTATTCTTCTAGAACTGTTGATTATGACGTCATAGTCATTAGGAGACAGTATGTCTCAGGTCTGGACCGTATCTAACGTATACCTACTGGAGTTCTCTACTGGTTTTCTTATTCTGCGCTAGTGTCTGTGCCAGAGTTCTCTGCTTCTGTCTATGCCAGAGTTCTCTTGACTGTTCTCTGTCCGTCTTCTGTATGACCAGACAGTATCTTGTGGTGACTTCTAATTTACTGGCTACTGGCTCTCAACCAGACTCTACCTCTGTGTGGTTACTGACCTCCTCTCTATCTGTTCTACTTTTCTGGCCTCACTATCTAACTCTGCTGTCTGTGGCCCTTTCTATCCTCTCTGTCTTCTCAGTTTTACCTCTCCTCTGTCTTCCCTTCTCAGTTTTACCTCTCTCTGTCTTCTCAGTTTTACCTCTCTCTGTCTTCTCAGTTTTACCTCTCTCTGTCTTCTCAGTTTTACCTCTCTCTGCCTGTGCTAGACCCTGGTATATATATATGGTCCCGTTTCCTTTGATTCACGAAATCAAAGACATCAATGAATTATCAGATGTCACCCAGATTGTTGCCAAATAGTCTGGACTTCAGTTACATTTTCAACACTCACTCAGACCCTCATAAGCCAAAATATACAACACGATTTGACAGTCTCTGTGTATGTACACTGACAACTTCCTGTTTTTGAATTGAGATCAAGTGACAATTGCCGAACTACAACAATATTTCTGCGCAGCTGTCAACGTCCGCCATTACTGGGAAACATTGTCGAAATAAGTTACGATTACTCCCCGATGGAGGAGATGAGAGAACTGGCCTAGCAATAACACTATTACATAACCAATAACCAATAACCAATAACCAATAACATTTTACTCAAGAAAAATATCACGTTGGATCCACTAGGAAGCGAACCGAGTTCCTTTGGAACAAGAGGTGAGCACCTCACCTCTACGCCATAAAAGAGGCTTTAGCCAACTAAATAGTAATTGTAAAAATATAAAGGAACCCTTTATATACCCCGAGGTGCCCGTCTGCCCAGCGTGTTCGTAGAGCGTTGGACTACGGGTGACTATTCCTCTGTGTGTGCGGGTTCAATTCCGCGGGATGGCAGAAAAAGCCACAGATTCCCCAGATTTACGGTGTTCGGGGCACCGAACCGAAGGTTACGATGTCCATGGCACCGAGCCGAAGAGCTGAAAAGCTCAAGTGCTTCTGGATCGGGGGAAAAAAAATACCCAAAGGTATAGAGGGTACTAGGGTGTTAGGCCAGTATTTTTCATTGACAGACGACACATGATGTGGGATGTGGTCAACATCACGTCGGCCGCCTTTACTTTCCAATGCTTTTCCAGGTACACAATCGAGGCTGGGTCTACCTGTGAACCGTTACTATCGGAAAAAATTCCACGTACACTGTGAAATTGAACCCAGACCACTAGCCTAAATAGCGAGTTCACGAACAACTACGCTACTGCGGCTCTCCCATTATATATACACCAACGAAACAAAACACGACTTCATGAACGAAGCTTTAAGAGCAAGCTATGGAGAACACACAATGTACAAGATCTTGAGGCGAAGGATCAACTCATTGCATCGAGATTTTCGTCACTATGGCTTGGTCTTATCCCGCAAAAATTGGACGCTACCTAACGAAAATATTGCACAAAGCACGAACTCCGTAACTCCAGCAATAACCTTAGAGATCACCTGAGTGGTTACCGGGGCCCAAAATTTGGGTGTAAAGAATAGAACCACTGTTATCTGCCATGCATGTCATAAGAGGCGACTAAGGAGGTTTGGCTGAAATCGGATGTATGTGTCCTAAACGTGTAAGTCTATGCGTTTAGGGGCCTACCAAACCAATGTGCAACGTATACACGTTCTTGGCAAAGATCAAACATATCACAAAGAGTGATTAAAATTGGTCGTAAAGAACGACGCAAAGAAGAAGAAGACCTTAGAGATTACCAGAAAAAAAACGCATGTGAACCGAACGACGTGGTTGCTACTGAATGTTTTTTCAAGGTGTGTGGTGTATATATTTCTTGCCTACAAGGGAAGTAGCAATGACTAGTACAACATACAAGGTATCAATGTTGGGATACACACTGGTCAATATATTGTTTCCCGTGCTGGACGACTCGGAACATCCTCATCTGGTCAACAAAGGAAGGATTCGCACAACATACTCATCTGGTCAACAAAACAAGAATCGACACAATCTTCGCCCTGGAGAGAAACCGGCTGATGACGAGCAGACTTATCTGAAAAATGAAAATCGTGGCATATCCCAAAGGACGTAGCCATCAACCACAGTAAACAAGTCGTTGATTTTCTAGGCACCACTATACGTTCAGTAGTTTGCCATTGCTTTCTGAACGGGTGGCGCCATCGTCCTTTGTTAAAATCAACGGAAACAATTTGCAAGCAAACTGTCCGCAGCGTGATTCGAACTCAGAACGTCGGGGTTAATAGACAAGTCACTAACCCCTAGCACGAACGCACAAAATTTCAACTATGTTTCCCCATAGTTTTCCTTGTTTCAGTTGAGAGTTTATTTATTTATTTTTACATCCGTCGTTCACCGGAGAGCAGTCTAGCAATGCCCTGCTGCCACTTGGCATGCATGTCCAATCCCTGTCTATCTTTGTTTTCTAAGAAAATTTTCCAATGATATTACACGCCTACACGCCTATAAAGAGTTCTCCGTATATAATGGGCAGAAAAGAGAACAAATATATCCAGAAAGAAATTCAAAATCAAAGAAAACTGGCTGATGCTACAAGTAGGAATGAGAAAATTGAAGTATTTTGCATATATTCTTCTTCGATCGCTCCATATTGACCACTTGTTAACCACTCTGTGTGATTTGTTTGTGATCTGAGCCTAAGAGCGATTGTACGCTGTGCCAGTTATGCGTCTACAAGTAGGCCAGCACATCCGATTTCTGCGCTGCTTTTTATTTACTAGGGTAGCATCCTAGGGCCTACATCAGTCGCCTCTTACAACACGAATTGTAGGTTGCAGTGGTACTATTCTTTGCTTCCTTGCGGGCCCCGGCACCACACGGGCGATTTTGGATATATAAAGAGACACAAAGGACTGGAAGACCATCATGGAAGGAAGCATCCTGGCAAAGAGGAGAAGAGAAAGACTACGGATAAGATGGATTCAGAATGTAGCTGATGGTTTGAGCATAACGACTGACATCTGACCTAGAGAGAGAGAGAGAGAGAGAGAGAGAGAGAGAAATTCCGAAGGACTGTTGGGGTGGCAAAGTTCTGCTCAGGACAAACTATTTGATGATGATACGCCTATTTCTCTTTTTTATTTCTTTACCGTATCTTCTAGCACCTCCTTTCCTTTTTATTACTATCTTTGGGGGACTGCCTAGAGTAGTTGATAGTAGTTGATAGTAGCTCGGCCTGCTAGCTGTGAGACGCCTCATAGCTCGGGTTCGAACCTACTGTCCGGCATTTGTTCGAGTCCCTGGTCTTACTCAGGACGATAACGTGAGTACCTCTGAAGTCGGAGAAAATCTGCCTGTATGGCGAGGAATACTAATTACGAGTACATTGAGCACACGGCTGCCAGTGTAAAGTAATTTGCAATGTGCACGCTGCTGCCATTGTAAGAAATTGGAAAAACGGATTTTCAGCAAAAATCAGTTTCAGAGATGAAACTTCGTCTGAGTTGAAAGCGGACGAAAGAAAAAAAAAATTACTATCTTTCATTACCATTCTCTGTCTTATCTTCTATACCTCTTCATATCTACTGTTCTTGTTGTATTTATATCCTCTTTATCTCATATCGCCATTAGTCTCCATCTGTCTTCTCACTCACTTTCCTTCCCCATGTGATTTCTCTACATTTTAACACAAGTTCTTCACTCCTGTGATTCTACTCATTTATATAGTAGCTGAATTCTCTTCTCCAGTTTTCTATCCATCTCATCCCTTCCTCCCTGTCCTCTCTTTTGTCCCTTCTCTCCTCTCATTCTTCTTCTTCCTCTCGTTTTAATCCCCTGTTATTCCCTCTCCTCTCCATCTTGTCTCCGTTCTTTCATTTTATATTTCCTCCTCTCATCTCTCTATCATTTCTCTCACTTCCTCTATGTCCTACCACTCCCTCACTAACTCGTTTCTTCACCTTTACTTCATTCTCTCTTTTTCTTATCGTCGTTCTCTCTCTTACTCCCACTTTATGTCCTACCACTCCTCCTAACTCGTTCTCCACCTTTCCTTCTTCTCTTTTTCTTATCGTCGTTCCTTCTTACTCCACTTTCCTTTGTCCAGAGCACTCTTTCTTCTTCTACCTTCTTCCCTTCTCAATATTCTCTCTCTCTCTCTTACCTGACTGTGATAAAACGTGATTAGAGAATAGAAAAGACAGGCTTCACTTCTATTCTTACCTGTCTCTATAACTTTCTCTCTCTCTATATATATATGTATAAGGGTATAACCAAAGATTGACTTCATCACCAGATTTACCAATTCTCCGAAGGTACGCCATCTGCCGAGAGTATTACCTAAATCACGAACTCCACAACACCGGCAACAACCCATGGATCTCTGAAAAAATACACTCGTGAACAGATTGTCGCGATTCGGATTCGAACGTACTACATTCGGAACGCGAGGGCTTACACACTTAGCCACAGAGACTCTTCCCCCCCTTTCTCTCTCTCCTTCTATCTCCCATTATCACTCTGTCACTCTTCACGTCATTACTATACCCTAACTGAGACCGTGTACTGTTGATTTCTCATTATCGATTACTCATTTATACTTAACAAAGTCATACATTATTTATTGCTCAGCCATAAACATAACACAATGAAGATCGATAATAGCATTGAAGATTTCCTCAGGAACTTTGACAAGTAGCACTAAACTGTGAGCTAACTAACCTTTCAATATGATTGATTGATTGATTAATATGACCATCATCATTACACTTCCGTGAATAATAATGTGTTCTTCGATCTCTTTTTTTCATCATCATCATCATCATCAGGTGCCGTGCCGGCTGGCGTAGGCGTTCATGGATCTATACATCTCTGTCGTTGGTGTTTGCTATCAACTCAGATGTTGACGTTCTACCGTGCCATGAAGTCAGGCTATCCAAAATTGTCTATATCTGTCTTTCTCTGTCTCATCTACCCTCGATTTTACCGGTTGCCACAATGTGTTCTAAACCTCCCTTCCTCAACGCCCGAAAAATGATGACTGTCTCTTTCTTATATTGATGATAAGCTTTCTCTGTGTCTTAATCTCATGCAATACCTCCACATTTTTAAGGCCTCCTCCCGGACGTGCCATACCAGGTGGACCCCGTACAACGAAACGTGAAAACGTTTATAAAATATCAAGCCCCATCAATCCTTCGATCGATGACACTCCTAGTTTTGTACAAGGGTAGCCATGTGGCATTTAATGAAGGATTCCGACCTTCGGCTTCGATCAAATGGGCACTAGTTCCGTAACACAGGCTGATACCTTTACGAACCCATATAATGAGCCACGTGACAGATATCAAGCGATACAGATACTACACTTTGATCTTAACCAAAAGGCTGAATCATTTTAGTAGTCCATGGGAATTTTACATAGAGAGTTTTAATATTCAAAGTACAAAGAAAGCGTTTTCTTGTTTGTTTGTTTGTTTCTTTCTTAAGTAGGGATTAAAGCCTCTTTAGGCCGAGGCACAGCCCATTCACCTAAGGCTAACCTTTTATTGGTTATATCAGAGGGTGTAGGCCAACAACCATGAAAAATAAGAATTAACTCCTTTCGGAGAATCCAAGTAAAGATGAAGAGATTATGTAATATGAAAATACAAAAAAATAACATTTGTTACTTTTATTTTGATAAATAAATGTTATTTTCTCCACATCAGTAAAGACAACATGTTCATGTCCACGATTTTTTTTTTTTTTTACCGATCCAAATACGCTGGGCAGGCGGGCATGTCCAATAATACAACATTTGTTACTATTTCTATCAATTAAAATGCCCGCGTGCCCAGCGTGTTCGTAGCGTACCTCTGTAAGTGCGGGTTAAACTCCGCGGACTGGCAGAAAAGCTACAGGTTCCCCAGATTTACGGTGTTCGTGGCACTGAACCGAAGGGTTACGATGTCCATGACACCGAACCGAAGAGCTCCAAGTGCTTCTGGATACAAAAAAAATTAATTAAAATACTTACTTTTATTAAAATAGTATCTGTTATAGGCCTTAAAATTATGATGTCCCTTTGAATGTTAATTGTGGCTGCTGGTTAACTTTTGAAAGAATTCAGGGGGGATAATGAATAAATCCATTACTCAAGGGGAGAAAATCACTAATTCATCTAACAGCTCACAATTAATATCACACAGTGGCGGCTTGTCATTAGGGACAAAGGAAGCCGGGCCCCACCAAAAATATTGTGTAACGTGTATTTGTTTTATGAATTAAAATATAACCTAACTCAAAATCATGATTTTTTCCGCAAATTTGTGTCTGGCCCCACCAACAAAAATGATTACGAGCCGCCACTGACATCACATGTAACCAAAAATAAGGGTATGTATGTTCTCTATGACGATCTCATTCTTATTAATTTGTTAGATCGATGGTGTATAATGTGTTATAATATTGAGTGATTCGTTGATTGATAGTACCATCATCATTGCACTTCGGTGAGTAACCATATATGCTCCGAATTCTTTCTTACACAGGCAGATGCACTCAGCGGCAGTGCACGAACCCCGTAGTACCGGCGAAAGTCTAGATATAATTTAGAAGATTGTGAAAATATTTTGTAAGAATTTTACCTTCAAAACTTTCTAATAAATTTTGCATTGTCAACGACCTATCTGTCTGCTCTTCTTGATTTTGCACTTTCTAGGGTTCATTTAAGCACTTCAACATGAACACGGGATCTATGTATTATCGTTCATCTCCGATAGGACTAGGAGCTTGATCTCACCTACACTGAGATCAGGGATTTATGGAAAAATATCCTGCATGGCTCCACGAGGATCGAACCGAGTAAACTTGGAACGAAAGGCGACTACCTAACCTCTACCCCAAAGAGATGCTTTAGTCAACTAATACATTATAGTATGGTAAAAATAGTCAGTAAAAGAGAACCATTTTTGTACCACGTGGTATATAGGGTAATACGGTATTAGAACCATATTTTTCATTGACCGTCGGCACACGATGGGTGATGTGATCAATATCACGTCAGCTGCCTTTACCTCCCAGCGCTTTTCCTGGTACCTAATTGACGCTGTGGCAACCTGAGAGCCGTTACCTTTGGAAAAAATGTCACTCCCGCTGTGGAATTAAACCCAGACCCCTACGATAAGAAGCGAATTCACTATCAACTACGCTACTACGGCTCACAAACTAAATAATATTGACTGTAATTACATCGTGATGACGTCAGCTTCTTTTGAAAATTTAATTCCTAATTACAGTAGTTGTAAAAAGATCGTTAACCCTGATCAATAAAATATCAGCTGGACTTTGCGTGTTTTGTTTCAATATTAAACCGGCAGTTTGTTTCCCTGCTGTAGTAACATTATCTGTAATCTTACTACATGTAGCAGGATTCAGTGGCGTCGTCGGGCCTCTTATATAGACACTATAGTTGGTATGCTGTATCTGACACAATTGACAGAGGGCGGTGCTGTAAAGCTATGTTCAATCTCACAGTTTTAGTTTGGAATATCTTCATTGTACTGTAATCAGGGATGATAGTACAACGAAGTTTTGTGGCTTTTAAATATGGAATAAACTCTCTTCTTCTTCTGCGATCAACTTTTGCTATGCGACTACTCCGGTATGTGTCATAAACAGGGCGGTGCGTTTGAGGTCTTCACCGGTTCCCCATAGTTTGTCTTGTAGTGTAGTTCTGTTGGCCAGATCTCCACTCTCTCACTACTCAGACTAGGGCAGTCTTGCAGGATGTGCTGTGGGGACTGCTTTGGTGCTCCACAGGTGCAGGCTGCAGAGTCCCTGAGACCCATTCTGTGGAGGTGTGCTCTAAGACTGCAGTGTCCCAATCTAAGTCTGAAGACTGTGGTCTGTGCTTTTCTGTTTAGTGTATTTATACTGTCGTACTCTGGGTTGTATCCTCCATTTGTTTTTCTCCAGATCAATTTCCTGGATTGTTTCAGGAGAGTCTTTGCTTCTGTAAAACTTTGTGTTGGGTTTTGTTGTGTTAAGCTCTCCCCAGCCCTTGCGAGTTTGTCAACCTTTTCGTTTCAATAGGAAATAAACAAAGAACAACATCATCATTCCTCATTGAGCACAAGAGTACATGACAGACAACAAATTTCCACTCAATTTTCAGTTTAGAATATCTTCATTGCACTCCGGACATGTCCATGAGTGCTCCGATCTCCTTCGTAATATCTCCAACATCGTCCGGCGACTGACCGTACCAGTTCTATTTTGATTGATGAGCCTACTCATATACTTGTTGGGTTATTCTTTTCTTGCTACTCCAATCTTCAATACCAGCTCTTGCAATCTAGTAGTTGACGTGGATTGATATTCTTTGTGGCTAAAACTCTATAAACTGTCCTTACTGTTTGTAGCGACAGTAACACTTCTTTGGTGGCCACACTCTATAAACTGTCTGTAGCGACAGTAACACTTCTTTGTGGCTACACTCTATAAACTGTCTGTAGCGACAGTAACACTTCTTTGGTGGCCACACTCTATAAACTGTCTGTAGCGACAGTAACATTTCTTTGTGGCTACACTCTATAAACTGTCTGTAGCGACAGTAACACTTCTTTGGTGGCCACACTCTATAAACTGTCTGTAGCGACAGTAACATTTCTTTGTGGCTACACTCTATAAACTGTATGTAGCGGTAGCAACATTTCTTTGTGGCTACACTCTATAAACTGTCTGTAGCGGTAGTAACATTTCTTTGTGGCTACACTCTATAAACTGTCTGTAGCGACAGTAACATTTCTTTGTGGCTACACTCTATAAACTGTCTGTAGCGACAGTAACATTTCTTTGTGGCTACACTCTATAAACTGTCTGTAGCGACAGTAACATTTCTTTGTGGCCACACTCTATAAACTGTCTGTAACGACAGTAACATTTCTTTGTGGCTACACTCTATAAACTGTCTGTAGCGACAGTAACATTTCTTTGTGGCTACACTCTATAAACTGTCTGTAGCGACAGTAACATTTCTTTGTGGCTACACTCTATAAACTGTATGTAGCGGTAGCAACATTTCTTTGTGGCTACACTCTATAAACTGTCTGTAGCGGTAGTAACATTTCTTTGTGGCTACACTCTATAAACTGTCTGTAGCGACAGTAACATTTCTTTGTGGCTACACTCTATAAACTGTCTGTAGCGACAGTAACATTTCTTTGTGGCTACACTCTATAAACTGTCTGTAGCGACAGTAACATTTCTTTGTGGCCACACTCTATAAACTGTCTGTAGCGACAGTAACATTTCTTTGTGGCTACACTCTATAAACTGTCTGTAGCGACAGTAACATTTCTTTGTGGCTACACTCTATAAACTGTCTGTAGCGACAGAACATTTCTTGTGGCTAACTTATAAACTGTCTGTAGCACAGTAACATTTCTTGTGGCTACATCTATAAACTGTCTGTGGTAGCAACATTTCTTTGTGGCTACACTTATAAACTGTCTGTATACAGTAACATTTCTTTGTGGCAACACTCTATAAACTGTCTGTAGCACAGTAACATTTCTTTAATGGCAACTCTATAAACTGTCTGTAGCGACAGTAACATTTCTTTGTGGCTACACTCTATAAACTGTCTGTAGCGGTAGCAACATTTCTTTGTGGCTACACTCTATAAACTGTCTGTAGCGGTAGTAACATTTCTTTGTGGCTACACTCTATATTAGGGCTAATTCACGAAGGATTCCCGCCTACACGCAAGAACTCCGTTGCGAGGCAGAGATCCATTTATTTATATCAACATAATCCGTCAGCATTATGGAATATAAATTAATAACATTGTGGCATACTTGTCTTTGTTTGTTTACACGTCTGTGTAACATACTGAATATGAAGTATTGTTACGGTGGTGTAACATACTGAATATGAAGTATTGTTACGGTGGTGTAACATACTGAATATGAAGTATTGTTACGGTTGTGTAACATACTGAATATGAAGTATTGTTACGGTTGTGTAACATACTGAATATGAAGTTATGTTATGTTATGTTATGCGATCGACGTCATGGCACATTGGGCATTCCCATTCGTGCTCTGTCCTCCGTTGCAGCAGCCATCCCAAAGTCCTTTTGCTCACAGTACCCATAAGAAGTTGATTACTATATCTTCTCTCTCTACCACGAAGACGACACTGTCTGGCATGTCCAAACTTAACGCCTAATTCTCGAACTCGTTCCAGTGTCTGAGACTCGCCCATGTCACACAATTGAGAGCGTACCGCATTGATGATATCGGCTCTGTCCATGCTTCTGCCCACTTGAGTCAGGGCACTGTTTGCAAGAGAGTCAGCACGCTCGTTACCCCGCACTCCAGCATGTCCAGGCGTGTACAGCCAAGTCATTTTCTTGAGACGTGATCTCCGAATGATGTCCACCCATTCCACACGCATACTTCCAGATTCAATCAGTTGAAGCATATTCATCGAGTCTGATATGATGATCGTATGGGTAACCTGTTGCTCAGTCACCCATGACAGAGCCCTGGAGGCAGCGGTGATCTCCATAGTCATGCTCGATGTCGTTGTCTCAAAAGTCCCGCAGTCCTCATGAAGTGTGCGACCGTTTCGTTGTGCTGAGTAAGCCCACGATGATCTGGTGCCATGCTTGACAGAGCCATCGGTGTAGATAATGATATCACCTGGGTGGGAGTGCTGATCCACGAGTGCAAGAATTTCCGCATTGACGACGCCCGGGGCTCATTTTCTACAGCGGCGTCCAAGTGTGCTGATAACGGTGGCGTAAGCAGTCATATCCTCAGATATAAGCATCCATTCGTCACCGTGCCTCAGCTCATCTAGAGTACAGAACTGTTTAATAACATCCTCTGCCTCGGCCATCCAGGATCGACCTCTCTTCAATCGCCTTCCTTGTTCTCATTTATGGATTTGTGCAGAGGATGATTTGTGTCCGCAGAAACTCTCAGATACGCTTTTACCTGTGCGACTTTGTGTCTCGTGGCTATCGTTGGCAATCCAAGGACATAGCGCATTGCCTCACAAGAAGTGTCACGTGTGCAACCGAGTATAAGCCTCATCGCTTCCTTTAGGATCCTTTCTAACTTATCCAGCGATGTTCTGCTTACTGTTAGAAGATCAAGGCCATAGTCCACCACCCTCAGCACTAGTCCCTGATAAAGAAAGAGTAGCAGGCGTTGCTCAATATCCGCATATGAAGTATTGTTACGGTTGTGTAACATACTGAATATGAAGTATTGTTACGGTTGTGTAACATACTGAATATGAAGTATTGTTACGGTGGTGTAACATACTGAATATGAAGTATTATTATGGTTGAGGGAAATCAAGATCTTGAAGTGGTATTTGTTCGATATTCAATTAGTTGATTAAACAGTTCAGTTATCCTAACATGTTTCAGTATGTGGGGAAGGGTGTGGAGAAAGGGGTATGTGGGGAAGGGTGTGTGGAGAAGGGGTATGTGTGAAGGGGTATGTGGGGAATGGTGTGTGGGGAAGAGAGGCCGAGTCGGGGTGTGTGGGTGTTGGTTCTTGAAATATCTTGAAAAATATGTTTAACCACACCCACATCCCTTCATCTTCTGACCGGGCAGTGGATTTCACTAGCATAATAAGTGCAAAGAATGCCAAACCAGCATATGATGTACATATCACCCATAATTATAGCATGAACCTCCATTTTTGTCTAAACTGTATATAAGCAGAGATATTGATGTTCTAATTTGAAAATATTTGTCCTGTTTGAAAGGGTCAAATTGGAAAAGCCTTATCTACAAAACCAATTGGGTTATACATTTTGTGTGGTTCGCGCTATAGTTATGGGAGATATGTACACAATATGCTGAGTTAGCATTCGCTGCACTTTTTATGAGAAGTGAACTCCTCTCCCCTATGAAGGGCAGTTGCTTAAATATTTCTTTTCCAAAGATTCCGTAAGATTAAAAAATAATAACAACTACAATGCACAAATCAAACTTTGTTTATCAACAAAAGCAATGTCTTTTGCATCAGGTGGAAGGCATTGAAAGATCATTTTTACGATCCAGAAGCACTTGAGCTTTCAGCTCTTCGGCTCCGTGCCATGGACATCGTAACCATTCGGTCTGCAGAACCTGTGGCTTTTCTACCAGCTCGCGGAATTGAACCGCACTCAGAGGGAACTTGTCACCCGTCGTCCAACGAGCTGCGAACACGCTGGACAGGCTGGCAAAAGAAAAGATCATTAAAGAGTGTTTATGATACGATGCGTAAGGAACTACCTCACCGCAGGCAGAAAAAGGCAGGACATCCGATAGAGAAGTCACACTTCACTAATTGTCATTGGCCGTAGAAGTTCTGAAGTTACGAGGACTCATGGCAAGTGGTTCGGACCACAGGTTTCCTGTAACGATCACACTTGAAGGATCTAATCTTCAAGTACCTCTGAATATAGCGAAAGTCCATCTGTATGGCAAGGGACACCAGTCAAATGGTAAGCAGTCTTCACGCAAAATCAGTCAGAAGAGCAATACCAGACGTCATGACTAACGCCTGAATTCATAGTGGGCGATCACAGAAGAAGAAGAAGTAGAAGCAACAGGTGGATAAATTGTATGACAATGTTTGCTAGTTTTTGTCTGTTAATTTCCAAAAATGATAGCCCTGTAATGGCTGTGTCCCCCCCTCCTACTCCTTCCCCTAACAAAACAGGATTCAGCATTATCTCCTGATTACCTGTGGCTTCCTCATCGATTCAACCTCTAGCTCTTATAACCAAATCTATACCTACATTCAGAAAAACATGTTGAATAGCTATCTCACAGGGCATTTTCATTCAAATAAAAATCTCAAAGTATTCCAACGAACAAAGGCTATAGAAATCTGAAATTTATTGAACTGTTCGCTGAAGCAGTCTTTCAACCAGTGTACTTTTCTCTTAGTTAACATTGCGCATACAACCTCTCATCGTGTAGGTGATTGATTTATTTATTGAAACTTGATCGATTTGTTGAAATATATTTTTAAAAATAAGAGAAGAGACACGCCATTGAAAGAGATCTATATTTCCTATTTTTTTGTATCTTCCTGCATGAAAGAGTAATAATAATAGCCGTCCATCGCAAGCGATGATGACAACAGTCTCAGACGTGTGCTGCTGCACCTCTCTGGTGTGTGCGGAGATGACTGTAGAGTTCAATCCTAGAACACAATCCCCTACCCATGCCTTATGGAGAGAAACTATGGAGAGAATAAGACAGATTCCAGTGAACGAACAGGTTAAAAAAGACGTTGGCGCTGGATAGGACACACTTTGCGAAAACCGGAGGGGAATATAACAAGAAGGGTCTTTGTCTGGAACCCGCAGGGACAGCAAAGAAGGGGAGGCCGAGAAATACATGGAGACGAGATTTGGAGGCGAGATCAACAATATAAAGAAGAGCTGGAGGGAGCTGCAGGAGATAGCTAGAGATAGGAAGACTTGGCATGAGTTGGTTGAGGGCCTATGCCCCAATCCGGGGTAAAAGGCAAAGAGAGAGAGAGAGAGAGATCCTACACAGGTGGAGCATACATGATCAAAGTTAGACATGTGCGTGTTGTGTGTTCTGTTTTTTCGCGCAGCTCGTTTTCTTTGTGTCTCAACGACACGATGATTCTCAGTTATGCGGGTTTCTCTTGTGTTGTTACAGCGCCACATTTGACGATCGTACGCAAGGATTCCCAGCATGTGGTGTCTATATCGAAGCATTTCAGAGATACTTTAAGAGTGTCTTTGAAACGTTTTTTGTCCACCAGCTGAACGTTTGTCCCTTTCAAGTTCGCCATACATCAACTTCCTTCCTTCCTTTCGTTCGCTTGAAATTTGTCTATATATTCAATGTTGTCTCTTGTATGAACTTCACTGTCTTTGTAGCTCACACAGATGTCCGTGTAGTTTTCTGTCGAGTGTTGTTTCGTTAGGCCAGTGAGTTTGTCTCAGTGTATCATATTCGGGACAGTCTTGAAGTATGTGTTCTGCGGTCTGGTGTGCCTGTCCACATGTACACATGACTGAATTGCCAATCTTGAATTTTGTATACATGCCCAATGTGCAACGTATACACGTTCTTGGCAAAGATCAAACATATCACAAAGAGTGATTAAAATTGGTCGTAAAGAACGAACGCAAAGAAGAAGAAGAATAATACATGTAACTGCGGAGCTGATTGTGTCCTGTTCTAAGGCGCAGAATGACAACTTGTTCCAATCTGCTCATATTATCGTCTTGTGTTGGTTTTGTGGCTTTCTCATTGATTTAATCATCCTTTTCTTTTGGTGGTTGGTAACTGGCACATCCGGTTGCTCTCCTGCAGTACCTTCCTTGGCCAATCGGTCTGCTGTTTCATTTCCTGGTATTCAACAGTGAGAGGGTATCCACTGCAAGACGACACTGCGCTGCTTGGACAATTTAGACAGTAGGGTCTGTAGACCTGGCAATTTTCTGGACTGGAGTGTGATTTTGCATCAGTCAAAAATACAACAGGTTGAGGATCGAGTCTGGTATTCAACAGTTTCTCAGTTGCCACCTTGATTGCCTGAATTTCTGCCTCATAGTTGTGACAGAATTTCCCTGTTGGTACTTTAATCGCAATACATCAACTGTTTGGGGATGCGTTTATCAAGCATCCGAGCAACGTGACCACACTGTCAGGGAACAGTTCTGCTGTATGGGTCAGAAACATGGACAACGACTAAAATAATAACACATAAATTGAAAACATTCATCAACCGGTGTCTGCGCAGAATAGAAGGACTGAAATGGTGTGATATGGTCCCAAATGAGGAGATTAGGGAGAGAATAATACAGATTCCAGTGAACCAAGAAGTGAAAAAAAGATGCTGCCGCTGAATATGACACACAATTAGAAAATCCGAGGTAATATAACAAGAAGTGTCCTTTCCTGGAACCCACAGGGAATGTGAAAGAGAGGAGGCTTGGAAATTCACGGAAAAGAGATTTGGAGGCAGAGGTTAACAATATACAGAAGAGCTGGAGGGATCTGAAGAGGACGGCTAAAGGTAGGAAGACTTGGCATGCGTTAGTTGAGGGCATATGCCTCAATCGGGGTTTAAAAGGCATAAGAGAGAATGAAAAACAGAACGACAACAATGGAAATCTCTTGTGGAAACTGTATGCGTCAAACCAGAGCCAACTATAAACTTATGGGCCTTCGGATTCGGTAAGAATTATGGGAAATCAGACCACAACTACACCACGTGACCTCGCATTCCAGTATTGGTGTATATAAATGAATTCATTTTAAAATCAACACAAAATGCTAAATCGAAGTTATATTATCCAACAAGTTAAGTTTAACAATAAGGAATATCAATATTATGAATATTTTTCAACAATAAATAACCATAGACTCCCAGAATTGAATAAAATTGCAAGAACACTTTGCAGTGATCTATCAAACATCTATAATTTCCAGCCCCCTTCTTTGATCTTGGTCAGGGATTCCCCGATCAGTTGTGTGGCCTAGTTATCTATAGTTGGCTGTGGCCAAACGGGACATGAAGAAATATAGAAAATAGATAGATTCATTAAATTGACCTAATCTGATAAATGTCTACACTTTCAATTTATCTAATTTATCGAATTCTAATAAATTTGTGAACTGTCAATTTATCTAATAGTGCTCAGGTCGACCACAGATTTGCTAATAGTACTTCTGCAGGCTACAATAATTAATTTAATCATTTTGATGGCTTCGATAAATAGCTCCCCACTGGTTAGTAATAATGTCGCTTTGAATGTTTCTTTATTCTCATCAATAAGGTGATAAAGGGACGCAATTGAGTGAACAAAAACACACAAAAAGAGCACGCAAAACTTCTGTTCTGGATGAAATCCTCAAAGTAATTGCTGTTTTGAACAGGATTTTATACTTAACCCTTTAGCTGCTAAGGACGTATATATACGTTTTCCCATTCACCTCTAAAGACGCATCAACACGTCTGTTATTATATTATCTCTCCTCTGTGGACTAAAGACGTGTTAACACGTTATAGATTGCTACTGTCAAAGCTATAGGCATACATTCACGTTTGTGACCTAGAAACAAAGAGTAGCTATTTTTAGCTCAGTCTTCGGAAAGTATGTAGCAGCGAAAGGGTTAACAACAGGGGTCGCCAATAGCCAAGTTGATAACATGCTTTGTTCGTGACTACGTTCCGTGGAAACTTCGAGGTTCGAGCCAGTTTCTGCCAAAAATGATGGGTGTGTGAACGGTATGTGGTTGGTTTACAGTTAATCCTGATCCTTTACTTGGGGATCTAAATTGAAAGTACCTCTAAAGTCGGAGTAAAGCTGGGAAGGGATACGACTGAGCAGTGTGAGAATGGAAATCTGGTCAACAGAAACAACTCTACAAAACAAAATATGGATGACCGGTGAAGACCTCAAGCGCACCGCCCTGTTTATGACCCATACCGGAATAGTCGCATAGCAGAAGTTGATCGCAGAAAAAGGTGAGAGATACTTGTGATAAAGAAAGCAAGCCTTCACGCAAAAATCAGCCAGAGACGTCGTACTAAGCATCATGACTCGCCCAAGTGGTTACCTGGTCCCAAATTTGGGGTGCAAAGAATAGAACCAATGTTACCTGCCACGCATAACGTAAGAGTCGACTAAGGAGGTTTGGCTGAAATCGGATGCACATGCCCTAAACGTGTAGAAGTCTATGCGTTTAGGAGCCTACCAAACCAATGTGGAACGTATACACGTTCTTGGCAAAGATCAAACATATGACAAAGAGTGATTAAAATTGGTCGTAAAGAACGAACGCAAAGAAGAAGAACCATGACTACGCCTGAATTTATAAAGGGTGAATGAGAAAAAAAGATACAAAATAACATAACCTTGCCTGCTCACGAAAAGACTGTTCTCACACTAGTGTTGTTTTTTGTTGCACAGCGATGTGCATCCTTTACATCATATTTCATATGAGCTTTTTATCATATATATAACACACTGTAGATTACTACTCTGTAATCGACATCGGTGGTGTCGATGATGGCACCACCCATTCAGAAAGCAACGGCAAACTACTGAATGTAATAATGCCTAGAATAATCACAAACAGCGTTAAAAGCCGGGGTTGATTCGCAAAGTCCCGTAAAGGATATGCAATTAACTAGTATGAAGCTATCTCCTTAATTGTGGTTTCCAATCTCCAGATGCTTGCGTGAATCTACTGTTTGGAGATGCAGTGTTTACGAAACGAAACCGACAGACTTGCATCAATAGCAGTGGTATTTGTTATTGGTTACTAACTGACGTCATTGCACTCCGGGCAAACCCATAGGTGCTCAGTCTCCCCAACAGATATCGAAGAGTATGCATACTGATGGTTCCTGTGGCTCTGATTAAACACACCTCTCACTCTGCCTCTCAGGCATCAATAGCAGTGATTTTCGGGGAGTTGAGGTTGGATAATGGTGATATTCTTCAGTCTCTTCGCCACTGCCTGTTGGATGAGAAAACTAAAATTTATGCTGAATCTATCTAATAATTTAAGGAATATGGTGTTACTCGTTGTATAAGTAGAACTGGATGTCTGAATGGCAAAATGAAAAGTGCGTTTAACCAACGAGCCACAAGAACCATCAACATGCATACCATTCGACATATGCTTGAGAAGACTGAGCCCATATGGGTCTGCCCTGAGTCTATGACATCAGTTCAATAACTAATAAGTAATAACCAAGATTATTACTTTCGTATCATGCTTTTAACATATCACAGACGCTTATTTCCTATCGTAGATATACTACTGACTATATAGAGAATTTGCTATGACAATTCATATCAATATAAGGGAAGACTGCAGTAAAACTATGTAGCAAAGGTGAAAATGTAAAAACAAAATACTGTAGTTTTACAAAGTACAAAAACAATATACAACAACGTTTTGACCATTTGACAATTCATAGATTATCTTCTTCTTTCTTCTTCTTCATCATCATCGAACTCTCTATATCGATCACTTGTTAAATCACCTTTTGTGATTTGTATGTGATTCGAGATTAAGAACAACTGTACGTTGTGCCAGTTATGCACCAACAAGTAGGCCAGCACGTACGATTTCTGCGATGCTTTTTATTTCTAGGAAAGGTAGCTTCCCTAGGTCAATACCCCAGTCCTCTCTTACGACATGCCTTGTAGGTAGAAGTGTTACTATTCTTTGCTCCCCTTGTGAGCCCTGGTAACACATGGTTGATTCAAGGGATATGAAGAACTTATTGCACAAGGAAGGAAGGAAACAATAGGAAAACATTTGATCTCTGGTAACACATGGTTGATTCAAGGGATATGAAGAACTTATTGCACAAGGAAGGAAACAATAGGAAAACATTTGATCTCTGGTAACACATGGTTGATTCAAGGGGTATGAAGAACTTATTGCACAAGGAAGGAAACAATAGGAAAACATTTGATCTCTGGTAACACATGGTTGATTCAAGGGGTATGAAGAACTTATTGCACAAGGAAGGAAACAATAGGAAAACATTTGATCTCTGGTAACACATGGTTGATTCAAGGGGTATGAAGAACTTATTGCACAAGGAAGGAAACAATAGGAAAACATTTGATCTCTGGTAACACATGGTTGATTCAAGGGGTATGAAGAACTTATTGCACAAGGAAGGAAACAATAGGAAAACATTTGATCTCTGGTAACACATGGTTGATTCAAGGGATATGAAGAACTTATTGCACAAGGAAGGAAACAATAGGAAAACATTTGATCTCTGGTAACACATGGTTGATTCAAGGAGTATGAAGAACTTATTGCACAACACAAGGAAGGAAACAATAGGAAAACATGTGATCTCTGGTAACACATGTTTGATTCAAGGGGTATGAAGAACTTATTGCACAAACAAGGAAGGAAACAATAGGAAAACATTTGATCTCTGGTAACACATGGTTGATTCAAGGGGTATGAAGAACTTATTGCACAAGGAAGGAAACAATAGGAAAACATTTGATCTCTGGTAACACATGGTTGATTCAAGGGATATGAAGAACTTATTGCACAAGGAAGGAAACAATAGGAAAACATTTGATCTCTGGTAACACATGGTTGATTCAAGGAGTATGAAGAACTTATTGCACAAGGAAGGAAGGAAACAATAGGAAAACATTTGATCTCTGGTAACACATGGTTGATTCAAGGGATATGAAGAACTTATTGCACAAGGAAGGAAACAATAGGAAAACATTTGATCTCTGGTAACACATGGTTGATTCAAGGGGTATGAAGAACTTATTGCACAAGGAAGGAAACAATAGGAAAACATTTGATCTCTGGTAACACATGGTTGATTCAAGGAGTATGAAGAACTTATTGCACAAGGAAGGAAGGAAACAATAGGAAAACATTTGATCTCTGGTAACACATGGTTGATTCAAGGGGTATGAAGAACTTATTGCACAAGGAAGGAAGGAAACAATAGGAAAACATTTGATCTCTGGTAACACATGGTTGATTCAAGGGGTATGAAGAACTTATTGCACAAGGAAGGAAGGAAACAATAGGAAAACATTTGATCTCTGGTAACACATGGTTGATTCAAGGGATATGAAGAACTTATTGCACAACACAAGGAATGAAACAATAGGAAAACATTTGATCTCTGGTAACACATGGTTGATTCAAGGGATATGAAGAACTTATTGCACAACACAAGGAATGAAACAATAGGAAAACATTTGATCTCTGGTAACACATGGTTGATTCAAGGGATATGAAGAACTTATTGCACAAGGAAGGAAGGAAACAATAGGAAAACATTTGATCTCTGGCAACACATGGTTGATTCAAGGGATATGAAGAACTTATTGCACAACACAAGGAATGAAACAATAGGAAAACATTTGATCTCTGGTAACACATGGTTGATTCAAGGGATATGAAGAACTTATTGCACAAGGTAGGAAACAATAGGAAAACATTTGATCTCTGGTAACACATGGTTGATTCAAGGGATATGAAGAACTTATTGCACAACACAAGGAAGGAAACAATAGGAAAACATTTGATCTCTGGCAACACATGGTTGATTCAAGGGATATGAAGAACTTATTGCACAAGGAAGGAAACAATAGGAAAACATTTGATCTCTGGTAACACATGGTTGATTCAAGGGATATGAAGAACTTATTGCACAACACAAGGAAGGAAACAATAGGAAAACATTTGATCTCTGGCAACACATGGTTGATTCAAGGGATATGAAGAACTTATTGCACAAGGAAGGAAACAATAGGAAAACATTTGATCTCTGGTAACACATGGTTGATTCAAGGGATATGAAGAACTTATTGCACAACACAAGGAAGGAAACAATAGGAAAACATTTGATCTCTGGTAACACATGGTTGATTCAAGGGATATGAAGAACTTATTGCACAAGGAAGGAAACAATAGGAAAACATTTGATCTCTGGTAACACATGGTTGATTCAAGGGGTATGAAGAACTTATTGCACAAGGAAGGAAACAATAGGAAAACATTTGATCTCTGGCAACACATGGTTGATTCAAGGGATATGAAGAACTTATTGCACAAGGAAGGAAACAATAGGAAAACATTTGATCTCTGGTAACACATGGTTGATTCAAGGGGTATGAAGAACTTATTGCACAACACAAGGAAGGAAACAATAGGAAAACATTTGATCTCTGGCAACACATGGTTGATTCAAGGGGTATGAAGAACTTATTGCACAAGGAAGGAAACAATAGGAAAACATTTGATCTCTGGTAACACATGGTTGATTCAAGGGATATGAAGAACTTATTGCACAAGGAAGGAAACAATAGGAAAACATTTGATCTCTGGTAACACATGGTTGATTCAAGGGGTATGAAGAACTTATTGCACAACACAAGGAATGAAACAATAGGAAAACATTTGATCTCTGGTAACACATGGTTGATTCAAGGGGTATGAAGAACTTATTGCACAAGGAAGGAAACAATAGGAAAACATTTGATCTCTGGTAACACATGGTTGATTCAAGGGATATGAAGAACTTATTGCACAACACAAGGAAGGAAACAATAGGAAAACATTTGATCTCTGGTAACACATGGTTGATTCAAGGGATATGAAGAACTTATTGCACAAGGAAGGAAACAATAGGAAAACATTTGATCTCTGGTAACACATGGTTGATTCAAGGGGTATGAAGAACTTATTGCACAAGGAAGGAAACAATAGGAAAACATTTGATCTCTGGCAACACATGGTTGATTCAAGGGATATGAAGAACTTATTGCACAAGGAAGGAAACAATAGGAAAACATTTGATCTCTGGTAACACATGGTTGATTCAAGGGGTATGAAGAACTTATTGCACAACACAAGGAAGGAAACAATAGGAAAACATTTGATCTCTGGTAACACATGGTTGATTCAAGGGGTATGAAGAACTTATTGCACAAGGAAGGAAACAATAGGAAAACATTTGATCTCTGGTAACACATGGTTGATTCAAGGGGTATGAAGAACTTATTGCACAACACAAGGAATGAAACAATAGGAAAACATTTGATCTCTGGTAACACATGGTTGATTCAAGGGATATGAAGAACTTATTGCACAAGGAAGGAAACAATAGGAAAACATTTGATCTCTGGTAACACATGGTTGATTCAAGGGGTATGAAGAACTTATTACACAAGGAAGGAAACAATAGGAAAACATTTGATCTCTGGTAACACATGGTTGATTCAAGGGATATGAAGAACTTATTGCACAAGGAAGGAAACAATAGGAAAACATTTGATCTCTGGTAACACATGGTTGATTCAAGGGATATGAAGAACTTATTGCACAACACAAGGAATGAAACAATAGGAAAACATTTGATCTCTGGTAACACATGGTTGATTCAAGGGATATGAAGAACTTATTGCACAAGGAAGGAAACAATAGGAAAACATTTGATCTCTGGTAACACATGGTTGATTCAAGGGGTATGAAGAACTTATTACACAAGGAAGGAAACAATAGGAAAACATTTGATCTCTGGTAACACATGGTTGATTCAAGGGATATGAAGAACTTATTGCACAAGGAAGGAAACAATAGGAAAACATTTGATCTCTGGTAACACATGGTTGATTCAAGGGATATGAAGAACTTATTGCACAACACAAGGAATGAAACAATAGGAAAACATTTGATCTCTGGTAACACATGGTTGATTCAAGGGGTATGAAGAACTTATTGCACAAGGAAGGAAACAATAGGAAAACATTTGATCTCTGGTAACACATGGTTGATTCAAGGGATATGAAGAACTTATTGCACAAGGAAGGAAACAATAGGAAAACATTTGATCTCTGGTAACACATGGTTGATTCAAGGGATATGAAGAACTTATTGCACAAGGAAGGAAACAATAGGAAAACATTTGATCTCTGGTAACACATGGTTGATTCAAGGGGTATGAAGAACTTATTGCACAAGGAAGGAAACAATAGGAAAACATTTGATCTCTGGTAACACATGGTTGATTCAAGGGATATGAAGAACTTATTGCACAAGGAAGGAAACAATAGGAAAACATTTGATCTCTGGTAACACATGGTTGATTCAAGGGATATGAAGAACTTATTGCACAAGGAAGGAAACAATAGGAAAACATTTGATCTCTGGTAACACATGGTTGATTCAAGGGATATGAAGAACTTATTGCACAACACAAGGAAGGAAACAATAGGAAAACATTTGATCTCTGGTAACACATGGTTGATTCAAGGGATATGAAGAACGTATTGCACAAGGAAGGAAACAATAGGAAAACATTTGATCTCTGGTAACACATGGTTGATTCAAGGGATATGAAGAACTTATTGCACAACACAAGGAAGGAAACAATAGGAAAACATTTGATCTCTGGTAACACATGGTTGATTCAAGGGGTATGAAGAACTTATTGCACAAGGAAGGAAACAATAGGAAAACATTTGATCTCTGGTAACACATGGTTGATTCAAGGGGTATGAAGAACTTATTGCACAACACAAGGAAGGAAACAATAGGAAAACATTTGATCTCTGGTAACACATGGTTGATTCAAGGGATATGAAGAACTTATTGCACAAGGAAGGAAACAATAGGAAAATATTTGATCTCTGGTAACACATGGTTGATTCAAGGGGTATGAAGAACTTATTGCACAACACAAGGAATGAAACAATAGGAAAACATTTGATCTCTGGCAACACATGGTTGATTCAAGGGATATGAAGAACTTATTGCACAAGGAAGGAAACAATAGGAAAACATTTGATCTCTGGTAACACATGGTTGATTCAAGGGGTATGAAGAACTTATTGCACAAGGAAGGAAACAATAGGAAAACATTTGATCTCTGGTAACACATGGTTGATTCAAGGAGTATGAAGAACTTATTGCACAACACAAGGAATGAAACAATAGGAAAACATTTGATCTCTGGTAACACATGGTTGATTCAAGGGGTATGAAGAACTTATTGCACAACACAAGGAAGGAAACAATAGGAAAACATTTGATCTCTGGTAACACATGGTTGATTCAAGGGGTATGAAGAACTTATTGCACAAGGAAGGAAACAATAGGAAAACATTTGATCTCTGGTAACACATGGTTGATTCAAGGGGTATGAAGAACTTATTGCACAACACAAGGAATGAAACAATAGGAAAACATTTGATCTCTGGCAACACATGGTTGATTCAAGGGATATGAAGAACTTATTGCACAAGGAAGGAAACAATAGGAAAACATTTGATCTCTGGTAACACATGGTTGATTCAAGGGGTATGAAGAACTTATTGCACAAGGAAGGAAACAATAGGAAAACATGTGATCTCTGGTAACACATGGTTGATTCAAGGAGTATGAAGAACTTATTGCACAAACAAGGAAGGAAACAATAGGAAAACATTTGATCTCTGGTAACACATGGTTGATTCAAGGGGTATGAAGAACTTATTGCACAAACAAGGAAGGAAACAATAGGAAAACATTTGATCTCTGGTAACACATGGTTGATTCAAGGGGTATGAAGAACTTATTGCACAAGGAAGGAAACAATAGGAAAACATGTGATCTCTGGTAACACATGGTTGATTCAAGGAGTATGAAGAACTTATTGCACAAACAAGGAAGGAAACAATAGGAAAACATTTGATCTCTGGTAACACATGGTTGATTCAAGGGGTATGAAGAACTTATTGCACAAACAAGGAAGGAAACAATAGGAAAACATTTGATCTCTGGTAACACATGGTTGATTCAAGGGGTATGAAGAACTTATTGCACAAGGAAGGAAACAATAGGAAAACATTTGATCTCTGGCAACACATGGTTGATTCAAGGGATATGAAGAACTTATTGCACCACACAAGGAAGGAAACAATAGGAAAACATTTGATCTCTGGTAACACATGGTTGATTCAAGGGATATGAAGAACTTATTGCACAAGGAAGGAAACAATAGGAAAACATTTGATCTCTGGTAACACATGGTTGATTCAAGGGGTATGAAGAACTTATTGCACCACACAAGGAAGGAAACAATAGGAAAACATTTGATCTCTGGTAACACATGGTTGATTCAAGGGGTATGAAGAACTTATTGCACAAGGAAGGAAACAATAGGAAAACATTTGATCTCTGGTAACACACGGTTGATTCAAGGAGTATGAAGAACTTATTGCACAAGGAAGGAAGGAAACAATAGGAAAACATTTGATCTCTGGTAACACACGGTTGATTCAAGGGGTATGAAGAACTTATTGCACAACACAAGGAATGAAACAATAGGAAAACATTTGATCTCTGGCAACACATGGATGGAAAACACTGATGATTGTATATCGCTCCTCTGTTTATACGCTACATAGGGTCTGCAAGCAACTATTCCATACCTCTCTATCCTAGGATATCTCTTCAATATCTTCTATGAAATTGAGTCTGATATTTCTCGTCTCTCTCAGTAAAGTTATCTTAGGGTTTCCCTGGGGCATCCTTTCTTTCCTGAACTATTTGCCCACCACTTCAATGCCTGCTTTATGATTCTTTGATTATTTCTTTTCAATGTGTGCCCAACATATCTCCATCTTCTCCTTCTTATGGCAGTTGTCACTAGTGGTTCACCAGACATTTCTCTGGTTTCATAACATCTCCTGAATGTGTCCCATTTTATGTTCATTATTTTCCCCATACATCTGTTTTCAAATGCATTCAACGTACATAGACACATAGTGCAAGACATAACGTACATAGACACATAGTGCAAGACATAACGTACATAGACACATAGTGCAAGACATAACGTACATAGACACATAGTGCAAGACATAACGTACATAGACACATAGTGCAAGACATAACGTACATAGACACATAGTGCAAGACATAACGTACATAGACACATAGTGCAAGACATAACGTACATAGACACATAGTGCAAGACATAACGTACATAGACACATAGTGCAAGACATAACGTACATAGACACATAGTGCAAGACATAACGTACATAGACACATAGTGCAAGACATAACGTACATAGACACATAGTGCAAGACATAACGTACATAGACACATAGTGCAAGACATAACGTACATAGACACATAGTGCAAGACATAACGTACATAGACACATAGTGCAAGACATAACGTACATAGACACATAGTGCAAGACATAACGTACATAGACACATAGTGCAAGACATAACGTACATAGACACATAGTGCAAGACATAACGTACATAGACACATAGTGCAAGACATAACCATAGATTAAAACAAAAACAGACACACATAGTATGAGAAAAAAAGCATTGAAACAAAGAGGATACACACACATAGTGTGGGAAATAACAAGCATTAAAACAAGGACATATATATATATACAGTGGCGGCTCGTGATCATTTTTGTTGGTGGGGCCAGACAGAAATTTTCTAAAAAATCATTGTTTCGATTAGGTTATATTTTAATGAATAAAATAATAAATACATGTTACACCTTATTTTTAGTGGGTCAGTCCCCACTGGCCCTCAGTGACGAGCCGCCACTGTATATATATATATATATATATATATATATATATATATATATAGGTCGAGTAATAACCATACATTGAAACACGGACAGAGATGGAAGAAGAATCAGTCAAGCATTGAAACGTTGGCATACATAAATCAAAGAACTAATAATGAATAGAAACACGAACATAAATCAAGTGATAAACATGTAGACATGGAATCAAGAATATGAACAACAACCAAGCATAGAAACACCAACAAAATCAATGAATTAGTATTTGGAAATAGATCAATAAATACAACAAAAAGGATACATAATTAATAATAATAGCATTATAGAAATAGTGACATACGTTCAGACATAGAAACCATGGCCCCAGCAATATAGACCGACTAGCTCCGACAGGAAATAGACAATTCCTGTTTATATTTTGTATATGTTTGATAGAACTGTAAACTTTTTGCAATTTATAAAAATCTATGTAAGTACATAGTTAGATAAATGATAATATAGATACTGAATGACATAATTATAATACTGATATTAAACTTACTTTTTAACAACTGTAAATATAATATTTAAAACCTTGATTTAGCATGTTGTGTTGATTTTAAATGAATAAGTCTATATACAACAACAGTAGAATCCGAGGATCACGTGACAGTTGTGGTCTTATTTCCTAGAATTTTCACGTGTTCCAGCCGACCGTATGTTATCTGAGGCCATGATAGAATTTTCACGTGTTCCAGCCGACCGTATGTTATCTGAGGCCATGATAGAAAAAAGGTAGAAATATTATCACATTTTTAGACATTAGAAACACAGATAAAAACAAAGACATAAGTTCAAATATAGAAACAGAAATAAAAACATAAGTTCAGATATAGAAACAGAAATAAAGACATAAGTTCAGATATAGAAACACAGAAAGAAATAAAGACAAGTTCAGATATAGAAACACAGAAAGAAATAAAGACAAGTTCAGATATAGAAACACAGAAATAAATAAAGACAAGTTCAGATATAGAAACACAGAAAGAAATAAAGACAAGTTCAGATATAGAAACACAGAAAGAAATAAAGACATAAGTTCAGATATAGAAACACAGATAGAAATAAAGACAAGTTCAGACATAGAAACACAGATAGAAATAAAGACAAGTTCAGATATAGAAATACAGATAGAAATAAAGACAAGTTCAGATATAGAAACACAGATAGAAATAAAGACAAGTTCAGATATAGAAATACAGATAGAAATAAAGACAAGTTCAGATATAGAAATACAGATAGAAATAAAGACAAGTTCAGATATAGAAACACAGAAATAAAGACAAGTTCAGATATAGAAATACAGATAGAAATAAAGACAAGTTCAGATATAGAAACACAGAAATAAAGACAAGTTCAGATATAGAAACACAGATAGAAATAAAGACAAGTTCAGACATAGAAATACAGATAGAAATAAAGACAAGTTCAGACATAGAAAGACAGAAATAAAGACAAGTTCAGATATAGAAATACAGATAGAAATAAAGACAAGTTCAGACATAGAAATACAGATAGAAATAAAGACAAGTTCAGACATAGAAATACAGATAGAAATAAAGACAAGTTCAGATATAGAAATACAGATAGAAATAAAGACAAGTTCAGATATAGAAATACAGATAGAAATAAAGACAAGTTCAGACATAGAAAGACAGATAGAAATAGATGCAGGTAAGTTTGTTTTATTGAAAGGTACAGTTACTAGAGAAATTATTTATTAACTGATCGATAAGATCATGATGATTGCACTTCAGTGAGTAACCAAGTGTGCCCCGATCTATTTCTTACACAGGAAGATCTCAGCTGCAGTGCATGAACTCCGTAGCACCGCCAATGGTACCCGATATGATTTCGAAATATTTTGTAGGAAATTTTAAAAAAAATATTTCAAATGAATTTTGCCCCCTGCAGCGGCTTTCCAGCCTGCTCTACTCGATTTTGAACAGTCAGTGGTTCTTCTACGTGTTCAAAATGAACACGGGACCTACGTTTTGTCGTCCGTCTCCGAAAGGACTAGTAACTTGATCTCACTTACACTGAGACAGGGATCTCTTGAAAAAAAATATCTAGATCGCTCCACGAGGGAGCGAACCGAATACATTTAGAATGAAAGGCGAGTACTTATACTCTATGCCACAGAGACCGCTTTAGAAACATGACACAGTTGACCTGACAAAAGCCTTTCTAGCTAGAACAATTACCACCATATCATTAATTGCATGTGTGACAATTCCCGCCATGAAATCTAAGGTTGCTCTCTCGCGCTGCCTACGTCATCGCTCAATTATCCACAGCTTCCCGACTACTTGCAACGAAAGCTCCGCACGACACACTTCAATTACCATGGCAACACTCCACCAATTTTACAATGCTAGTCCTAGTTTTGTGAGAACTTTTTAATCAAGTGTTATTTCAGACTGAACGGGCTACTAGCAGAACTCACGCGTGATCTTTCTACGGACATGAAACGCAGGAACAAGTCTCACTATACTATTCAACCCACGAGCATTTGTAAGAAGTATTCAACTATTCAAATCATTCATTTTATATTAAACACAAACGTGTGTTGATTTATAGTCAAAATACAGGAACAAAACAAGACATCAGATATTTAATTATTTATATTAATCCTGATACGATATTTGTGACAGCCGATCTAATCAAGTGTAAGTTTCATATTAATATTTCATTCTGAACATAATGTTACCTATAAATAATAGAGCTCAGAAACAGACACATATACCTACACATAGTTTATAAACATAATCTTTTAATACAGCTTTTTATTAAACACGCAAACGTGTATATATTTGATTCGGTATATTTGGACTGAATGTGTATGGAATAGTTTTTAAACTGCGCATGTGAAATAGCAGTAGATAAATATCTTGTATCGCTTACTGATAAATATCAAGCATGAATTTGTAGAATTTCCAGTAAATCAATGGATGATTGTTCCAGCAGGTAAATATATTTATTGTGACTTGTTAACAAGGTAATAATAGATTGCATGTTTCAGTGGCAATTTCTTCATTGATATTGGTAGTGTTACATTCGCTTATCCTATATCATTAGTTTGAAGTTTTGAGTTGCAATTTGTTATTATCTAAAGTTGTAGTTGTAGTATGTTATTATCTAAAGTTGTAGTTGTAGTATGTTATTATCTAAAGTTGTAGTTAGTGTTTTATTATCTAAAGTTGTAGTTGTAGTGTGTTATTATCTAAAGTTGTAGTATGTTATTATCTAAAGTTGTAGTGTGTTATTATCAAAGTTGTATGTGTTATTATCTAAGTTGTAGTGTGTTATTATCAAAGTTGTAGTATGTTATTATCTAAGTTGTAGTGTAGTGTGTTATTATCTAAGTTGTAGTTGTAGTGTGTTATTATCTGAGTTGTAATGTGTTATTATCTGAAGTTGTAGTGTGTTATTATCTGCAGTTGTAGTGTGTTATTATCTAAAGTTGTAGTGTATATCTAAGTTGAGTGTGTTATTATCTAGTTTAGTATGTTATTATCTAAAGTTGTAGTTGTAGTATGTTATTATCTAAAGTTGCAGTTGTAGTGTGTTATTATCAGAAGTTGTAGTGTGTTATTATCTGAAGTTGTAGTGTGTTATTATCTAAAGTTGTGTGTTATATCTGAGTTGTAGTGTGTTATTATCTGAAGTTGTAGTGTGTTATTATCTGAAGTTGTGTGTTATTATCTGAAGTTGTAGTGTGTGTTATTATCTGAAGTTGTAGTGTTATTATCTAAGTTGATTGTTATTATCTGAAGTTGTAGTGTGTTATAATCTAAAGTTGCAGTTGTAGTGTGTTATTATCTGAAGTTGTATGTTATTACCTAAAGTTGTAGTATGTTATTATCTGAAGTTGCAGTTGTAGTATGTTATTATCTAAAGTTGTAGTATGTTATTGTCTGAAGTTGTATGTTATTATCTAAGTTGTGATGTTATTATCTAAAGTTGCAGTTGTAGTGTGTTATCTAAAGTTGGAATAATTTTCTTATCACAGTTAAATTCTTTCCTTATTTTGTCTGATGCTGTTACGTCCTGTTGACGGCTTGTCTGTCGATAAGTTAGTTCTTATGTTACTACAATTAATTTGTCTATCTATTGTCTATTGTCTATTGTCTATTGTCTATTGTCTATTGTCTATTGTCTATTGTCTATTGTCTATTGTCTATTGTCCATTGTCTATTGTCTATTGTCTATTGTCTATTGTCTATTGTCTATTGTCTATTGTCTATTGTCTATTGTCTATTGTCTATCCCCAGGTGGATGATGGAATTGGTTGTCCACTCTTGACGTTAAGCGTAGGGGTGGGAGCTTTAATTTGCGATACAGGGACAGATGAGTCGCCCTTGTTGTGTTATATCCATGTTTATTTAGTGTGGTCTTGATATTGTCTATCCATCTTTTTCTTGGGCTTCCCTTAGCTCTAGTACCTGATCTCTTTTTATTGTATGCTGTTATTGGGGTTTGGTTGTATTCCATTCTCATTAAATGTCCGAACCCCTGCATTTGTTGTCTTTCGATGTATTCGGTGGATGAAGTAATGTCCACTCTGCTTCTGATATCCCCGTTTTGTAATATATCTTTCCTGGTGACCCACACCGCTCTCCTCAAGCATTTGTTCTTATGTTTATTGCTGTTGTTGTGTCCTTGTTTGAGTAAAATGGATGATTTATTTGTTGCAGTACATATTGCTGTTGTTGTGTCCTTGTTTGAGTAAAATGGATGCTTTATTTGTTGCAGTACATATTGCTGTTGTTGTGTCCTTGTTTGAGTAAAATGGATGATTTATTTGTTGCAGTACATATTGCTGTTGTTGAGTCCTTGTTTGAGTAAAATGGATGATTTATTTGTTGCAGTATATGTCGCTGTTGTTGTGTCCTTGTTTGAGTAAAATGGATGATTTATTTGTTGCAGTACATATTGCTGTTGTTGTGTCCTTGTTTGAGTAAAATGGATGCTTTATTTGTTGCAGTACATATTGCTGTTGTTGTGTCCTTGTTTGAGTAAAATGGATGATTTATTTGTTGAGCATATTGCTGTTTTGTTCCTTGTTTCGAGTAAAATGATGATTTATTTGTTGCAGTAATGTGGTTTGTTGTAGTCTTGTTTGAGTAAATGGATGATTTATTTGTTGCAGTACATATTGCTTGTTGTTCCTTGTTTAGTAAAATGGATGATTTATTTGTTGCAGTACATATTGCTGTTGTTGTGTCCTTGTTTGAGTAAAATGGATGATTTATTTATTGTAGTATATGTCGCTGTCGTACATGTTCTAAGGTCTGAAAAGCCTACGGGAAATTTTATTTATGTACATGTCGCCACTAGTTTACTTGTGCGTGCTTGTTTTGTGTACATAAACCGGCTAGCAATTAGTTTAGTTTAGTTGTCGGATGATCATCACTGCACATCGAACTAATAAGTCCATAAGTGATCCGGTCTCCCTTCATTATGTCTTTCAGCATGTGACGACTAACGACATCGGTTATTTATTGATTTACTATTCTTCTTTGGCAACCAGTATGTGTTCTTACCTACCTACACTTTATTTGACTTGGAATTCTTGCAGTCTAGTTAGTGTTGTAGATTCACCTCTATTCATTGAATCATTTACACGTACTCCTCTCCCTTAGGAAATTTATCATATTAGCCTGGTCCATTGCTGGTCCGCTTTTTTCAGCAGCCATATTTTCAAGACTATCAGCACGTTCATTTCCCTATACACCTTCATATCTTGGCACAAAAATAAAAGTGATATTTGTCAGCCTAGACCTACTCAGCACTCCATCCATTATCTCCGAGCCAGTTGTTTCAATCTTCTTGAGCATACTTATTGAGGCTAGCAATACAGTCGAATAGTAGGAGAGAGAGAGAAGAGAGAGAGAGGAAAGAGAGAGACAGAAACTAGTAAATCAAACAAGTCCATTTTTCAGAAAGGTTAGACAACCAACTAAACCTGGAAGCCAACCAATGATCGATAGAACAATTCAACAAGTCGATAAACTCGAGAGGATCGATTAAAACTGTGTGAGTAGCAGGCGTAGATTATCTCCCATTAATGAACTTTACGACATCAATAAAACAGTGGAGGAGGGATGGATCACAGAGAGGTTAGGATATCAGTCTTGTAATCTTGTGAATATGTGCTCGACTTATGTCAGGTCGACGGTTGGTTTTTTTTTCGTTGAAAAATAATGAAACACATCCATCATATTATCTTATACTAGAAATAAAATTCTTAATTCTACCAAAACATAAATTAGATCGTCATAAAAAGAATTCTTTAAAGAATTTCTTTTTGCCGACGATCAGACAAACATATCACCAACAGAAAAACAGCTATAGCAACACATTAACAAAATCCAGTTAACATGCACTGAATACAATATGAGAATAAACATCGACAAAACCGAAGTAATGACTTTCGCTAGAAAGGAAAACATTACCAATATCTCCAACGACTAACGCCAACTAAAACAAGTCAAAGACTTTACATACATAATAATAATAATTCCTCTCGTACCGTTATACGTTACATAGGGCCTGCAAGTAATTTCTCCATACCGCTCTATCCTGGGCAACTCGCTCAATCTCCTCCATAGAACTGAGACCGATATTTCTCCTGTCTCTCTCAGCAAAGTTCGTTTCAGGGTATCTACATATATAGGGGGCATTTTTTCAGCAAATGGAAGAATGACTAATGAAATGCAACATAGATGAAACAAAGCAAATCAAATGATAGAACAAATGGCTCCAATTTTAAAATGCAAACATATCAACATGAACACAAAAAGAGCAATGTTCAACACAATCTTTCTCCCCACATTATGTTACCAGTGCCAAACCTGGACGCTGACATCAAACGGTAGAAGAAAACTAGTCACAACAGAGATAAAGTGTCTACACAGAATGCTGGGAGTAACAAGAAGAGACCCGTTGAGAAATGAAGACATCAGGAAAAAAGTGGGTACAATATCAGAAACTACTGAACCTCATCAAGAAACAACAAATTAAATGGTTCGGCCACATAAGCAGATTACCAACAGACATTGCACCTCAAAGAGCAATGTTGCTTCGATACAACTAATACAAAGCAAAAGGACGACCACGCAAGAAGTGGACCACAGAGATAACAGAGACACTGTTTATAAAGCGCACATAAGGGCTCGTTCTAGAAATCTCTTGTTATCCTGACGCTATGAGGCAAAACAGGATTGAATAAAAGAAAGAAATGAAATTCCAAGAGTTCTAGATAATCACAATATATATGAGACTGCAGTAAAACTATTTGATTGGCGAAACACGTAATCACAGAGTACTGTAGTTTTACAAATTACAAAAACAATGACAATACACAGCAACGTTTCGACCAACAAGACCATTATCAAGCAAACGAACAACAGGAGTGACGAATTTTAAAAAAACCAATTACATATGGACGACTAGATACGGAGACATTCAAACGTTTCTAATGAAAATCTGGGAATAAAAACGAATAACGAAATAAATGTAACACAAAAACACACATAAAAACTAGAAATAGGAAAGAAGAGAAACAATAAAACATCAAGTAAATATATAGCTTGAATACATGCAACATATGCACATATAGATTACAAGGCATGAGAAGAGAAAGTACTAAGAAGCATAGGAATGTAATACGTTGAGCCCACGTGGTCGCAAGGTACCCTACAACGAAATCAACCGATTCTCCAGAACAAATCGACTGCGATCATCCGAGGAACATGATCGGATGGCTGTGACCTGGACATCCTGAGCTCCTAAATGGCCAGTATCATTGAAATGGGTGGCTACAGGGGTCAAAGAGCATTGGCGTATGTCGCGCAAGTGTTGGGCGAATCGGTCACTGAGCCTCTTGCCTATCTCGCCAATTCTAGAATTCTAGACAAGCGAAGATGCTAGTTGATATAGAAAGCAAGTTGAAGGCATTTGAAAATAGATGTCTGCGAAAAATAATACACATAAAATGGGACGAATTCAGGAGAAGTAATGAAATCAGTCCTATCTCTTTCTTACACAGGAAGATCTCAGTGGTCAGTGCACAATCTCCGCTGCACCGGCGATGGTTCCCTGTGGAATTTAGAAGATGGTAAAAATATTTTGTAGGAATTAAATCTTTTAATCTTTCTAATGACTCTTGACCGGGCAGCCGCGTTCCAGCCTGTTCTTCTCGATATTAAACTGCTGATGGTTCTTGTACATGCTCAACATAAACAAGTATCATGAAACATATCCCAATGTCAACACGAGGGAGCGAACCGAGTCTCCTTGGAACGACAGGCGAGAACGTAACCTCTACACCCCGAGCCCACTTTCTAAATAGCAAAACACATGGTAGATACGCCTATAAATATGTCATCACGTAGCATGTCCTTTGCAGAACATTTCTCTCCTCTCCGGACCGCGCCGTTCTGTTCACGGGTGTATTTTTTTTCCAGATACCTCTAAAATTGTTGCCGGAGCTATGGAGTTTGTGCTTTGTGCAATACTCTCAGCAGGTGAAGTGTCATTTCTGCTGAGAAGGACCGAACAATATGGTAAAACCCGTTGCAATGGGTTCAATCCTTGGATAAATGAAACTCTTGAACAGAACGGCGCTGTCTGGATTCAACCTACGACATTCGACTCAAGGCAGGCTAACCACTCAGCCACTTTATATCGATGGTGTATGTATGAATCATTACTGTTCAATGCGATCTTATCAGTTTTTAATCAGTATCAGTGGCGGCTCGTGCTCATTTATGTTGGTGGGGCCAGACACAAGTTTTCGGAAAAATCATGGTTTTATGTTAGGTTATATTTTAATTTATAAAATAATAAATACATTCACATTATTTTTTGGGGCCGACCTGGCCCTAATGACAGTCTCCACTGATCAATATGTTTTTTTAAACTTAGGTGCTATTTTTAATGTATTATTTTCCGTGTCTATTTTACATTTGACGAATTCTTCTGTAGTATTTGTATTAATGTATTGAATGCACTTCTCTCGGTTGATTTGTTCAATGCTCATATTTAGATTTGAAAGTCATATTATGTTATGTTATGTTATGTTATGTTATGCGATCGACGTCACGGCACATTGGGCATTCCCATGCATGCTCTGTCCTCCGCTGCAGCAGCCATCCCAAAGTCCCTTTGCTCACCGTACCCATGAGAAGTTGATTACTATATCTTCTCTCTCTACCACGAGACGACACTGTCTGGCATGTCCACACTAACGCCTAATTCTCGAACTCGTTCCAGTGTCTGAGACGTGCCCATATCACATAATTGAGATACGTCATATGATGTGATATAAATGACGCTTGTGTATGTGCGTAAACGAGACACATACACATAGAGAAGAAAGAGCGAGCGAGATAGAGAGAGAGCGTAGCGTGTCAGTCAGTGGTTAGATATGGTTCATGCATTGTTGTTAGCTGATCATATACAAGACATTTGTGTGTGTGTGGTAGGGGGAAGGGTGTCTCTGGTGATGTGGTTAAGACGTTTGTTTGACGTTCTGGGGGTTGTGAGTTTGAATCCGGACCGAGCTACATGTCCAATTTGTTCATTCTTCCTTTTCCTTTCCTTTGCGTTCGTTCTTTACGACCAATTTTAATCACTCTTTGTGATATGTTTAATCTTTGCCAAGAACGTGTATATGTTGCACATTGGTTTGGTAGGCCCCTAAACGCATATATTTCTACACGTTTATCTACACGTGCATCTGATTTCAGTCAAACCTCCTTAGTCACCTATTACGACATGCGTGGCAGGTAACAATGGTTCTATTCTTTACACCTCAAATTTGGGCCCCGGTAGCCACTCGGGCGAATTTGTTCATGAAACCCCTACTATTGTTGCTGGAGCTACGGAGTTCATGCTTTGTGCAACACTTTCGGAAGTTGGCGTGCCATTTCAGCCGACAGGAACGAAGTCTAATGGGAAAACACGGTGCAATTAGGTGCATCCTTTGCCTTTCCGAAATCTTAACCGCTTCGCCACAGAGACTATCAGAAGAAATATTAATGAGGAAGAAGAAAGATACTTCTGAATTGACGTTCAGAAAATGATTTAAATTTAAATTTAAATTTTTTGTATTACCAAAAATGCGAAACTGAACTGTTCCGAGATTATCATCATGTTTCGCATAAACAATGAGGTTGTTGATTTCCGGTACATATACTTACTCTTTTATACCATTTTTATAGCATTTTATACCTACTTTGTGTTACCAGAGCCAAACATGGACATTGAGCAAAGCACAGTCACAAAAAATAGCTACATGTGAAATGCGTTGTCTGCGAAAAGTTACCAACCACACAAGAAAAGACAGAATCACCAACATCAGCATAAGAAGAAAGTTGGCACAAAACCGTGCTTGAATTACATAGAGAACAAAGAATGAAGTGGTTTGGCTACTTAATAAGAATGCATCCAAACTCCACAGTATACCGAGTCTTCTACAACAGAACATCGGAAAGAAGGCAAGAGGAAGACCACGGAAAAGATGGTTAGATGGCGTAGCAGAATCCAGTGGAAGAGCAAAGATAACAATCACACAAGCCACCAGAACAGCGCAAGACAAAAACAGAAAACCACGACACTGAACAACAACCCGGTAGCAGTGTGACGACGAAAGAAGAAGAAGAAGATACTTACTCTTTTGATAACTCTTACTTATTCTCATTTTTTGGGGGTACCTCCTTTACCTTGTCTTTTCTAAGCTACCTGCGTGATTGATAGGACCATCATCATTGCACTTCGGTGAGGTAACCGAATGAGAGATACGATCTCTTTCTTGCAATAAATCTCAGCTGCATCAGGCGAGTAACCATCCTGATACGATCTTTTCTAACGGAAGATCTCAGCTCAGTGCACTCGGTGATAACCATGCGTGATACGATCTCTTTCTTACACAGGAAGATCTCAGCTGCAGTGCACGGCGAGTAACCATGCGTGATACGATCTCTTTCTTACACAGGAAGATCTCAGCTGCAGTGCACAAACTCCGTAACCCATTGAGAAGTAAAAATTGAGAAGTAGCCCATGATTAGATAATAAAAGAAAAGCTTCAACTGAATACTAAGAACATGCATATTCACAGTGGCAACGTATGGGTGTGAAGCATGGACATTTAATAAAGCAGTGGAAAAACATATAAGTACTTTTGAATATAAGTGTTACAGAAGAGTCCTTCGTATATCTTGGACAGAGAAGAGAATAAATAGATCTATCCAGAAAGAACAAAATCAAAGAAAACTGGCTGATGCTACAAATAAGAAAGATAAAATTTAGATATTTTGGACATATAAAAAGATATGAAGGGCTGGAGAAGACCATCATGGAAGGAGGCATGCCGGCAAAGAGAAGAAGAGGAAGACCACGGAGAAGATGGATTCAGGATGTGACTGATGGTTTGAACATGACAGCTGCGGAGGCAGGGCATCTGGTCTATGAGAGAGAAATTCCGAAGGACTGTTGGGGTGGCAAAGTTCTGCTCAGGACAAGCTATTTGATGATGATAATGAACATTGTGAATAAATCAATTTCCATTTAATGATTTAGTTTGTGAGGTGTCATGTTGGAAAATGTTTACTGCCATATGACTTGTCAAGTGACGTATCGTACTGTAAGAGTTAAATTAATTCATTTAAAGCTGTATAAGAAAACAATTTTGCAGCAAAACAGATCAATTCTAAAGCAGTTTTAATGAACATTAAATAACATAAATCAGTATAACAATCAGTGGCGGCTCGTGATCATTTTTGTTGGTGGGGCCAGACAGAAATTTTCGGAAAAAATCATGGTTTCGGTTAGGATATATTTTAATGTATAAAATAATAAATACACGTTACACCTTATTTTTGGTGGGGCCAGGCCCCACTGGCCCTTAATGACGAGCCGCCACTGAGTATAACAATGCTTGAACGAACATGAAGGAGGAGGAAGGAGATGAGATTGAAACCGGGAACTGCTAGACATGAACACTTTGATAGTGGAACTAAAGTCTTTGTTTAAATTTAACACCGAACTGGAAGGACCAGTTACCTTACACTGATGGAAAGGTTTAAGAGAGGAGACCTGAGCATACTCTAAGCATATTCGTAGTAAAATGATGACCCTCACCCGTAAGCACTTATCTCACCATAAATCAGTTTTATGTCAACGCTGCCTGCATTATGCTGTATCAACCTTGTTGTATTTATCAATGTTATGTCAACACTGCCTGCATTATCATATTATGCAATGTTATCACGCTGCCTGCATTATGCCGAACCAATCTTGTTGTTTTAATCAATGTTATGTCAACACTGCCTGCAATATGCCGAACCACCTTGTTGTTGTATTAATCAATGTTATGTCAACACTGCCTGCAATATGTCGAATCAACCTTGTTGTTGTATTAATCAATGTTATGTCAACACTGCCTGCAGTATGCCGAACCAACCTTGTTATATTAAGCAATACTTCTTTAAGAAAAATTAAACTATCGTCAAAGAGATATTTTCCATAGATCAGAGATCTCACCTACACTGAGATCAGGGATCTCTGGAAAAATATTCAGATGGATCCACGAAGGAGCGAACATTGTGCTTTTGGCTCGAGAGACGAGCACATAACCTCTATGCTACAGAGACCACTAATATTAAATTTGAGAAGTTGATTTGTCGAACTTTTGTAATCTTATCTTTTTGTCTGATCAATGAGATAAGAAAATAAGAAGAAGAAAAAACGTTGAAGATTCTACGTAACGAGCAGAATAGATTCTACGTAACGAGCAGCAGATATTAAGATTCTACGTAACGAGCAGCAGATATTAGATTCTACATAACGAGCAGCAGATATTAAGATTCTACGTAGCGAGCAGCAGATATTAAGATTCTTCGTAACGAGCAGCAGATATTAAGATTCTACGTAGCGAGCAGCAGATATTAGGATTCTACGTAACGAGCAGCAGATATTAAGATTCTACGTAACGAGCAGCAGATATTAAGATTCTACGTAACGAGCAGCAGATAGAACGTTTAACCAGCCTGAATATAAGTTATATACTATTATTATATCAAGCGAAAGTACAAAGAGTTGTGGAGGCAACCAACCCACAGCAAACAACCACAAGATCTCATCAGTAGACTAAACAGAAACAACAAACAACAATCTTTTGTCTAAGAACAGGTCACTGCAGGCTCAACCATCACATGCACATCACATCACATGCACAGCACATCACATGCACTGAATAAAGCCAGCTCAGACTGCACAGTGTGCATGCCAGACAGAAACTCAGACTCCAGAGCACATCCTGCAGCCATGTCCATCATATATACACCAACGAAACGTAACATGGCCTCGTGAACAAAGCTTACAGAGCAAACTATGGGAAACTCACGAAGAACTCCAACTGACATGCCTCTAAATAGAGGTAAACCATCTCATGGTTTAGACGAGCATACGAAACCGAACGCAAAGAAGGAGATTATATTATTATTATATTTCTCTCGCACAGTTATACGATACCTAGAGCATGCAAGCAATTTTTCCGTACCACTCTATCATGGGCAACTCACACTCACTCAATTTTATTTATGAATTGAGTCCGATATTACTCGCTTCATTCAATAACGTTTATTTCAGGGTTTACCTAAGGCGTCTTTCATTGTCTTGAACACTTTGCCTCCCACTTTAATGCTTGCTTTGTGATTCTTTCATAATTTCGTCTCAGAGTATGCAAAACATATCGTCATCTTCTCCTTCTTATAACATTTAAGTTAATAGTGGGTGATCAGCCATTTATCAAATTTCATAATCTCTCCCGAATTAGTAAAAAGTAGAAAGTAAAGGAACCCTTTCATACCTTGTGGTATATAGGGCAATACAGTGTTAGGACTGTATCGTTCATTGACCATCGGCAAACGATGTGTGATGTGGTCAGCATTACGCCGGCCACCTTTACTTTCCCAGAGCATGTCTGGTACCCAATTGAGGCTGGATCGACATGAGAGCCGTCGTGGTCGGGAAAAATGTCACACCCATTACGGGAGTTGAACCCGGACCACCAGCCCTGAGAAGCGAGTTCTCCTGAATTAAGTCAATTCATTATTTTTTTGCAGACACATATTTTCAAATGCATTCAATATACTTTCTTATATCTATATCTTTAGACAGTTTTCCAACTCTCGCCGGCTTATGCTATAATTGATAAAACGTTGCAATTTGTAATTTATTTTTAAAACTAGCTAACTTAGAGCCTTATGTTTTGTTTACTTTTTAAAAACTGATGTTGCTTTGTCCATTCATAGCAAAATTTATTTTTTAGTATTTCCAGTGCAATCAAAATTGCTACTCAAATATGTGAATCGCTCTTTTATTTTTTGTCATGTTAAGATTCCAGTGTGATATCTGCAATACTTGTCATATGTGTCTTCATTTTATTGTGTCTTTATATAAGTTATATAGCTTGTGATCAGTGAACTATGCACCAAAAGGAATATTGATTAACATACATACATCCATACACACACACACACACAAACACCCATACACACACACACTCTAGTAAACAGCTAAAGAAATGTTCTGCAGACACCGCTGTATAACACTTTCAGGTAGTTAACATGGCGATATACAAAGACTTCTTTATGAATCAGGTCAAAACGAGCAGTTTGAAACCCTCGTTTTCTGGCTCGGTTTTGTATTAAACGTAGAGTTTAATAGTCTATAAACAACCCGAGTTTTAATTCACGAGTTACCAAAATCAATATTAATTTCTTTTTAATTGTAGAAAAAAAATCCAACAAACTGAAGTGCGCATTTCCATGCAATAATTCACGTTGGGGAGTTTCACACCAATATGCACCTAACAGCATGTGAAATTGCTGTGTTCAGATTTTTAATAAATTATTTCTTTGGTCCGATATTAGATTTTATTTCTTGAAATATTTGAAAGGTTTGTTATATTCGGCCGATTCTCATTTTCTCTGACAGTCGTACATTGAAGACCTTGTCTGTTCTATGCTAATTTTAATTCTTATCATTCGAGTCTCTTTGTCATTTTTGTATATTGATCTTGTTGCTGGTCTCACGCGTGCGTGGAAATAATCGAAAGAATATATGTATGTATATATATATGTGCATGTGCTGCGGTCTTTTAGTTTATTAATCTTGGTTAACTATTGGATTCTCCAAAAGGAGGTCATTCTTATTTCTTCTGTTTGTTAGCCTACATTCTCTGATATAACCAATACAAGGCTCGTCATAAGGTTAAAAGGGGCAAGCCTCGACTTGAAGAGGCTTTAATCCCTCACATAACCAAAAAAACCAAAAAACAAACTATGATTTTTTATTTTTCTGAAATGTCATGTGAAGAAACCCGATCATTTGACAGATCTACATAGCACTGTCGAGTTTAACAAAAGATGTAAAGCCTAGAGAACTACATAGCACAGTAGAGTTTAACTTTACTAAAATTTTAAACTCTTTTCAATTCTTGTATTCTTCTAACATTCCTTTCTCCATAATTCTTTCATTCTTCTAACATTCCTTTCTCCATAATTCTTTCATTCTTCTAACATTCCTTTCTCTATAATTCTTTCATTCTTCTAAATTCTTTCTCATAATTCTTTCATTCTTCTAACATTTCTTTCTCTATAATTCTTTATTCTCTAACATTTCTTTTCTATAATTCTTTATTCTTCTAACATTCCTTTCTCTATAATTCTTTCATTCTTCTAACATTTCTTTCTCTATAATTCTTTCATTCTTCTAACATTCCTTTCTCTATAATTCTTTCATTCTTCTAACATTCCTTTCTCTATAATTCTTTCATTCTTCTAACATTCCTTTCTCTATAATTCTTTCATTCTTCTAACATTTCTTTCTCTATAATTCTTTTATTCTTCTAACATTCCTTTCTCTATAATTCTTTATTCTTCTAACATTCTTTCTATAATTCATTCATTCTTAACATTCTCTATAATTCTTTCATTCTTCTAACATTCCTTTCTCTATAATTCTTTCATTCTTCTAACATTCCTTTCTCTATAATTCTTTCATTCTTCTAACATTCCTTTCTCTATAATTATTTTATTCTTCTAACATTTCTTTCTCTATAATTCTTTCATTCTTCTAACATTTCTTTCTCTATAATTCTTTCATTCTTCTAACATTTCTTTCTCTATAATTCTTTCATTCTTCTAACATTCCTTTCTCTATAATTCTTTCATTCTTCTAACATTTCTTTCTCTATAATTCTTTCATTCTTCTAACATTTCTTTCTCTATAATTCTTTCATTCTTCTAACATTTCTTTCTCTATAATTCTTTCATTCTTCTAACATTCCTTTCTCTATAATTCTTTTATTCGTCTAACATTCCTTTCTCTATAATTCTTTCATTCTTCTAACATTCCTTTCTCTATAATTCTTTTATTCTTCTAACATTTCTTTCTCTATAATTATTTTATCCTTCCAATTCATTTACTCCTATTCTATCTTTACCTCTTCTTGTCCTCATTTTCTTTCCGTCCTCGCCATATGAATATTTTCATTTACAATGTTGTGTTTAAAAGAAAAACTTAGTCAAACCATCGCTTCTTCTTGTATTTCGATTTTTTTAAAACATTCAAATTTGATGCACAAAAGTGTTCCCCAAAAGAAAGAATAATTATTTACCCTTTTCTTTCGAATTCTTTAACACATTTCCAATTTTTGTTGATAATCAAAATGATAAATCATAAAATCAATTTAAAAAAAAAAATTATCTTCCTTTTTGCTCCTACACCCCCCACTCCCTCCGAACTTCATCTTCTTCTTCTTTGAACCCCAGAAATGATCAGTTTTCGCCCTTTTTCCCTATGTTTGAGTGGGGGACAGTACCCGCTTTCTTTCAGACTCAAGAAACTTCGAACAACTAACAGCGCGTTATGCTATGCTTAGTACAACGGAGGAGACTCCTACTCAGGTAGCCCCCTCCTTCCCCACAAACCATCACCACCACACCTCATTCTTAATTCTTGAAACATTAACAAAAAGAGAGAAATGAAATAATAAATTATCCTTTATTTCCTTATTGACCTCCTGTTAACAACACTTAACACGGATCGTCATACTACCATTAATAACAGCTTGTAGAGCCGTAACATAGTAGATTTGATTATGACTGAACTTTCGCGACCAGTATCTGGATTATGAAACACTAGATATAGGAATCAAAAACGTGTGTTAAGTGGGCATGCTCAGAATTAATATTGAATGAATAAATACTGCAGAAGGTCAGTGTTTGACGACCTGTCATTATTTATTAATTTTCATATCAGGAACTGGCATTAAGTAAATATAATTAATAATGTTAGAGGACGCTTTTATGACAGGTAGGAGAAGTGTAAACATTTCGGAAAATTAAGAGAAGGATCTTTGTGTGATGAAACATGTTTTGTTATTGATTCCTAATATTGTCAGACAAATTTATGATTATTTATTTATAATCTTAGGTAAATTTATAGTTATTTTATATATATTTTGTGCTCGTGTGTTGCTGGGGCTCACAAGGGGAGCAAAGAATACTAACACTGAGACCTACAGGGCATGTCGTAAGAGGCGACTGCGGTAGAGACCAAGGAATCTACCTAGTAAATAAAAAGCGTTGCAGAAAACGGATGTGCTGGCCTACTTATAGACGCATAACTGGCACAACGTACAATTGCGCTTAGGCTCAGATCACATACAAATCACACAGTGTTTTTAACAAGTGGTCGATATGGAGCGTTGAAATAAGAAGTAGTTTCCTCATATTGTTAGAGAAATTTATGATTATTTATTTTTATTTCCAGGTACATTTATAGTTATTTTCTTATATTTGTTCATCTTCTTTTGTCAGCACACTGTTACCGGGCTGTTAACCCAGTGTTGTGGATTTATGATTGTTTGATTTTTGATTTCCACGTAAATTTCTATGTTTATTTTCATTATTTGTTTCTTCTCTGTACTTGTCAGCACACTGTTACCGGGCTGTTAACCCAGTGTTGTGGTTTTATGTATTTGTCTTGCGCTTCTCTGGTGACCTGTGTGATGGTTTTCTTAGTTCCCTGGCAGAATTCAACTACGTTATCTATCCACCTTTTCCTCGGTCTTCCTCTCGCCTTCCTTTCTGATATTCTGTTGTGGAAAGCTTCATAGGCATTTGGTCTGTTCCATTCCTACTAAGTGGTCAAATCCCTTCATTCTCTGTTTTGCTATATAGTTCAAGCACGGTCTTGTTCCAACCTTTTCTCTGATGCTGGTATTCGGTAGCTCTGTCGATTCTTTTGTTGTTGGTGACTTTGCGGAGACATCTCATTTATATTTGTTGGTACATTTAATATTACTTTTTTTTACATTGTATTCTTCTTTAATTCTGTTGTCGTCACACTGTTACCAAGTAGTTGCCATGTGTCATGGTTTTCTGTTTTTTATCTTGCACTACTGTAGTGATTTGGGTGATAGCTGTTTTTGCTTTTTGGCAAAATTCTGCTAAACCATCTAACCATATTTTTCGTGGTTTATTTCCTCTCGCTTTCTTTTCTGATGTTCTGTTCCATTGTTACATTGTTTGCTACATTTATTGTTATTTTCTCATATTGACAGGCATATTATTGTTTTAATTGATTGATTATTGATAGTTTAGTTAGTTAGTTTATTCCTTTCGAGCCAAAGGCAGACGTTTTAGATCTCCATGTGATACGGTTCTTTGCTAGCAGTTGGAGATCTTGTATGGTTTTACATCCCAATAGTTTACCTTCTTGTTGGATGGTTCTTCGAAGAGTGGTCTTTGGTCTTCCACATTTTGATTATTGATAAGACCATCATCATTATTGTACTTAACTGAATAACTATGTGTATTCCGGTCTCTTTCTTATATGGGAAGATCTCAGCGGCAGTGCACGAACTACGTAGCATCGGCAGGACCCGGGTGTAGTTTTGAAGATGGTGAAGGTATTTTGTAGAAAATTTATTTTAAATCTTTTCTAATTAATTTTGCCAGGCAGCGGTTTTCCAGTCTGCTCTTCTCGATTTGGAGCTGCCAAGGATTCTTTTACGTGTTCAAATTGAACAAGGGATCAAAGTTTTATCGTCCGTCTCGGATAGGACTAGGAACTTGATCTCACCTGCACTGAGATCAGGGATCTATATAAAAATATCCTGATGGCTCCATGAAGGAGCGAACCGAGTACATTTAGAACGAGATATGAGCATCTAACATCTACGCCACAGAGACGGCATAATTATTAGTATTTCTGCTACATTGTCTGCTACGTTGTCTGCTACATTGTCTGCTACATTGTCTGTCTACATTTCTGTCTGCTACATTGTCTGTCTGCTATATTGTCTGCTACATTGTATGTCTGCTAAGTTGTCTGCTACATTGTCTGCTACATTGTCTGCTACGTTGTCTGCTACATTGTCTGCTACATTGTCTGCTACATTGTCTGCTACATTGTCTGCTATGTCGTCTGCTACGTTGTCTGCTACGTTGTCTGCTACGTTGTCTGCTACTTGTCTGCTACATTGTTGCACATTGCTGCTACATTGTCTGCTACAGTGTCTGTCTGCTACATTGTGTGTCTGCTACATTGTCTGCTATATTGTCTGTCTGCTACATGGTCTGCTACATTGTCTGCTACATTGTCTGCTACAGTGTCTGTTTGCTACATTGTCTGTCTGCTACAGTGTCTGTCTGCTACATTGTCTGCTACATTGTCTGCTATATTGTCTGTCTGCTACATTGTCTGCTACATTGTCTGCTACATTGTCTGTCTGTCATTGTTTGTCTGCTACATTGTCTGTCTGCTACATTGTTTGTCTGCTACGTTGTCTGCTAGGTTGTCTGCTACTTTGTCTGCTACATGGTCTGCTACATGGTCTGCTACATTGTCTGCTACATTGTCTGTACAGTGTCTGTCTCTAGTGTCTGTCTGCTACATTATGTGTCTGCTACATTATGTGTCTGCTACATTGCCTGCTACATTGTCTGTCTGCTACATGGTCTGCTACATGGTCTGCTACATTGTCTGCTACATGTTGTCTGCTCATCTGTTCTGTCTGCTACATTGTCTGCTCATTGTCTGCTACATTGTCTTCTGCTACATTGTCTGTCTGCTACATTGTCTTCTGCTACATTGTCTTCTGCTACATTGTCTGCTACATTGTCTGCTACATTGTCTGCTATATTGTCTGTCTGCTACATTGTCTGCTACATTGTCTGCTACATTGTCTGCTAATTGTCGTCTGTACATTGTCTGTCTGCTACGTTGTCTGCTACATTGTCTGCTTTACATTGTCTGCTACTTGTGTCTGCTACGTTGTCTGCATGCTGTCTGCTACATGGTCTGCTACATGGTCTGCTACATTGTCTGTACATGTCTGTCTGCTACATTGTCTGCTACATTGTCTGCTACATTGTCTGTCTGCTACATTGTCTGCTACATTGTCTGCTACATTGTCTGCTACATTGTCTGTCATGCTGTCTGCTACATTGTCTGTCTTGCTTACATTGTCTGCTCAATTGTCTCTACATGTTGCTACATTGTCTCTAAGTCTGTCTGCTACATTGTCTGTCTGCTAATTGTCTGTCTCACATTGTCTGCATTGTCTGCTACATTGTTGCTATATTGTCTGTCTGCTACATTGTCTGTCTGCTCAGTCTCATTGTTGCTACATTGTCTGCTATATTGTCTGCTACATTGTCTGCTACATTGTCTATTTTTATTTTCTTAGTTTGTCAAGTCCACCAGTTCTTGTGTATTTTATTCATTCGCTGATCACGAGAAATGCAACTGTAACGTTGTGTTACATTTTTAAGTTTAATTGTTTTTAAGCCGAAGGATTGACTTCATTTACCGGGTTTCCTATCCCAAAACACGCCATCTGCCGAGTATTGCACAAGCACGAACCCGTAGCTCAGTAACAATCTAGGGTCTCTGGAAAAACCGCACTCGTGAACAGAAGGCCGCGGTCCGGATTTGAACTCACGACCTTCGTCTCACAAGACAAAGGGCTTAACCAATTAGCCACAGAGACCCCCGTTGTTGTTCTGTTACATTTTACAGTGTGGCAGGGGCATATGTCTTTGACCCAATACATCTGCTTTCCATACTAGATTCTGAGACCGGACTTGTCTATCCCAACTACCACCCTATGAAAAATTGCAAGCCACCTGCCGAGAGTATTGCGCAAAGCACAAACTCCTTAACTCCAGCAACAATCCTAGGGGTCTCTGGTAAAAAAAACTGACTCATGAACAGAACGGCGCGGTCCGGACTCGAACCCACGACCTTCGACTCACAAGGCAAAGGGCTTAACCACTTAACCATAGAGACCCCAAAAAGAAATCTCTTCTTATCCCGACGCTGTGGGTAAAAACAGGATTAGAAACAAAAGAAGAAGAAGAATCTACCTTCATTTTCGACAGTCTTTTAAAGCTGGTCTCCAATGATGCATAGTTTCGCTGTTTTTAAAGCTGGTCTCCAATGATGCATAGTTTCGCTGTTTTAAAAGCTGGTCTCCAATGATGCATAGTTTCGCTGTTTTAAAAGCTGGTCTCTAATGATGCATAGTTTCGCTGTTTTATAAGCTGGTCTCCAATGATGCATAGTTTCGCTGTTTTAAAAGCTGGTCTCCAATGATGCATAGTTTCGCTGTTTTAAAAGCTCTTTATTTGCTATCGTTTTTAATCAGAAAATTTGCAGGATTCTTCATAAACAGTTATTTTAGTTTCGCAGATAACTAGCCAAGATCATTGAACTTTATTGTTTCAGTCATTAAAAAATGATCATCTCCCGCTTATATGTTCATCTTTAGTTTCAGTTGTTATTAAAATGTGTATTAATATGAGCGTCCTCCGTAGAGAAGAGAATAAATAGAGCTATCAAAAAGGAGCTCAAATTCAAAGAAAAATGGTTGAAGCTACAAATAAGGAGAAAACTGAAGTATTTTGGACATATAAAAAGACAGGAAAAGTTGGAGAAGACAATTATGGAAGTAGACATCACGGTAAAGAGGGTAGAATCCCTGAACAACAGGAACGCTAGCTGGCTGTGTTCTTAACCCTGTCGCTGCTACATACTTTCTGAAGGCTGAGCTAAAAATAGCTAGTCTTTGTTTCTAGGTCACAAACGTGAATGTACGCCTATAGCAGTGACAGTAGCAATGTATAACGTGTTATCACGTCTTTAGCCCACAGAGGAGAAAAAATAACAGACGTGTTAATGCGTTTTAGAATTGAATGGAAAAACGTATATATACGTCCTTAGCAGCTAAAGGGTTAAAAACGCTAATCAGTGAGGCTAGGCAAAGGGTGCCGTAAGAAATAAGGTTTGTGGTTCGAATTCAGTGTTTGATAATTTGTTTTTTCCCGAACGTCCCTAATAATTTCTCACTGTCTTTCTATAAATACACATGTCCAACCTTGATCATGTATGCTCTACCTGTGATATGGGATTGTGTTCCAGGGTTGGACTCTACAATCACCCCCATAAGCCCCGACGAGATTCGCAACAACACACGTCTGAGACTGTTGTCATCATCACCTACGATGAACGGCTATCATTATTATTAGTTAGTTAGTCTTTCCTCTTGGTCCTGTGGGCGGCGCATAGGGCAGAGGTCATAGCTCTCCATGTCTCGCGGTTCGTTGCTATCTGTTTTAGGTCTTTAATGTTTGCTAGGCCCATCGTTGAGCCTTCTCTGATGATGGTTCTACGCAGAGTCTCTCTTGGTCTTCCTCGTTTTCTTTTTCCTCTGGTGTCCATATGAGGGATTGGTAAGGAGTCTTCTCTCATCCATTCTAAGTATGTGTGGCCGATGTAGTTCCAGCGGCGCTTTCTTATAAAATTTGATACATTTTCTTGCTTGGTCTCTTGTCTTATTTGTGTATTATTAGGTCTGAAATCTGACCATTTGAGGTTCAGTATTCTTCTAAGATATTTATTCTCAAAGTTATCTAATTTTCTTTCTAGAGCTTTTGTTGCTTTCCAACTCTCGCATTATTATTAGATTTATAAAAAAAAGTATCACGTTTTCTGAGAGTGAAAATGTCTTTCTTTCTCTGTACTTGCAAGTTTCTTTGTTTCCTTTTTTCTCCTCCACCTTATTCACCGCCACATTCCTGTCGTGACGTAACATAGACGTACACAGTACACAGATTCGACATACAGTTCATAATAAGTAGAAGCTTCTGAGCTTAGTCTTCTATAATAGAACAAAAAATCACAGTTAGGATCTGCAACACAAAGACAGCACTATTCTCTTTTTACTTAGTACATGACCTCTGGTACATTTTCCAACCGAATGACGCATGAACGTTAGCCGAAACCAGTCTTAAATACCTGTTTCAGAATCATATTTCCACACACGCACACCTTTATGGTCCATATATTTCTCTACGTTGTGAACTATTTTCATATACGTCACAGTATTTTTTTTTAAACAAAAGTTTTAGAAATTTCAAATTAAAACTGATATATCTGCCAATATATATTTCTACATACACTAGGGTAGTAGTTCTCAAACTGGAAGGGGGGTATCCCCAGGAGGACGTGTGGTAGTATCACAGAAGGCGTTATCCAGTTCTCCCGACTCCTCCATCGTTATGTTAAAAGTTAATATTATGTACTTCTGTCTATCTATATCATGTTCGTGCTTGTACAGTATCTTCCATTGTGCCGTTTCCCCGCTTATTTACCACCTGTTTCTTACTTCAGTCGAGAATCTTTCTACTCTCTATTCACAGTCTGTCTAAACTACTTGCTGTCTATATAAAGTTCTCCAACATTCTCCAACAAATGATCAATTTTTCTTTTATGTTCTGTTGCCATCGTCGTCTTGGTCATCCTAATGCCTTGTCTTTCAGGAACTATGTCCTTCATTACCGTTTTCTCTAAATCACTGTAGCTTTCATTGTGGACACAATATTTCAGTTACCTAGACGTGATGTTGTCAATGAACCACTAAGACATGATAGTGTCAATGAACCACTGTTCTTCGCAGTGGCATAGATGACTTTTCTCAAAGGGGACTATGTTCGGGAACACTGCAGCTTAGCAACGACACTTTTGCCGGTCACAGTTTACATAGTTGTCGCATGTCTATCCTCCATGCTTTGTTGTGAGGTACCGTTTTTCAAATGCGAGTCCCCTTCCATATTTCATACTTTGAATCTTCATAATGTCAAACTATATTGCCAATCGAACAATTAAAACGTTCACCAAATCTCTTTTATTAACGGGAACATTTCTAGAAGGTTAATAACCAAAGAACTACCACTCAGAAGATGTAAATGACAAATAAATTTGATTTCGAGAAAATGCCAAGAGTTAGTACTTATCATGAGAAGCAACATTTGGCCACACCCAGTCGACCTGAAAACTAAGCTTTGGGAAACCTGACAGACCTAAGCTGACTGCCCAGTTTGTGGTCCACAGTAAATTAAGCGCATGACCAGAGATCGCTGAAGAAGAAGAAGATATACACACAGACTATCACCAACGGACTAGGTAGGGGTGAACTAGTTCTTTCCACGGAAAGAGCCGATTATGTCGTGAACCACATTGTTTAAAAGAAAACCGAGCGCTACCGATGTCAGAGTGCTGACTTTGGAGTCTCAATTAGCGGTAATATCTTTGTGTATCGCGATGCAAAATGTGAGAAATATTAATGCTGTTTAATTAATATTTTTATTTTATGGTTTTATGGCCCGTTGAAATTAACTCAAATTAGATTAAAGATTAATTATAATGCATGTGCTCTGTGGGACTAGGCTAGTCTTACTGGTCAATTAACAGCACGCAACTAGTTCCTAGATGTTCAGGTCTTATAGAATGTCTATATTTTTTCCTTCTCTGTGTTATCGTTTATGTTATAGTATTACAAATCGTACGTTTTTCCTAATTCCTATATTTCATTTTTTCTTGCAGGTGATGCCACTAAAATAAATGTAGAGAAGAGCAGAAATCTTTTGAGAAGCAACACATCGTACTAGTTTTATTGGATATAGTTTGACGTCTGACTCAAGAGTGTACAGATTATTTCATATTTACAGTAATATATAGTTCTTCTGGTAGATATAGTTTTACAGTGATGCTATCGCTGACTAAGACTGTGTTACCGTAAAGTTTAAAAAGTAGTGCTGAAAATAAGATGGCTGTTTATTTTTGGCGAAACATGTAAAAACAAAGTATTGTAGTTTTACAAAGTACACAAACAATATACAGCAACATTTTGACTAAAATGCCTTTATCAAGCAAAGGATACAGTATCAGTGAAGAAATTCAGACTGCTTGGACGGAATTTGTTTCTTTTTCTATTTGAATTGTTAAAGTAGAAACGGAATCCGTTTCATTTTTCATTCCAATATGGTTGTACAGAAATGACGACGGAAATTGTGCCAGTAAGAAAGGGAGCTAATAAACGTTAATGTTCCTTGTTATTGATGAGCATTTATCAAATTTGATAATATCACAATAGTTTATTTCTAGCGATAACAATATTACTGCACTATCTTTCTCATGCATTTTCTAGTACAAATCTAGTGTAGAAATTTTGAAAATATGTAGTATATATGTCAAGAAAATAAGAACAGGAAATAGGTTAGGATTAATTCCCGTTATGGTTTAACGGTAAACTGTCGCCAGACGTGATTTCTCACGTAGAGTCTTGGATTCTCCGCACGGAATTAATTCTTATTTGACATGTTTGTTGGCATACACGCTCTGATATAATAAAAAACAAGGTTCGTCCTTAGGTTGAAAGTGGCGTACATCTCTTAAAGAGGCTTGAATCCCCTACATAAAAACAATCTCACTAGAAACATACACCTCTATGTAAGTTCTATCTTGAATAGAAAATACCTGTGACTAATCAGGATTTAGAACTAGGATTGTATGTGTCTTTGGTACAGTAAATTAAGAATATCCTTTGCCAAATAGGATTAACTAAGATTTTGAGTGAATTAGGTACAGCAAATTAAAAATATATATATATATACTTACTATCGAGTAGGATTTGTGTATATCTTTGCAAATTCCGGAATAACAAAGTAGAAATATATATATATATATATATATAATCAAACAGGCGTTATAACTAAAAATAAGTTACAAATACAACAAAACTTTTGTTGAATACATCAATAAATATAACGGTGTCAACATGAAGTGTAAGACTGTTATGCTATGTTATGATATTCTGTGACCCGGATCTTCGCTACAAAGCAACGTTTTAATAAAATACTATGAAAAAATCGTGGTATATCCTAAAGAACGCAGCCATCAACTACAATAAACTAGTCGTTGATTCTCTAGGCACCACTTATACGTTCAGTAGTTTGCCATTGCTTTCTGAACGGTGAAGTCCATTTTTACCTTTTGTATTATACTTTAAAAATACTATACTTTTCAAATTTGAAAATATGGCGTCTACTCCCGGTACTACAAACTCTCGCTCGTCTCCACAACGAAGACTACCTCCTCTTAAGCAGCAGTTACTACAGCAACCAAACAACCTACATCATCATCAACAACAAAGTACACCTGGAAGTGGATTACACACTACCAGCAACATCAGCTCGTTTACTACTCAGGGTGTTCATCATACAAATGACAACAACAACAACAAAACTGGGAGATACAACTCCTCCAAAAATTTTCGAATCAGCAACGTGTCTCCTTATCAAATTAACAACAGTGGGGGCAGTATAGCCTATATCGGGGTGTCGCCTTTGACAGGAAGCGCATCATCATCATTGGTTCCAAGTCCATCAAAATCTACAGCAGCCGAGTTGAAAATGAAGAAGGGATCCCCAAGAACACGGCATCATCAGATGAAGGTACCCATGATGCGATCAATGTCTCAACATGGAGGAACAGATCTAAAAATTACAGGTATACAACATTTCTTTTTGACAGTATCAACATTTTCTTACTTTTCAAACAGAGCAGTAGTTCCCAAATTGTTGGCTGTAACGGATCATTTAACCCTTTCACTGCTACATACTTTCTGAAGGCTGAGCTAAAAATAGCTGCTCTTTGTTTCTAGGTCACAAACATGAATGTACGCCTATAGCAGTGACAGTAGCAATGTATAACGTGTTAACACGTTTTTAGCCCACAGAGGAGAGATAATAACAGACGTGTTAATGCGTCTTTAGAAGTAAATTGGAAAAATGTATATATACGTCCTTAGCAGCTAAAGGGTTAATGTATCACTAAATTTAGTGCTTCTGTAAGTTTTCTCATATTTTACAAAGCAAATATCAACAATATAAATGTAAATTTGACACGAAAGAAAGTTTGTCACAATTTACAACAGTTTGGGAATCACTATGTAAACGCTATCATTGTTACATTTTTCACTGCTACATACTTTACGAAGACTGAGCTAAAAATAGCTACTCTTTGTTTTTAGGTCACAAACGTGAATGTACGCTTATAGCAGTGACAGTAGAAATGTATAACGTGTTAACACGTCTTCAGCACACAGAGGAGACATAATAACAGACGTGTTAATGTGTCTTTAGCAGTAAATGAGAAAAACGTCTATATACGTCCATAGCAGCTAAAGGGTTAAGATACATCTAACATCAGAAATGAACACGAAACAAAGATTAAAATGTGACATTTATGAGGAAACAAAAATACAGTACCAAATAATCAATGCAACAAACAAACTATTTTTATTTAAAAAACTGGACACTAGAAAAAGCCTTAAAATAATATTCGTGGTGTAGAGGTACATGAAATAATTCAATAGGCACTTTAAAAACCCGCACAAAAATACTATTTAATTTCGTTTTTCATTTTATAGTATACATTTGATAATTTTTCTCACCCGATTTTGTGATGTTGTCATTATAACCTTATTATTGTTGTTTAGTTTCCCATTACTACTTATATGTTGTGAACATATTTATATATATATTTCTTTTTATGTTGTTATGTTATGTTATGCGATCGACGTCGTGGCACATTGGGTATTCCCAGTGGCGGCTCGTGATCGTTTTTGTTGTTGAGGCCAGACACAAATTTTTGGGAAAATCATGGCTTTGGGATAGGTTATATTTTAATTTATTAAATAATAGATACACGTTACATATTATTTTGGTGGGGCCCGGCCCCTCTGGCCCTTAATGACGAACCGCCACTGAGTATTCCCATGCTGGCGCTTGGCTCTTTCATGTTCTATCTATCTACCTATGCTCTAATCCTGTTTGCCTTTCAGCATCAGGTCGAGAAAGGAGACACCTGGAGCGAACCTCTGTATGCATTTTGTCTTTCTTTCTCTTCTCCAATCCTGATTTGCCTTACAGCTTCAAGGTAAGTAGAGTTTTCTAGCGCGGGCTTTTGTGTACGTTTCATACTTTCAAGTTTTTATATTTAATCCAAAATTCTTTAATTTCCCCCAACCTATTTTCAACTTCTATTCTTTTTCTTTATCTTGGTCTAAAAAACAAACAACACAATTAATATATTCTCCTTTGTATATTTTTTAATTATAAAATTTAAATCGTTGCTATTTTGAATGTGCTTGTTAAAAATTGTGAATTTTTTAGAACATTCATTTAGTGGGTATTATACCAGGATACAGTTATTCCACACAGTTACCAGGATACAGTTATTCCCAGGGAACCACACTTCCAAGAGTCACACTCCAACACAATGTTTAAAATCTTTTCAAGAGCATCTCCTTGTCACATGTCCCAGAGCCACAGCTTCTAGTCACATCTCCCAGAGCCACAGCTTCTAGTCACATCTTCAAGAGCCACAGCTTCTAGTCACATCTCCCAGAGCCACAGCTTCTAGTCACATCTTCAAGAGCCACAGCTTCTAGTCACATCTCCCAGAGCCACATTTCTTAGTAAGAACTTCAAGGCCCACATTTCTAAAGGTCACATCTTTAATCTTCAAGTCTTTTCTAGAGCATCTCTTTGTCACATTTCAAAGAGTCACATCTCCTTGTTACATCTTCAAGCGTCACATGTCCTAGTCACATCTCATAGTCACATCTCATAGTCACATGTCCTAGTCACATCTCATAGTCACATCTCCAAGGACCACCTTTCCAAGAGTCACATCTCTAATGTTTAAGTATTTCCTAGAGCATCTCTTTGTCACACCTCAAAGAGCCACATCTCCTGCTTGCATCTTCTAGTCCCATCTAATAGTCACATCTAATAGTCACATCTCATTGTAGAATTTTCCTAGAGTTACATCTTTAATAACTTTTGTCAAACACGTTTTGGAAACTACTGTTTGACACCTTTCTAGGACACAGTCCTAATCAAGGTATCTTGACCAAACCAGGACTACTTGAAATGGCTACCATGCAAGATGAAGATTTTGAACAGGACTTTGAACCTGATTACGTCTCAGGTACGCTTTTGTGTTCAACAGATTTCTCTCAGTTCTCGTAGGACATTAGTTTGAATATAGAGAACTAACAAACTAGCTCAGATTTCAGTTTTAGTAAGAAATTAGTTTGAATATACAGAACTAACACACTAGCTCAGATTTCTGGTTGCAGAATAATTCTTATTTATTTCCTGAATAACATTATTGAAAAAAAAACATAATATAGGGACCCTAAGGCAGTTGATGGTTACGTGTATATTCCATACCATCTTCTGGTATCTTCTACAAATCCTGCTTCATCCCAAATATATGGACTTTCCTTTGGGTGAAACAGTAGGGTAAAGAGGAGGCTTGTGAAAAACGGGCAAGGCACATTCCCCAAATCAGCTGCCCATGCCTGGCATAAATGGAAATGTCACTTCCTACTTGCTTTCAGCTTGGACACAATACGGAAAGCAACAGTCACGGATCATAAGTCCTCCCAAATTTGGATAAAGGTGCAGAATCTTCCCCCTATTCAGAATCTTTTGAAAAGAGACTTAGGTATACGCTGAAAAGCAAGAGCGACAAGAGCAAACTCAGAAGTTATCACAGTAAAACGCTTACCAATTGACCGTCTGTAAAGACGAAAACGATCATATATATATATATATAAATATATATATATATATATATATATATATATATATGTATATATAGACGGTTGTCCAGATGGCTCTCTCTTCGTACACAGTTGTAGAAAAATGATAACGTATGCTTCATACCGCTGGTCCTTTGCAGAATAGCAATCTCGTCCACAGCCAACTTTAAATAACCAGACCAGACAACTGACCGAGGAATTCCTGACCTAGATCAGAGAATGGGGCTGGAACGTATATATGTTTCATAAAACACTGCACGCTTTTTTGCATTTTTACTCAATTATGTGAGTCCATGGTTATTTATTGGTGAAAAATATCCATAATATTGATATTCCTTATTGTTAAACTTAACTTGTTGCATAATATAACTTCGAGTTAGCATTTTGTGTTGATTTTAAAATAAATTCGTCTATATACACCAATACTGGAATGCGAGGTCACGTGGTGTAGTTGTGGCCTGATTTCCCATAATTCTTACCTGAGTCCGAAGGCCCATAAGTTTATAGTTGGCTCTGTCTCATCTCAGGTTGTCTTAATGACGCCCAAACAGTACTCAGTCCTCCCACCTCCTCCATCACCGTGTTAAAGTTTTCCTTAATGTCATGTTTTCATCGTCATCTTGGTTGTCCGCTGCCTTCACCTTTCAGAAACCACGCCTGTCACTTTTGCGTGCTCTGTCTCTCTCTCTCTCTATCTCTCATTAAATTGAGTTTTAATGCGACTACAATATTTCAGTTTTATAGACATGATGTATATATGCCATTATTGTTAGATGTTCAGATATTGTTGGATGTTTGTATTTTTCCTCTTGTCTGTCCAAGGTTCTCTAAGAATTTAGTTTATCTCTAACTTTTTAAAAAATATTTAATTTTCTACTTTAGTTCTTGTCAAAACACGTAAAAACAAAGTATTGTAAGTATAAAAACAATATACAGTAACGTTTCGACCAAAAGGCCTTTCTCAGGCAACGCATACACCAGAAGGGAAGAAATTCAGCATTTTAGGGCCGTTAGGAATGTATTATCTGATAGTACATGCTATGTCTGTCGTATAAGAACTGTGTCATCTGCATTAATTAGTAAGGAAATTATGTTTCATCAATTGTAAAGGATTAAAATGTTTGTAGTTTTGGGGATACCTAACTTTTTAATCATCTTCTTATAATAACAGATACCAAAGAACGATATATATTCTAATTTGAGCTTAATCTTCTTCTTCTTTTGTTGTCACACTGTTATCAGGTGGTTTCCCAGTGTCGTGGTTTTCTGTTTTTGCCTTGTGCTGTTCTGGTGGTCTAGTGATAGTTATTTTTGCTTTTTTGACAGAATTCTGCTATGCCAGCTAACCATCTTTTTCGTGGTCTACCTCTCGCCTTATTTCGTAATGTTCTGTTGTAGAAGACTGTTGTATACAGTCGACAGCGGCGGCCCGTCATTAATGGCCTGTGGGTGCGGGCCCCACCAAAAGTAATGTGAACGTGTTTTATTATTTTATAAATTAAAATATAACCTAACCCAGAACCATGATTTTTTCCAAAAATGTTTGTCTGGCCCCACCAACAAAAATGATTATGAGCCGCCACTGACAGTCAAGTTTAGTTGCATTCTTATTAAGTTGCCGAACGACTTCATTCTTTGTTTCTCAATGTAATCCAAGCAAAATTCTGTCCCAACTTTCTTTCTTATTCTGATGTTGGAGTATTATAAACATGAAAATGTGGATATCGTGATTCAAAAGTTTCTCTTTATTTTTGTTATCAATTTATTGCATTAATAACATTCTTCTGTACAGCCTCATCTAAGTGACTACAAATCTTTTTTTCTTAAATGTGTATTTATAGTATTCCTAATATTTTTCTGTACAGCCGCATCTAAGTGTATTCAAATATTTTTTCTTGAATGTATATTTATATTATTCCAAATATTTATGTGTACAGCCTCGTCGAAGTGACTTCAAATTGTCCTAATGTTTGAGTATTTATAGTGTTTCTAAGATTGCACTGCGTAGTCGCATCTAAATGATTTCAAATGGTGTTCTTGTATGTGTTTTTATTACCTTAACTAACTAGTATTAAAATATAGTTTCCCGTAACCTTTTCAGACCATAGGGTATGAAGTCACTTTACATTTCTAGAACCTAGTATGCAGTAGGTAGGAGGACCATTTTCTGGAGTAAGGGCTGGAGAAGACTATCATGGAAGGAGGCATACCAGCAAAGAGAAGAAGAGGAAGACTACGGAGAAGATGGAGTTAGGATGTAACTGATGGTTTGAACATGACGGCTGCAGAGGCGGGACATCTGGCCTATGAGAGACCGAAGTGGGGCAACAACCCAATAACAGTGTGACAACGGAAGAAGGAGAAGAAGAAACAGAGGATAAATTGGAAAGCACTACTTATCAGACGTCGTTTGATATCCGCACCAACGCCTGGATATTGGAGTAACGACGACATTTTATATTCCACTGTCTTATATTTTCTGACATTGGGTTTCAATTTCTCTATCTAGTCTACCGTCATCGGTAACAATGCTGTCGTGATATTCTAACTCTGCTACCTATTTTAGCCTAATATTATTAACAAGAATGGAAAGCTGAATTAGGCATTAACTTCGTAGACATGCGGTATTAAAATCAAATCCCACAGTAGGTGTGGCATTTTTAAAAATCTTACGGCTCTCAGGTCGACACAGCCTGAACTTGAAATCAGAGAAACACTAGAACGTAAAAGTTCACCACATCACCCATCGTGTGAAGCTGTATACAAAATAATGTGGGTCTAACTCGGAATTTCATAATATACCTTACAGTTTGAAACGGTTTCTTTACTTTTCTGTACTGAATACTTTTTTAAAAACTATTTAAATTAGCAGACATTCTAATCGCTTTAATATTCCGACATTCTAATCGTTTTAATATTCCGACACTTTAATGTTTTAAATGCTCCAACACTCTAGTCGCTTAAATACTCCAACATTCTGATCTCTAATATACTCAAACACTCTAATCACTTAAATACTCCAACCCTCTAATCTATTTTTATACTCCAACAGTCTAATCTCTTTTATACTCCAACACTCTAATCTCTTTTATACTCCAACACTTTCATTTTTTAAATACTCCAACTCTCTAATCATTTATATACTCCAACTAATCTCATATACACCAACATTCTAATCACTTAAATACCCCAACACTCTAATCGCTTAACTACCCCAACACTCTAATCTCTTAAATACTCCAACACTCAAATCTCTTAAATACTCCGACACTCTAATCTCTTTAAATACTCCAACACTCTAATCTCTTAAATATCACAACACTCTAATCTCTTAAATACTCCAACACTCTAATCTCTTAAATACCCCAACACTATAATCTCTTAAATACCCCAACACTATAATCTCTTAAATACTCCAACACTCTAATCTCTTTAAATACTCCAACACTATAATCTCTTAAATACTCCAACACTCTAATCTCTTAAATACTCCAACACTCTAATCTCTTAAATACTCCAACACTCTAATCTCTTAAATACTCCAACATTCTAATCTCTTAAATACTCCAACACTCTAATCTCTTAAAATACTCCAACACTCTAATGACTCAAATAATCCAACACTCTAATCTCTTAAATACACCCACACTCTAATCTCTTAAATACTCCAACACTCTAATCTCTTTTATACGCCAACACTCTAATCTTTTGTATACTCCAACACTCTAATCACTTAAATAATCTAACACTCTAATTATTTAATTGTGTAGAAATAACAGAAATAACAGAGGGTGGTGGAAAACACTATTTATGAAGCGCACACAAAAACCTGTTCTATAAATCCCTTCTTATCCTGACGCTCTAAGTCTAAACAGAATTAAAAAAACAAAGAAAGAAGAGAGCCCTACCTTTCCCAAGTGCAAGAGCTCTTCAAATTTGACTTCAGTGGCTAGAAAACCCACAGACACTTCAATTCTTCAATTCAATATATACATGGTAAAACACATAAAAGTAAAAAATAGTTTTACAAAATACAAAAAACAACAATACACATCAACGTTTCGACCAAGAGGTCTTTATCAAGCAAAGGCCTTATATCGATGTGTACATGGTATTGAATCAAAGGGCAAGAGCCCAAGCGTCGCTGGATAATTGAAGAAGGCCATGTACGGAACCCTACAGTCTGAGATGGTCAGACCGGATCAGATCAGATCGGGAGAAAGCCGTGTGGAGGCTGCAGTAATACTGAGTAAGCCCGCGTGCCCAGCGTGTTCGTAGCGCGTTGGACTACGGGTGACAAGTCCTCTGTATGTGCGGGTTCAACTCCGTGGACTGGCAGAAAAGCTACAGGTTCCCCAGATTTACGGTGTTTGTGGCACAGAACCGAAGGGTTACGATGTCCATGACACCGAGCCGAAGAGCTTTCAGCTCAAGTGCTTCTGGATCGGGAAAAAAAAAAAATACTGAGTAAATTGGCGATTTCGACGTAGACAAGTGAATTACAGTATTACACGAAACAAAAGAAACATGAAATATTAAATATAAAAAATATAAAACTTTAAAAATTAAATATAAAAATCCAATATTTAATTTCTCCTTTCTTATGTAAATATGTAATGTGCTTAGCCACGTTGAAATCGATAATTGCAGAAGAAATGATCAAACCACTAAACTACGCACCACTTATTACCTTACTGCGCAATACTTATTTACTATTTGACCACACCGTGACGCTCTCAAATAAAAGCATTAAGTGAGAAGACTGTAAAAATAGACTGTAAAATGTAACCAAATATAGTGACACGATTTCTATACTTGATCTATAAATGCAATTAATGATTCAATTGTTTTAACGAGTTATTCGATTATTTCAACTCTTAGATACAACTGCATGCAAATGTCACTGCCAATTGATTATTGATGCGAAACATTGATGTTTTTTCCACCCCGGTAAATCTTTTGATCAATAATATCATAATATTTGATGAGAAATGGTTGCAGACATTGTTTTTTTTTTGTTTGTTCAGATTTTATTTAAGCGTTACCTCTTCATTTCACACAAACTTGATTATATTTTGTTCTTCTTCTGTTGCTTTCTTGTGTTTCTATTTCTTGTGTTTTTAACCGTTGTTATATCTTTGTTAAAGTCTGTATGTAGTGTTCTAAGTTATTCGTCAGGTGTGTTGTATCTTGTTGCTTGATAAAGGCCTTTTTGGTCGAAACGTAGCTGTGTATTGTAATTGTATTTGTATTTTGTAAAATTACAGTACTTTGTTTTACGTGCTTCGCCATTATACATAGTTTTACTGCAGTCCCCATCTATATTGATAGTGTTTCTATGTGCATGTTGAACAAATAAGTTAAGGCAAATGTGCTTAACTTAGCTCTTTCACCTAGCTATTTCTTTGTTTACCTACAGACACACCTATATAGCATGGTCTACTGTACGGAACACCCCTATATAGCACTGTCTACTGTACGGACACACCTATATAGCACTGTCTACTGTACGGACACACCTATATAGCACTGTCTACTGTACGGACACACCTATATAGCATGGTCTACTTTACGGACACACCTATATATCACTGTCTACTGTACGGACACACCTATATAGCATGGTCTACTGTACGGACACACCTATATAGCATGGTCTACTGTACGGACACACCTATATAGCATGGTCTACTGAAATAACCAGTATACTGACTTTGCTTCATCTTGAAAAATACTGCTTGCCAATATATCGACTCAGAAGAGTGAAAGGGTTAGAACACGCTGGGTCCTTTATTGCTATATTTCTTATTATAGTTTTATATTTGCTTCTTACTTTCTATAGGAGAGATTAAGTTTCTAGTGCTATCGGAGACGGACGATAAAACTTATTATGGTTCTACATTTGTTTCTTATTTTAATAGGAAAGATTAAGTTCCTAGTCCTATCGGAGTGCTAAGTGGTCACCTAGTCCTATGTGGTCACCAGTTGGGAAAAGAAAACGTGGAAGACCAAAGACCACTCTTCGAAGAACCATCCAACAAGAAAGTAAACTATTGGGATGTAAAACCATACAAGATCTCCAACTGCTAGCAAAGAACCGTATCACATGGAGATCTAAAACCTCTGCCCTATGTGCCGCCTTTGGCACGAAAGGAACAAACTAACTAACTAACTAACCTATCGGAGACGGACTTCGAAGCAAACACATAACACTTAATAATCACTTGAACAGAATTCAAGCATAACATACTCCAGAGTGCCAACTGTGTGCGCATCATCATGAAAACGCTCATGACTACCTATTCAGGTACCAGCACTAGAATACGTCAGGAAGATCCTCCTTCCTCCAAGGCCAGATAAATGGAACACATTATACGGAACAAAAGAACAACTTACAAACACATGCAGATACCACTACATAGCATTGGGCCGAAGGGCATGAGCTTAAGTGCCGCTGGATCATTGAAGAAGAAGAATAGGGCGATGTTCCGAAATCTACAGATCTGAGGAGATCAGATCAGATCGGATCAGATATGGAGAAAACCGTGGGGAGGTTGCGATAATACTGTGTAAACGGGAGGTATGGATAAGGACATGAATATTACAGTATTACAGAAGCAACTAAAAATAAATTATTCCTATTTCTATCGAAGACCGACTCAAACCATGAATGAGAAAGAGAGGAAGGCTAGTGAGAAGGAAAGAATTCTCCTTCTTCTTCTTCTTCTTCAACACTCCATATCGACCACTTATTAAACCACTCTTTGTGGTTTTTATGTGATCTGAGCCTAAGGGCGATTATACGCAGTTCCAGTTATCCGCCTACAAGTAGGCCAGCATATCCGATATTTGCGCGTCTTTTTATTTACTAGGGTAGCTTCCTTAGGCCCTAACTCAGTCGCCTTTTACGACATGCCTTGTAGGTTGCAATGTTACAGTTCTTTGCGCCCCTTGCGAGCCCCGGCAACCCAAGGGTGGAAGGAGAGTATAAGATTCGATTCATCATCATTATTATCATCAAGTTCCTTGTCCCTTCTGGAACTTGGCTCCTATGACAGCAGTCCTGCAAAACTCTCTGTTCTGTGCAAGTTGACTGGTGTCAGCAGCAGTCGTTCTCAGATCATCAATGACATCTTGTACCCATCGTCTTCTAGGTCTTCCTCTCATTCTTCTTCCAGGCACCATTCCTCCAAAATTATCTTCTCTAGGCACTCATGTCGTTTGATGTGTCAGAAATATTTAATTTTCATTGATTTTATGCTTTGTAATAGGCAACTCTCCTAAATGTCAAGCTGTTGTAGAACAGAAGCGTTTGTTCTTTTCTCTGTCCATGATATTCTAAGTACTCTTCTGTAGCATTTGCATTCAAAGGCATTAATGATCTTCTCCACCGCTTTGTCAATGGTCCATGTCTCAACCATATGTTGCCATGGTAAAAACACGGGCCCGTTAAACGATTCGATAAACGAATTTCAAATGAATTTATTAGACATGTGGCAAGCTGCCTTATGATAAAAAATATTTTTAGAAATGTTGTCCTGGGAGAGTTTCGTAAAAGACAGGCTATGCATTTTCCTTAGTGCATCTATCCATTTTTTAACAAGTATCAATTTTAACAAACCACTTAACATCTCACAATAAACTATGCAAATGTCATGAATTCAGAGTGCAACGTTCGAGAGTTTCTTGTGACCGACACACAGACACAACTATATTGTACTTTATAGTTGATATATATTACGTATTCTTATTACGTAATTTTCTAAGTACACCTATTTATTTTTTAACACATATCCAATTTAAGCAACCGCTTTCAAATAAATCTTCCTTTTCAGTAACACGATCGTTTATCAACATAAGTATATACAACTCCTATCACATTGCTGCGTCATATATTAAATTACCAACAAAAGTTATTGAATAACTTTTGCCGCATGAAACATAACAGTACAGCTGTTAAAAATATAGCACTAGGTGCCTCAGAAAAGATATAATGACTGCTTGTTCAACAACTATGTCTCAACCACTAGCAACAAAAGTAGAGATATATATTTGTGTATTCATACGTCTATAAAATCGTTGGTCTGTATCAATGTGTGTGTGTGAATGTAGATAGACAAAATAATGGTGTATAATATGTTGTTTGCGTCATAGTTTACCGTCCGATGTTTGTGTGTCATGATCTATACCTGTACATGCTCTGGTATCTGTCTATTGATTGATTGGACTAGCGTTTCCCAAAGGGGAGTACCGCCCCCTGTGGGCGTTGAAGCCTTCCAGGGGGCGATAGTGGGTTCAGAAAATTTGGGGGGATTTATTCCGTGATTTTGTGATTGAATAATCATTAACAATTTGAATTCTACATTTTAATTCATCTTATGCCCATCTTACACGATCCATTTTTTCATCCATTTTCTATTTCATGAATATAATCATTTGAAAATTGACCATGTATGACAGAAATATATATCAATTTTCTATGTCAAAGTGAAAATAGAGCATGTATATATATGTGGGGGTGGGGGGTTTGACAAACTGTTGTAATGTGGAAGGGGTGTTACAAAGTTTATGTCGTGCAAAGTGGGCGGTAGGCCGAAAAAGTTTGGCAATGTATGGATTGGACCATCATCATTGCACTTCAGTGAGTAACTATGTGTGTTACGATATCTTTCGTACACAGGAAGATCGCATCAGCATTGCACGAATTACGTAGCACCGTCGAGGGTATCCGTTGTAATTTTGAAGATGGTGAAGACATATTTGTAGGCAGTGGCGTAGCTAGAGTAAACGTCACCCGGGGCGGTCCGTTCAAATGTCACCCCAGTGACTCCACATGACCCTATGCTGAATGGTTAGGTGTAGCTAAATTTTCATACATACTTTACCTCTAGGCTCTACTGACCGGTACGTTACTGCTTACATGTATGATCCAAGACAAAATCCAAATCCAATACCACAAAACAAATAGTTCAAATCCAAAGATTTTTTAAATGCAACTGTTCACTTTCAGAACATCTAAATGCAAAACACGGCAATGCACAGACCAAAAAAATGTCCTTCGACACTATAGTCCTAGAAGGAATGTCTTCTTGTTTTCATTGCGGCAAACAGGTCAATGACATCGTCAAAATCTATTTGTCTTGTAAGCTCGTGTTCAATGGACAGAACAGCCAGATCCGACAATCTGTCTGTTCTTTCCTGGAGTCTGACAAGATGTTCTCTTAAGGCTACATCGTAGTGAGATAACAATTCAACAAGCTCCAAGAAGTTACCTGCTTTTTAGTCCATTAGCAAAAGGAGATTTTTAAAAAGTTCTTTTATTTATATTTTACTTTCTGTTTTTAGTCCTATAAATTTGACGAAAATTTCATAAATGTCCATTGTAGTTTGTAAATGGTAAACAACTGCTTTGTCAAATGTACATCCTTGCATCTTGCGGACTGTACATGCCCAGCATAATATCAATGGAAGCTGTCGTCTTTCGACAGTTTCCATTGATATTATACTGTCGTCGACGTTCTTTCATATAATTCGACAAAGCCATGGTCGTCATTTATTTCGAACATTGTTCGAAATAAATTTTAATAAAAATATAAGAAAAATGACTCACCAAAAGAGCTGTACTCGCTCAGACAATATTTTCGACGGTTTATAGATTCAAATTCGAAATATGTGACGCCATAACGGTCACATTTCCTGTGTTGGTTGGTTTTATCACAATTCTATTTTCAGACTATTTTCGCACCTTAGCCTGGCTGAAAAATTTTGTTGGAGGGACATAGTGTCACCCTCCATATGCTGTCACCGGGCGGTCCGCCCCCTCGCCCCCTTAGCTACGCCACTGTTTGTAGGAATTTTATTTTTAATCTTTTCTAATGATTTTTGTCAGCGCAGCGGCTTTCCAGCCTGCTCTCGTCGGTTTTGAAATGCCAAGGGTTCTTTTACGTGCTCAAATTGAACACGGCGGGGCCAACGTTTTATCGTCCGTCTCCGATAGGACTAGGAACTCTATCTCACCTACACTGATATCAGGATATCTGGTAAAAATATATCCTGATGGCTCCACGAGGAAACGAACCTGGTACCTTTGACACGAAAGCTGAGAACCTACCCTCTACGCCACAGACTCCCTTTCCATATGTACTCAGTGATAACACTCGCATGTACACACAAATAACATACGATATTCTCGTATATGTCATTTCGATTAAATTTGACTAATTCATAACAAATTATTTGCCATGTAACACGCACCGAGAATCCTACATTTGACACGCGTTGAGAATATACACACTAAAAATGTAAATCTTTCACAACTGTTGACGTTTTCACTAATTTAACACGCTTTGAAATCTTTCAAAGTCGCATCTGTTTCCTCTGCTTTGTTTTCATTATTATCTCCCTTTGACCGTTTGCACCAAATTACCTCAATATGGTATTTAGCTTAGAACAATATAGAGTGCAAAAAATAATATCGTTGACATAGAAATTCAATCATGAATACTTTATGCGAATTTCATCATTTTAGAGTGTATCGTTCAAGAGTTTTCCCGGTGACATACAAACAGACACAACTATATTGACTGTTATAGTTTATATCTCTTGCTTTCTGAAGGGCGAGGTCTATTGTTACCTTTTTGTAAAAATCCCACCGAAACGAATTTGCTTCCGAACTTATCCACCATGGGGTTTGAACCAGGTAGGCTTGGAGTTGTGATCGAGCTCACTACCGCTTGAACTCAGACGCTCACTATATATACCTATATATAGATGTGTGTATATGTGTACCAAGCTATCTATCCATGCAGTCATGCATACATATGTCACATAAACCTACGCATATACTATTTTTCCAACTTGCTATGTCTATTTATCTTCATGAGTACCTATCTACATGTCTACAAATTACCACTCCCTGAGTTCCGCGCATTTATTACTGAGCTATTTATTTTCCCCATAAACGTCACGGCTTTATATGTATGTACACACACACACACACATACACATATATATATAAATGGCATTTTTCGTGTCTACAGACGGTCAATTGGCAAGTGTTTTACTGTGATAACTTCTGAGTTTTCGCTTTTGTCTCTTGTTTTTCAGCTCATACATAAGTCTCTTCTCAAAAGGCTGCGCCCTTACGCAATATCGCTTTCCACATAAAGCTGTCATCAGCTAGTTTTTTCCATGTGCTGGGACCTATACAAAAAATTGTCATTGAGGCCTTGCAGACATCTTTATATCTGAGCAGTGGTCTGCCCTGGTGCTCCTTCCCCTCTGAAAGTTCACATAACAACATTAACACGGCTTTACACGTTCTTGGAAACGTAATACCTTTCACTTCACAAATCTTCCTAACATGGCAGGGACAAAATGTCATAAATCGTTCTGTGATGTCAGTGTTAAAAAGGGACAAATCGTTATGTGATGTCAGTGTTAAAAAGGGACAAATCGTCGTAACATGGCAGGGACAAAATGTCATAAATCGTTCTGTGATGGCAGGGTTAAAAGGAATAAATCATTGTGATGGCAGGGTTAAAAAGGACAAATCGTTATGTGATGACAGGGTTAACAAGGGACAAATCGTTCTGTGATGGCAGGGTTAACAAGGGACAAATTGTTCTGTGATGACAGGGTTAAAAAGGGACAAATCGTTCTGTGATGGCAGGGTTAACAAGGGACAAATCGTTCTGTGATGGCAGGGTTAACAAGGGACAAATCGTTCTGTGATGGCAGGGTTAAAAAGGGACAAATCGTTCTGTGATGACAGGGTTAACAAAGGGACAAATCGTTCTGTGATGGCAGGGTTAACAAGGGACAAATTGTTCTGTGATGACAGGGTTAAAAGGGGCAAATCGTTCTGTGATGGCAGGGTTAACAAGGGACAAATCGTTCTGTGATGGCAGGGTTAAAAAGGGACAAATCGTTCTGTGATGGCAGGTTAACAAGGGACAAATCGTTCTGTGATGGCAGGGTTAACAAGGGACAAATCGTTATGTGATGGTAGGGTTAAAAAGGGACAAATCGTTCTGTGATGGTAGGGTTAACAAGGGACAAATCGTTCTGTGATGGCAGGGTTAACAAGGGACAAATCGTTATGTGATGGCAGGGTTAAAATGGGACAAATCGTTCTGTGATGGCAGGGTTAAAAAGGGACAAATCGTTATGTGATGGCAGGGTTAAAAAGGGACAAATCGTTCTGTGATGGCAGGGTTAACAAGGGGACAAATCGTTCTGTGATGACAGGGTTAACAAGGGACAAATCGTTCTGTGATGGCAGGGTTAAAAAGGGACAAATCGTTCTGTGATGGCAGGGTTAACAAGGGACAAATCGTTCTGTGATGGTAGGGTTAACAAGGGACAAATCGTTCTGTGATGGCAGGGTTAAAAAGGGACAAATCGTTCTGTGATGACAGGGTTAACAAAGGGACAAATCGTTCTGTGATGGCAGGGTTAACAAGGGACAAATCGTTCTGTGATGACAGGGTTAAAAAGGGACAAATCGTTCTGTGATGGCAGGGTTAACAAGGGACAAATCGTTATGTGATGGCAGGGTTAAAAAGGGACAAATCGTTCTGTGATGGCAGGTTAACAAGGGACAAATCGTTCTGTGATGGCAGGGTTAACAAGGGACAAATCGTTCTGTGATGGTAGGGTTAAAAAGGGACAAATCGTTCTGTGATGGCAGGGTTAAAAAGGGACAAATCGTTATGTGATGGCAGGGTTAAAAAGGGACAAATGGTTCTGTGATGGCAGGGTTAAAAAGGGACAAATCGTTCTGTGATGGCAGGGTTAAAAAGGGACAAATGGTTCTGTGATGGCAGGGTTAAAAAGGGACAAATCGTTCTGTGATGGCAGGGTTAACAAGGGACAAATCGTTCTAATTTGGCAGGATTAAAAAGGAACAATTCGTTCTAACATGGCAATGTTAAAAAGGAATAAATCGTTGTAACATAACATGGTTAAAAATGGAAAAACTATTCTAACATGACATAGTTAAACAGGGAAACACCATTCTAACATGACATAGTTAAACAGGGAAAAACTATTCTAACATGACATAGTTAAACAGGGAAAAACTATTCTAACATGACATAGTTAAACAGGGAAAAACTATTCTAACATGACATAGTTAAACAGGGAAACACCATTCTAACATGACATAGTTAAACAGGGAGCAAATCGTTCTAACATGGTAGAGTTAAAAGGGGAAAAATCGTTCTAACATGGTAAAGTTTTAAAAAAAAGATACGTATAACCTTAGACATATGAACAAGGCAATATAAACATTCAATTCTAGGGCTATAAAGATTGCTATTTAAATAACCAACAAACCACTTAGTAACTATCAAATGCTTTGATATATTCATTCATCTTACATTTCAGTTTTAATTACCCGTCCACGCCCTTGCCTTTTACTTATCCTCGCTTCACCTACCATTTACACACCCTTTCATTTTCTTCTACATTTTACTTTTGGCTCAGTGAGTTAGAAAAATGGAAAATAGCAACCTTTAGTTTGACACATGGTCGGCGCTTAGTGTGTTATCATGTTCTTTATATTTTGTGTGTAGATCGTTACAGTCTATGTGTAATTCGTCACTCACTGTTTTCGCAATTTGTTTACACAAACTATTTGAAGTTATGTAGACACACTGAATCGATTATCTAACACTTTTTGTTAGTTATATTCGAAGTTATTGTTTGATGTATGATGTATGTAAGCATTTACATGATGTAGTGTGTTACACGCTGTTTATAATGTGTTACACGCTGCTAATAGTTTGTTACACGCTGTTTATAATGTGTTACACGCTGCTAATAGTTTGTTACACGCTGTTTATAATGTGTTACACGCTGCTAATAGTTTGTTACACGCTGTTTATAATGTGTTACACGCTGCTAATAGTTTGTTACACGCGGCTAATAGTTTGTTATGCGATGTTTATAGTGTGTTACACGATATTTATAAAGTGTTACACCATATTTATAATGTGTTACACGCTGCTAATAGTTTGTTACACGGTGCTAATAGTTTGTTACACGCTGCTAATAGTTTATTATGCGATATTTATAGCGTGTTACACGATGTTTATAGTTTGTTACACGATATTTATAGTTTGTTACACGATATTTATAATGTGTTACACGATATTTATAATGAATTGCGCGATATTTATAGTGTGTTACACAATATTCATAGTTTCTTACACGATATTTACAACATGTATTGCATTGACATGTACACTGTTATATGGTCTATAAATCTGTCTATATGTCTGTCTATATGTCTGTCTATCTATCTAACTGTCTGTCAGCCTGCCTGTCTGTCCATCTGTCCGTCTGTTTGTCTATATATCTGTATGCCTGTCTATCTGTCAGTCTGTCCCCCAAAAAAGACTTCCACAAGATATTTCAATTGTTACGGTTATGCATTCTTTCTACTAATTGTTTCCCCACGACAGGCCACAATCTTTTAACTCTCTTTCTATATTTCATCTTCTCCATACTTTATTTAGACGTCTTGGTCTTTTATTCTCATCAGTAGCGGCTCGTCATTAAAGGCCATTGGCGGCCGCATAAAAATGTATAACGTGTATTTATTGTTTTATAAATTAAAATATAACAACCTAAAACCATGATCTTTTCGAAAATGTGTGACTGGTCCCACCAACAAAAATGACCACGAGCCGCCACTGATTCTCATCTACTGTACATCGGAAAACTATCCTAGCCAATGTACCTACTGGTATACTATATACATACCCAATTAATCTGCATCTTTGTCTTTTAATGGTGGTATTCAATGATGAATAAATGTGATGATGGGCAGTTTGTTCTGTTTGAAAGCTCTTCATTCGCTATATCGTATGTGGCTTTGAAAGCTCTACATTCGCTATATCGTATGTGGTTTTGAAAGCTCTACATTCGCTATATCGTATGTGGTTTTGAAAGCTCTACATTCGCTATATCGTATGTGGTTTTGAAAGCTCTACATTCGCTATATCGTATGTGGTTTTGAAAGCTCTACATTCGCTATATCGTATGTGGCTTTGAAAGCTCTACGTTCGCTATATCGTATGTGGCCAGACAAATTTGCAGGACCTTTAAACATTTATTTTGGAATGTTTCCATGTTGTGGTATGATGTTGGGAGTCATTTTCAGAACTGAGAGCGTTTAAAATAGAGAGAGGAGGGAGGAATAGAGAGAGAGAGAGAGAGAGAGAGAGAGAGAGAAAGATGAGGGGATAGCGAGAGAGAGGAGGAGGATAGCGAGAGAGAGAGAGAGGAGGGGGATAGCGAGAGAAAGGAGGGGGATAGCGAGAGAGAGAGAGGAGGGGGATAGCGAGAGAGAGAGGAGGGGGATAGCGAGAGAGAGAGGAGGGGGATAGCGAGAGAGAGAGGAGGAGGATAGCGAGAGAGAGAGAGAGAGGAGGGGGATAGCGAGAGAAAGGAGGGGGATAGCGAGAGAGAGAGAGAGAGTGGGATAGCGAGAGAGAGAGGAGGGGATAGCGAGAGAGAGAGAGGAGGGGATAGCGAGAGAGAGAGGGGGATAGCGAGAGAGAGAGAGAGTGCTTATGAGATAGAGAGATAGAAACAGAACAATACTTAAGGATCTAAAACTTCAAGTACCTCTGAAGTCGGAAAAGCACACCTGTACGGCGAGGGACACTAATAAAAAGTAAAGTAAACCTTAACGCAAAAATCAGTCAGAAGCAACATACTAGGCGCCCTGAATTCAAAGCGGGCGAACGAAAGAAGAAGAGGAAGAACACACTGCTGTAATATTCGCCTACTGACAACTGAACTCAATTTATAATGGAAAATGAAAGTGATGCAACCTCCACATTTGTGATCACTTATCACAGACATATAGACATAGCAGAGATAACATGTTATCAGAATATTCTACAAACAACGAATAACCATGGACGAGATAGATGAACAGATCGGTTTTCTCTTGCAATAAACTAATAGATATCACCAGTGGCGGCTCGTGATCATTTTTGTTTGTGGGGCCAGACATTTTTTCCGGATAAATCATGGTTTGTTTGATTGCTATATTTTAATTTATAAAATAATAAAAATACGTTATACATTATTTTTAGTGGGGCCCAGCCCCACTGGCCCTTAATGACGAGCCGCCACTGGATATCACATTCACTATCGAATTGAAAAACATGATGTGGCTGAATTTACTTTCTCTCACAGTGTTCAGCTTGAAAGCATATCAATTGCATCATACTGATTGATTTATTGATTGATTGATAGGATCATCGTCATTGCACTTCAGTGAGTAACTATGTGTGCTGCGATATCTTTCTTACACATGAAGATATCAGCTGCAGTTCACGAACTCCGTAGCACCGGCGAGGGTCCCGATGTAATTTTTAAGCTGCGGAAGATATTTTTGTAGGAATTTTATTTCTAATCTGTTCTAATTAATTTTGCCCGGACAGCGGCTTTCCAGTCTGCTCTTCTCGATTTTGAGCTGCCAAGGGTTCTTTTACGTGCTAAAATTAAACGCGGGACCTACGTTTTATCGTCCGTCTCCGATAGGACTAGGGACTCGATCTCACCTATATGACTAGGAACTTGATATCACCTACATTGAGGTCAGGGATCACTAGAAAAATATCCAGATGGCTCCACGAGGAGACGAACCTGGTACCTTTGGCACGAGAGACGAGTACCTAACCTCTACGCGAGAGACCATCCTCCTTATTATCATATTAACACATGTTACCAAACTCCCTCCTTATTATCATATTAACAAATGTTACCAAACTCCCTCCATATTATCATATTAACAAATGTTACCAAACTCCTCCTTATTATCATATTAACAAATGTTACCAAACTCCCTCCTTATTATCATATTAACAAATGTTACCAAACTCCCTCCTATTATCATATTAACAAATGTTACCAAACTCCTCCATATTATCATATTAACAAATGTTACCAAACTCCCTCCATATTATCATATTAACAAATGTTACAAACTCCTCCTTATCATCATATTAACAAATGTTACTAAACTCCTCCATATTATCATATTATCAAATGTTACCAAACTCCTCCATATTATCATATTAACAAATGTTACAAACTCCCTCCTATTATCAGATTAACAAATGTTACCAAACTCCTCCTTATTATCATATTAACAAATGTTACCAAACTCCCTCATATTATCATATTATCAAATGTTACAAACTCCCTCCATATTATCATATTATCAAATGTTACCAAACTCCTCCATATTATCATATTAACAAATGTTACCAAACTCCCTCCATATTATCATATTAACAAATGTTACCAAACTCCCCTCCATATTATCATATTAACAAATTTTACCAAACTCCTCCTTATTATCATATTAACAAATGTTACCAAACTCCTCCATATTATCATATTAACAAATGTTACCAAACTCCTCCTCCTTATTATCATATTAACAAATGTTACCAAACTCCTCCATATTATCATATTAACAAATGTTACAAACTCCTCCTTATTATCATATTAACAAATGTTACCAAACTCCTCCATATTATCATATTAACAAATGTTACCAAACTCCTCCTTATTATCATATTAACAAATGTTACCAAACTCCTCCATATTATCATATTATCAAATGTTACAAACTCCTCCTCTATTATCATATTAACAAATGTTACCAAACTCCCTCCTATTATCATATTAACAAATGTTACCAAACTCCTCCATATTATCATATTAACAAATGTTACCAAACTCCTCCATATTATCATATTAACAAATGTTACCAAACTCCCCTCCATATTATCATATTAACAAATGTTACCAAACTACCCTCCATATTATCATATTATCAAATGTTACCAAACTCCCTCCTTATTATCATATTAACAAATGTTACCAAACTCCCTCCATTTATCATATTAACAAATGTTACCAAACTCCTCCTTATTATCATATTAACAAATGTTACCAAACTCCTCCTTATTATCATATTAACAAATGTACCAAACTCCTCCTTATTATCATATTAACAAATGTTACCAAACTCCTCCATATTATCATATTAACAAATGTACCAAACTCCTCCATATTATCATATTAACAAATGTTACCAAACTCCTCCTATTATCATATTAACAAATGTTACCAAACTCCTCCATATTATCATATTAACAAATGTTACCAAACTTCCTCCTATTATCATATTAACAAATGTTACCAAACTCCTCCTATTATCATATTAACAAATGTTACAAACTCCCTCCTTATTATCATATTAACAAATGTTACCAAACTCCCCTCCATATTATCATATTATCAAATGTTACCAAACTACCCTCCATATTATCATATTATCAAATGTTACCAAACTCCACTCCATATTATCATATTAACAAATGTTACCAAACTCCTCCATATTATCATATTAACAAATGTTACCAAACTCCCTACATATTATCATATTAACAAATGTTACAAACTCCTCCTATTATCATATAACAAATGTTACCAAACTCCTCCTATTATCATATTAACAAATAGTTACCAAACTCCTCCATATTATCATATTAACAAATGTTACCAAACTCCTCCATATTATCATATTAACAATTGTAACAAACTCCTCCTTATTATCATATTAACAAATGTTACCAAAGTCCTCCTTATTATCATATTAACAAATGTTACAAAGTCCCTCCTTATTATCATATTAACAAATGTTACCAAACTCCTCCTTATTATCATATTAACAAATGTTACCAAACTCCCTCCTTATTATCATATTAACAAATGTTACCAAACTCCCTCCTTATTATCATATTAACAAATGTTACCAAACTCCTCCATATTATCATATTAACAAATGTTACCAAACTCCCTCCTTATTATCATATTAACAAATGTTACCAAACTCCTCCATATTATCATATTAACAAATGTTACCAAACTCCCTCCATATTATCATATTAACAAATGTTACCAAACTCCTCCTATTATCATATTAACAAATGTTACCAAACTCCCCTCCTTATTATCATATTAACAAATGTTACCAAACTCGCCTCCATATTATCATATTAACAAATGTTACCAAACTCGCCTCCATATTATCATATTAACAAATGTTACCAAACTCGCCTCCTTATTATCATATTAACAAATGTTACCAAACTCCCTCTTATTATCATATTAACAAATGTTACCAAACTACCCTCCTTATTATCATATTAACAAATGTTACCAAACTCCTCCTATTATCATATTAACAAATGTTACCAAACTCCTCCATATTATCATATTAACAAATGTTACCAAACTCCCTCCTTATTATCATATTAACAAATGTTACCAAACTCCTCCATATTATCATATTAACAAATGTTACCAAACTCCTCCATATTATCATATTAACAAATGTTACCAAACTCCTCCATATTATCATATTAACAAATGTTACCAAACTCCCTCCATATTATCATATTAACAAATGTTACAAATTCCTCCTCATTATCATATTAACAAATGTTACCAAACTCCTCCATATTATCATATTAACAAATGTTACCAAACTCCTCCATATTATCATATTAACAAATGTTACCAAACTCCCTCCATATTATCATATTAACAAATGTTACCAAACTCCTCCATATTATCATATTAACAAATGTTACCAAACTCCCTCCATATTATCATATTAACAAATGTTACCAAACTCCCCTCCTTATTATCATATTAACAAATGTTACCAAACTCACCTCCATATTATCATATTATCAAATGTTACCAAACTCCCTCCATATTATCATATTAACAAATGTTACCAAACTCCTCCATATTATCATATTAACAAATGTTACCAAACTCCCCTACTTATTATCATATTAACAAATATTACCAAACTCCTCCATATTATCATATTAACAAATGTTACAAACTCCTCCTTATTATCATATTAACAAATGTTACCAAACCCCCTCCATATTATCATATTAACAAATGTTACCAAACTCCTCCATATTATCATATTAACAAATGTTACCAAACTCCCCTCCTTATTATCATATTAACAAATGTTACCAAACTCACCTCCATATTATCATATTATCAAATGTTACCAAACTCCCTCCATATTATCATATTAACAAATGTTACCAAACTCCTCCATATTATCATATTAACAAATGTTACCAAACTCCTCCTTATTATCATATTAACAAATGTTACCAAACTCCCTCCATATTATCATATTAACAAATGTTACAAACTCCTCCTTATTATCATATTAACAAATGTTACAAAGTCCCTCCATATTATTATATTAACAAATGTTACCAAACTCCCCTCCTTATTATCATATTATCAAATGTTACCAAACTCCTCCATATTATCATATTAACAAATGTTACCAAACCCCCTCCATATTATCATATTAACAAATGTTCCAAACTCCTCCTTATTATCATATTAACAAATGTTCAACTCCCTCCTTATTATCATATTAACAAATGTTACCAAACACCCCTCCATATTATCATATTAACAAATGTTACCAAACTCCCCTCCATATTATCATATTATCAAATGTTACCAAACTCCTCCTTATTATCATATTAACAAATGTTACCAAACTCCCTCCTTATTATCATATTAACAAATGTTACAAACTCCCTCCATATTATCATATTAACAAATGTTACCAAACTCCCTCCATATTATCATATTATCAAATGTTACAAACTCCTCCATATTATCATATTATCAAATGTTACCAAACTCCCTCCATATTATCATATTAACAAATGTTACCAAACTCCCTCCATATTATCATATTAACAAATGTTACCAAACTCCCTCCATATTATCATATTAACAAATGTTACCAAACTCCTCCATATTATCATATTAACAAATGTTACCAAACTCCCTCCATATTATCATATTAACAAATGTTACCAAACTCCCCTCCATATTATCATATTATCATATTAACAAATGTTACCAAACTCCCTCCTTATTATCATATTAACAAATGTTACCAAACTCCTCCATATTATCATATTAACAAATGTTACCAAACTCCTCCTTATTATCATATTAACAAATGTTACCAAACTCCTCCTTATTATCATATTAACAAATGTTACCAAACTCCTCCATATTATCATATTAACAAATGTTACCAAACTCCTCCATATTATCATATTAACAAATGTTACCAAACTCCTCCTTATTATTATATTAACAAATGTTACCAAACTCCTCCATATTATCATATTAACAAATGTTACCAAACTCCTCCATATTATCATATTAACAAATGTTACCAAACTCCTCCATATTATCATATTAACAAATGTTACCAAACTCCTCCATATTATCATTTTAAACAAATGTTACCAAACTCCTCCATATTATCATATTAACAAATGTTACCAAACTCCCCTCCATATTATCATATTAACAAATGTTACCAAACTCACCTCCATATTATCATATTATCAAATGTTACCAAACTCCCCTCCATATTATCATATTATCAAATGTTACCAAACTCCTCCATATTATCATATTATCAAATGTTACAAACTCCCTCCATATTATCATATTATCAAATGTTACAAACTCCTCCATATTATCATATTATCAAATGTTACCAAACTCCCCTCCATATTATCATATTAACAAATGTTACCAAACTACCCTCCATATTATCATATTATCAAATGTTACCAAACTCCTCCTATTATTATATTATCAAATGTTACCAAACTCCCCTCCTTATTATCATATTAACAAATGTTACCAAACTCACCTCCATATTATCATATTATCAAATGTTACCAAACTCCCCTCCATATTATCATATTATCAAATGTTACCAAACTCCTCCATATTATCATATTATCAAATGTTACAAACTCCCTCCATATTATCATATTAACAAATGTTACCAAACTCCTCCATATTATCATATTAACAAATGTTACCAAACTCCTCCTTATTATCATATTAACAAATGTTACCAAACTCCTCCTTATTATCATATTAACAAATGTTACCAAACTCCTCCATATTATCATATTAACAAATGTTACCAAACTCCCCTCCATATTATCATATTATCAAATGTTACCAAACTCCTCCTTATTATCATATTAACAAATGTTACCAAACTCCTCCTTATTATCATATTAACAAATGTTACCAAACTCCTCCATATTATCATATTAACAAATGTTACCAAACTCCCCTCCATATTATCATATTATCAAATGTTACCAAACTACCCTCCATATTATCATATTATCAAATGTTACCAAACTCCTCCATATTATCATATTAACAAATGTTACCAAACTCCTCCATATTATCATATTAACAAATGTTACAAACTCCCTCCATATTATCATATTAACAAATGTTACCAAACTCCTCCATATTATCATATTAACAAATGTTACCAAACTCCTCCATATTATCATATTAACAAATGTTACCAAACTCCCCTCCATATTATCATATTATCATATTAACAAATGTTACCAAACTCCTCCTTATTATCATATTAACAAATGTTACCAAACTCCCTCCATATTATCATATTAACAAATGTTACCAAACTCCCTCCTTATTATCATATTAACAAATGTTACCAAACTCCTCCTTATTATCATATTAACAAATGTTACCAAACTCCTCCATATTATCATATTAACAAATGTTACCAAACCCCCTCCATATTATCATATTAACAAATGTTACCAAACTCCCTCCATATTATCATATTAACAAATGTTACCAAACTCCTCCATATTATCATATTAACAAATGTTACCAAACTCCCTCCATATTATCATATTAACAAATGTTACCAAACTCCTCCATATTATCATATTAACAAATGTTACCAAACTCCTCCATATTATCATATTAACAAATGTTACAAACTCCTCCATATTATCATATTAACAAATGTTACCAAACTCCCTCCATATTATCATATTAACAAATGTTACCAAACTCCTCCATATTATCATATTAACAAATGTTACCAAACTCCTCCATATTATCATATTAACAAATGTTACAAACTCCTCCATATTATCATATTAACAAATGTTACCAAACTCCTCCATATTATCATATTAACAAATGTTACAAACTCCCTCCATATTATCATATTAACAAATGTTACCAAACTCCCCTCCTTATTATTATATTAACAAATGTTACCAAACTCCCTCCATATTATCATATTAACAAATGTTACCAAACTCCCCTCCATATTATCATATTATCAAATGTTACCAAACTCACCTCCATATTATCATATTATCAAATGTTACCAAACTCCCCTCCATATTATCATATTATCAAATGTTACCAAACTCACCTCCATATTATCATATTATCAAATGTTACCAAACTCCCCTCCATATTATCATATTATCAAATGTTACCAAACTACCCTCCATATTATCATATTATCAAATGTTACCAAACTCCCCTCCATATTATCATATTAACAAATGTTACCAAACTCACCTCCATATTATCATATTATCAAATGTTACCAAACTCCCTCCTTATTATCATATTATCAAATGTTACCAAACTCACCTCCATATTATCATATTATCAAATGTTACCAAACTCCCTCCATATCATCATATTATCAAATGTTACAAACCCCCCCATATTATCATATTTTCAAATGACCAAACTCCCTCCTTATTATCATATTATCAAATGTTACCAAACTCACCTCCATATTATCATATTATCAAATGTTACCAAACTCCCCTCCATATTATCATATTATCAAATGTTACCAAACTCACCTCCATATTATCATATTATCAAATGTTACCAAACTCCCCTCCATATTATCATATTAACAAATGTTACCAAACTCACCTCCATATTATCATATTATCAAATGTTACCAAACTCCCCTCCTTATTATCATATTATCAAATGTTACCAAACTCCCTCCATATTATCATATTAACAAATGTTACCAAACTCCTCCATATTATCATATTAACAAATGTTACCAAACTCCTCCATATTATCATATTAACAAATGTTACTAAACTCCTCCATATTATCATATTAACAAATGTTACCAAACTCCTCCATATTATCATATTAACAAATGTTACCAAACTCCCTCCATATTATCATATTAACAAATGTTACTCAAACTCCTCCATATTATCATATTAACAAATGTTACAAACTCCCTCCATATTATCATATTAACAAATGTTACAAACTCCTCCTTATTATTATATTAACAAATGTTACCAAACTCCTCCATATTATCATATTAACAAATGTTACCAAACTCCCCTCCATATTATCATATTATCAAATGTTACCAAACTACCCTCCATATTATCATATTATCAAATGTTACCAAACTCCCCTCCATATTATCATATTATCAAATGTTACCAAACTCCTCTCCATATTATCATATTATCAAATGTTACCAAACCCCCTCCATATTATCATATTAACAAATGTTACCAAACTCCCGATCGGACCACGATGTAGATATATGTATATATGGCTTTGCAGTTGATAACAAACTGGAAATTCGATCAGAATGCGATGATGTAAATTTAGCAATAATTATATATGGGGACTGCCTAGAGTAGTTGATAGTAGCTCGGCCTGCTAGCTGTGAGACGCCTCATAGCTCGGTTTCGAACCTACTGTCCGGCATTTGTTCGAGTCCCTGGTCTTACTCAGGACGATAACGTGAGTACCTCTGAAGTCGGAGAAAATCTGCCTGTATGGCGAGGGAATACTAATTACGAGTACATTGAGCACACGGCTGCCAGTGTAAAGTAATTTACAATGTGCACGCTGCTGCCATTGTAAGAAATTGGAAAACGGATTTTCACGCAAAAATCAGTTTCAGAGATGAAACTTCGTCTGAGTTGAAAGCGGACGAAAGAAAAAAAAAAAAAAAAAAAGCAATAATTATGCCTGAAACAATACTTGCTGCAGTGTGTGGCAGTTTTTTTTAAAAATATACAATTTTGACGTACCCTGCGTATAAAAAACGACATTATATTAAAAAGACATATTAAAAGACACAAAGGGTTGGAGAAGACATTATAGTAGGAGGCAAAGAGGAGAAGTGGAAGATCACAAAGATAATGGATTCAAGATGTTACTGATGAGTTGAGAATGACGTCTGCAGAGGCGTCTTCTACTTCTTCTTTGCGTTCGTCCCTTACGACCAATTTTAATCACTCTTTGTGATACGCTTGATCTTTGCCAAGAACGTGTATACATTGCACATTGATTTGGTAGGCCCCTAAACGCATAGACTTCTACACGTTTAGGACACATGCATCTGTTTTCAGCCAATGCAGAGGCGTGACATCTGAGAGAGAGAGAGAGGGAAATTCGAAAGAATGTTATGGTGGCAAAACTGCGCAGGACAAGATATTTGATGATAGCCCAGTTGAGGCAGGGTCGATCTGAGTGAGAGCTACTGCAGTCGTCCAAAATCCCACCCCAACTGTGAAACTAGATCCTGGAACCACGAGTTTACGTTGCAAGTGCACTAACCTCTACGATAACTTAGCTTTCAAGTCTGCCCTTACCTGTACTATAATCAATTAAAAGTCGATGACGGAGGCATTTATAAATAAATAAAAGCGAATAGGATTTTCTTTGTTGACGCTCTAAAAATATGGGTCAGAAAATTAGAATATATATCAACGCATTTGACCTATAAATCACGTGAATAGAATTTGATAACCGAAATTTCTGTGAAGCAACATCGTTTGTTAAACTATGGCCTACAGTAATAAAAGTCCGTTCAACTCAATCCGAAAATCGGAAATTCCAATTGATGTTTCATTATCTTCAACTTTATATATATATATATGTACGAGGGTGCATTGAAAAGTAATGCCTCCAAGTCCATAACTTTGTTAATAGTGTTCGGAGGCAATTGACACCGATATCAGAATAAAGTATATGCAAGTGTGTTTTCAGGACAGTAAGTGTCAAGTGTCTGGAATGTTGCGCATGCGCACAACATTATCCAAGATGGCGTCATACATGGAAATTCGGTTGAAGCAAAGAGCTGTGATTGAATTCTTGACGGCCGAAGGTTGTGTTCCCATCGACATGCATCGGAGAATGAGAGCGGTATATGGTGACGCCTGTGTGGATGTGAGTACTGTTAGGAGGTGGGCAAGGACTGTTAAAGGCAACAATCCAGCAACGATGACCTTGCATGATCAGGCTCGCAGCGGACGACCAATTACAGTAGTGGATGAACAACACCAAGCTCGCGTGGACGAACTGATTCATGTAAATCGCCGCATCAAGCAAAAAGATGTCGCTACAATGCTTGAAATTTCTACTGAACGAGTACATCACATTATTCATGTATTGCTAGGGTATAGGAAAGTTTGTGCAAGATGGGTCCCTCGCATGCTGACACCGGAAATGAAACATCGCCGACATCAGACGTGTCAGGAACACCTGATGCGATATGAACGAGAAGACGATGACTTTATCTGCCGAATTGTCACTGGCGATGAGTCATGGGTGCATCATTACGACCCTGAAAACAAGCGCCAGTCTATGGAATACAGGCACAAAAACTCACCCACCCCCAAAAAATTCAAAACTGTCGCGTCAGCGGGAAAAGTTTTGATGACCATATTTTGGGACTGCCAGGGCGTAATCCACACAGAATTTTTGGAACGCGACAATACTGTCAATTCCGATCGGTATGTGGAAACGATGAAGAAACTACGGCAAGACTGCTACGTGTTCGTCCTGGAAAACACGCAGTCCTTCAACATGACAATGCTCGTCCACACACCAGTAGACAAACAGCGGCAGCATTAGAGCGTCTCAATTTTGACGACATTTTAGCGCACCCACCATATAGCCCCGATTTGGCACCTTCAGACTTTTCCTGTTCCCAAAGCTCAAGGAACATCTCAAGGGAAACAGATATGCTTTTGACGAGGATGTGGCAGCAGATGTGCGTACCTGGCTTCGTGAAAAATCATCAGAATTTTTCTTCGACGGGATGCAACAACTAGTTCGACGTTGGCGTGTGTGTGGAACGTGGAGGTGACTATGTGGAAAAATAATGACTCTATTGTGTAGTGGACATCTCAAGCTTTCTGAAAATGTATGTTTCATTTGTAAATTATGTATATTAACAAAGTTATGGACTTGGAGGCATTACTTTTCGATGCGCCCTCGTATACTAGCAGATGTACCCTTTTTTCGCATGAGATGAAATGCATAGTTTAATTGTAATTTTAATTGTAAACGATTAATTGTAAGTTATGTTAATAATTATGTCAGTCCCAAACAGTGCGAAACTGAGTGTATGAAAGGAAATTGGTTTTTTTCCACATATCTTGGATGTGTTATCAGCCACAATGGAGTAGTTGGATCTAATTATTAAAGGCAGACTAAGTAATAAGATAATAGCCGTCCATAGCAAGCAATGATGACAACAGACTCATACGTGTACTGCTGCAAATCTGGTGTGTGCGGAGGCGACTGTAAAGTTCAATCCTAGAACACAATACCCTACCACAGGTGGGGCATACATGATCAAGGTTAGACATGTAGGTGTTATGTGTTTTGTCTTTTCGCGCAGTTCGTTTTCTCTGTGCCTCAACGGCACAATGATTCTCACATATGCGGGTTCCTCTTGTGTTGTTACAGCACCACATTTGGCGATCTTGTACCAGTGATTCCCAGCACGTGGTGTCTATATCAAAGCATTTAAGAGACACTTTAAACGTGTCTTTAAAGCATTTTTCTGTCCACCAGCAGAACGTCTGCCCCCTTCAAGCTCCGCCATACATCAACTGTTTTGAGATTCGTTTATCAGGCATCTGAGGCAGACTAAGACGCGAAGTAAACTGATGACCTTTCAAGGGGGTCATAAAATCAGCCAATGCAGCTTCAGAACCAAGATTAATAAATACAACAGCTGTGAACAATCAACTTTACAGTGCGGATTAGAATGCTGGAGAATGATGAAAGCGATGTGCGGAAACCTACAAATCTAGTCTGGTCCGAGAGGATCAGATCAGATCAGGAGGTAACCGAGGGAGGCTGCGGTGATACGTAATAAATTGGCGTTTAAAGACAAAGACACGTATGTATGGTATCACATAAGCAAGCAAAAAATAATAGCAAAATGATAAAACTAACAAAAAACTAACGTTTCGGTCATATACCTTTATCAAGGAAGACAAACATAGACAAGGAATACTAAATAAACTAAAGCATAGATCTAAATGAGAAGGATGACTAGCGCGATACGGCAAATACTCACCTGTAACCAAGCACACCCTGCAAAAACTCCAAATTTTCCACAACTTGTACACGAAAGATCTAAGGCGTGCTCTGGCCAAGAATTGTCTCTAACCAAGAACCTCTTAAACCGTGTTAGCATGAGACTATGAATATCATCATTCGAAATAGAAGCTGGAGATGTATCGGACATGTGTTATACATTGAGGCTAACTCTGTCATGAAAACTTCACTGACATGGACACCGGAAGATAAACAAAAGCGGGAAAGATAAGAAACCACATCGAGAAGAACAAGAACTGAATGATATGAATCACTACCGGAACATAACACAGAGAACGGCTTAGAACATATGAGAATTGCATGCTTTTAATGTTGCCATAAGCGTAAAATGTGTCATAATCGAGGGAGAGGGAGAGAGAGAGAGAGAGAAAGAGAGATAGAGAGAGAGATATATTGATTATTGGTTATTGAACTGACGTCACTGTACTCTGGGCAGAACCATTGGTGCTCCGTCTCCCCAACATATATCGAAGAGCATGCATACTGAGAGAGAGAGAGAGAGAGAGAAAGAGAGAGAGAGAGAGATTGATTATTGGTTATTGAATATTGAACTGACGTCATTACACTCTGGGCAGAACCATTGGTGCTCAGTCTCCCCAAAAGATATCGAAGAGCATGCATACCGAGAGAGAGAGAGAGAGAGAGAGAGAGAGAAAGAGATAGAAAGATGCTTCAATTTTAAGTAAATGCCAGTGAACAGTAGTTGTAACAAGTTTCATAAAGTTAAGGACCCGATGACTTGAGCCTTAAACTTATAGGATAAATCCTAGAACATTGGTCAGTACGAGTTTACAATCTCTGCCATTATCTTCTGTCATAACTCATCAAATAGTATCACTAACAGAAGGAAGGAACAGTTTTCCAACTGCACCGTCAGTTTATTGTGTTTACTGTGTTATTGTGATAATTTATATGACAAAGAATTCTGTCTTTGTTCTTGATGGCCTGTCTATGGTTATCTTAGTTCATATCTTGTTTACGTTCAAAGAATGACGTGACAATCGCTCCGTATCAGAAAGTTGGCCCAGTTTTGTTCTTGTTAAGTTGCACTTATTTCCATATAAGTTTATCCTTAACCCTTTCGCTGCTACATACTTTCTGAAGGCTGAGCTAAAAATAGCTACTCTTTGTTTCTAGGCCACAAACGTGAATGTACGCCTATAGCAGTGACAGTAGCAATGTATAACGTGTTAACACGTCTTTAGCCCACAGAGGAGAGATAATAACAGCGTCTTTAGAAGTGAATGGGAAAAACGTATATATACGTCCTTAGCAGTTAAAGGGTTAAGCAACATGTTGTCATTTCAACGAGAAGAAACTCTATTTAATATTCGTCTTCTTCGAACGCGCCATATCAACCACTTGTTAACCACTCTGTGTGATTTGTATGTGATCTGAGCCTAAGAGTGATGGTACGGTGTGCTAGTTACGCGCGTACATGTAGGCCAGCACATCCGATTTCTGCGTCGCTTTTCATTTACTAGGGTAACTTCCCTATGACCCTGAAACGAACTTTGATGAGAGAGACAGGAAATATCGGTCTCAGTTCCATGGATGAGATTGAGCGAGTTGGCCAGGATAGAGCGGTATGGAGAAATTTCTTGCAGGCCCTATATAACGTATAACGGTACGAGAGGAATTATTATCATTATTATTAACTTCCCTATGTCCTACATCACTCACGACATGTATTGTAGGTCGCAGTGATACTTTCGGGGGTATCTGTGGCTAACTAAGTAGGCTAAGCATGTATTTCTAGTCTTGCTCCCTTTCGCATTTCCTGCGAGTTCCAGGAATGTGCCTTTCTTGTTACATTTCCTCGCGTTTTCTCAAGGTGTGCTCTATCCAGCGTCAGTGTCTTTTCTTCACTTCTTGATTCACGATAATCTTTTCTCATTCTCTTCACAATCTCCTCGTTTGTAGTCCTATCATACCATCGTTGTTTCTCTATTCTGTGCAAACACAAGTTGATGAATGTGTGCAATATATTAGTTATTGTTTTAGTCGTTCTCCATATTTCTGACTCATACAACAAAACCGCTTTAACATTGAAGTTTAATAGTCTAATTTTGGTTCTAGATTTGATGTCTTTAGACTTCCACATTTTCTGTTGCAATAGAAACTAATCTTGTCTTCTGTATTCTTATTCAGGCATCTCTATCTGTTTCTCTTTGTCTGCATTATCAAGTTATTTGAGTTTATCATGTCATATTTGCCAAACCTCCTGACGACTAAATGTGTTATGTTTATAAGGTCTCAAAAGTTTAAGTTTGTTGTCTAACTTTTTTTTATTGTTAACACGTTCTTATAGTTACTAATTGTCACTCCGTGTTGCCTTGTTTCCCGAAGATCACATTTTGGTCGAAACACCCGTCCGAGTGGTTACATGGACCCAAATTTGAAGTGTAAAGATTAGAACCACTGTTACCTGTCATGTATGTCGTAAGAGGCGAATAAGGAGGTTTGGATGAAACCGGATGCACGTGTCCTAAACACGTACACGTCTATGCGTGTAGGGGCCTACCAAACCAATGTGCAACATATTTACGTTATTGGCAAAGATCAAACATATCACAAAGAGGGATTAAAATTGATCGTAAAGAAGAGAAAACAAGGAAGAAGAGGTCGAAACACTGATTTCCTTATATCAATGCCTGAATAAATCTTATCGCGATACTTACTACTTATCGGTATTGATCCTATTCATCTTGTTTTACAGTACTCTTTTCGGTGTTACGAATCAATACTATTTCTGGCATTGTGGAATCGAACTATCGACCAATATAACCAGAAAGATTGATTTGTGACAGAAATTATGTGGTTGACCGCAGACAGATTACGTGTCAGTTATATAAATAGCTCATGCATAAATAAGGTTAAGTGACGGTTACCTCATCCCACACACGACTAAAGCTAAATGGTTTTTCGGTGGTTTCTGTAGCGTATAGGTTATGTGCTCGCATCTCGTGTCAAAGGTAACAAGGTTCGTTCCCCCGTGAAGCCATCTGGATATTTTTCTAGAGATCCCTGATCTCAGGTAGGTGAGATCAAGTTCCTAGTCCTATCGGAGACGGACGATAAAACGTAGGGCCCGTGTTCAATTTGAGCACGTAAAAGAACCATTGGCAATTCAAAATCGAGAAGAGAAGGCTGGAAAGCCACTGCCCAGGCAAAATTCATTAGAAAAGATTAAAAATAAAAGTTCCTACAGAAATATCTTCACCATCTTTAAAATTACATCAGGGACCCTCGCTTGTGCTTCGGAGTTCGTGCACTGCAGCTGAGATCTTCCTGTGTAAGAAAGAGATTGGAGCATACATGGTTACTCACCAAAATGCAATGATGATGGTCCTATCAATCAATCAATCAACCAATCACATGACTGTTACTTCAGCCCACACACAAACACACACATGACTAAGTCTAAATGTTTCTGACGCTATCAACAGGTATGAAACAGGTAAATAACGATTACATTAATGACACACGTATGAAGGATTTATCGTGGATAATAAAAGATGTGTTCTTGACAGCATTTTTTTTTCTATTGGAAAAATTGTGAATCAAAGTACTGAAGTTTATATCGTTGGTGTAGGTTTGTTGTGTGGTCACCTTCAGATCACTTTGTCCAACCATGCGCATCACATATTATGATTATCGTGTGTGTTGCTGTTATTCTTTTGAAGTTATTCAATTACTTTTAACACACGCATATATATATATATATATATATATATATGTGTGTGTTAGTGACTGCATTTACACATTTTTGTGTACAAATTTATTTCGTTATTCGTTCCTTGTGTGAAGCTCGTTTCGAACTTCTAAATCAATCAAGTGCCATGCCTGCCGGCGTAGGCGATCATGTCTCTCCACAACTCATTTTCTTGGTGCAGGTAATCAGTTCTGACGTCGATCTTTTATCGAAGCACGATGTCAGACCATCCAACAACCTCTCCCCCTGTCTTCCACGATATCTCCTTCCCTGAATTTTACCTGTTGTCACCAAATGTTGTAAACCTTCTCTTTGCATTTTATGCCCGAAGAACCTTGATTGCCAAATTCTTATTCTTTTGATAAGGTTTCTTTGTGTGCAGGCCTGAGTTAAAACCTCATCATTTGTTTTCTTTGCTGTCCATGGAATTTTCAGCATTCTTTTGTAAAACCGAAACCTCGAAATACGCACACATACACCTTCTCGCGATCCTTTTTGTCTGTAATGCCATTGTCATTTAAACTGTCGTTATAGTTCGTCGTGTTGTTTTCTTAAGAAATTCTACTTAATTTTATTTCGCTAGTTTGTGAATCTCTAGTATGTATAGTCGCAACTCTTGATGCAAATGCTGCCTGCATGCATATTATATATATTGATCATGTTTGTGTTCGTGTTCTACGTATTTGCATGTATGTCTCTTTGTTCTTATTTTTATCACGACTGCTTATTTTGAACATTCTGTTGTGGTGCTTTTATATTATAGGAAAAAGGACACAAAAAGTTGGAGGGGAGGGGGAGGATTAAAGAACAAAATACAGACATACAAACATACAACGAGTGACGGTATAAATACTGGGATGTAAATGTGACCGAACACCGTATTCCCAATTTTTCACGTGATATGAAAATGTGTTATTTACTTCGTTTGATGAATATTAGTCATGTGATTAAAATGTGAAGGAAACTATGTCACGACAGAGATGAAGTGTCTGCACAGAATGCTCGTGATAACTTTTGTTGGCGTGGCCAGACAAAAATGTTCGCAAAAATCATTGTCAAAATAGACCATATTTCTATTGGTCATAAAAAAGTGCGCTATAAATACGTAAAGTATACTAATTAGGGAGAAAAGACGCTGAATTTAAGACTGTATGTGATAATTTAGCGTTGTATGTTCTCATTTCAACTCTAATTAGTATCATGTTAAAAGTAATAATTATGAACAAACGATTTGTAAAGGAATAAATACACATTATAGATTACGTTTGGTGGGGTCCGGCCTCACTGGCTGCGAGTATCATGAAGCGACCGGTTTAGAAATGAAGACATGGGGATGGGGAGGAGTAGGCCCAACATTCGTACTGAACTTTATTTAAAAAAAAAAAAAAATTAAATGGTTCGGCCACATAAGAAGATTACCAACAGACAGTGTACCTCAAAAAGTAATTCTGCTCTGATACAGTGGATACAAAGCAAAAGGCAGTCCACGAAAATAAGGGTCTTCAGAAATAACAGAGGCAGTAGAAAACACTATTTATGAAGCGCACACAAAAGCCCGTTTTATAAATCGTTACTTATCCTGACGCTGTGAGGCAAAACAGGATTAAAGGAAAGAAGAATAAGAATATTAGTTTAGTTCAGACGACAGATCATCTTCACCGCACATGGAACTAGTTAGTTCTTAACCCTTTAGCTGCTAAGGACGTATATATACGTTTTCCCCCTTCAATTCTAAAGACGCATTAACACGTCTGTTATTATCTATCCTCTTTGGGCTAAAGACGTGTTAACACGTTATACATTGCTACTGTCACTGCTATAGGCGTAGATTCACGTTTGTGACCTAGAAACAAAGAGTAGCTATTTTTAGCTCAGCCTTCAGAAAGTATGTATCAGCGAAAGGGTTAAGTACTCGATCTCTTTATCAGTGTGTTTCTCAGTTTCCTGGCGACTAACGACACCAGTACTGATTTACTATTCTTCTTTGGTTTCTAGCGTAGCACTGTTCTCTAGCTACACCACGTTTGATTTGATATTCTTAAAGTATGGTTTTGAGATGTAGATTCACCCTCATTTCTTGAATCGTTTACATGCCCTATTTCCCTTAGGATGTTCAATATATTAGCCTGATTTGTTCTCTTTCTACATCAGCAATGCCAACAAACCTATCGGTACGTTCATTCTCCTATACCAGCGTTTCCCAAAGTGAGCGCCACCGCCCCCCAGTGGGCGCTGAAGCGTTCTACGGGGACGATGGTGGGTTCAGAAGAATTTGGAAGGTGTTCAGACGATTACGGGTCGGTGGCTCCTTAAAGAAGAAATTAATAATAAATATTTTAAAACAAATTATTTTCGTGATTTTGCTATTGAATAAATTTGAATTCTGCATTTTAATTCATCTTATGCCCGTCTTACACGATCTATTTTTTTTAAAATCAATTTTCTATTTCATACATATAATAATTTGAAATTGACCATGTATTACAGAAATATATATCAATTTTCTATGTCAAAGAGAATATAGAGCATGTATATATGTGGAAAGGGGGCGTTGACAAACTGTTATAATGTGGAGGGGCGTATAAAAGTTTATGTCGTGCAAAGTGGGCGGTGGGCCGAAAAAGTTTGGGAATTTATGTCCTATACGCTTGCGTGCCCAGAAATAAAACTAAGACTAACACCACCAGTTCTGTGTTGGTTTACTATTCTTTTTTTGGCGTCCAGCGTAGCACTCTTCTCTGACAACACCCCGTTTGATTTGATATTTTTGAAGTATGGTTTGATTTGTATGTAGATTCACCCTCATTTCTTGAGTTGTTTAAACGACTTATCTCCCTTCATCATCAAGGTGCGTATCCTTTACAGGGCGTTGCTCTCTTTGCAGCGAATCTGAAATTTACTCTGTCTCTAATCAGTTCACCCACTTCGTCGATGGTCATATTCTTGGTTTTTTTAATATCTTGTAGCCATCTTCTTTTTGGTCTGTCTCTGCGTCCTGGGATCCTGCCCTCTAGTATTGTTCTTTCCAGGTCATCGTGACGCTTGATATGACCAAAGTATGTAATTTTTCTGTATAGTATGTTGTCTATCAGCCAATTCTCTTTAACATTTAGTTCTTTCAGGACATCAGTGTTCTTTCTTTTTCTGTCCATGGTATTCTGTAGCATTTAGTTTCGAAGGACTGGATTTTCGTTCTTAATTTTTGTGTAATAGTCCATGATTCACAACCATACGTAGCCACTGGAAAAATGCAGGCTCTCAATATTTTTAATTTTAATATTTTACTGGTGCTTTGCCACAAGTTCTTCATTGTGTTTAACTTCTGATTGCTATCTCCTTAGGGTGCTCAATATATTAGCCTGGCGCATTGCTAGTTCACTTTATACAGCATCAATGCCAACTAGCCTATCGGTCCGTTCATTCTCCTATACGCTTGCGTGCATTGGCACAGAAATAAAACTGATATAATACTATCATAAAAAAGATAACATGTTCCATCTAAGATATCCAGCTTACGCAACTAACCATTCACGTAGAGATGACACTTGCATTTCTTGCAAGAATATAAGCCAGGAAATTACACAATCTGGAATAAGGAAACTCATTTCACTTTTGATAAATTATTTCTTATTTACGTCATACGAACGAAAGTAAAAGAAAATGAAAACTAATGAACCGTATAAACATCTCAGTCACGGTCCATTGCTCATACGACAGTTTCCTTTATATCGTCAGGACAAAACCAATTTATTATATTTGCCGTTTTTTTTAGTCTTCAAATGATATTACGTATTAATAGAAAACGTATGGTATGCATGGGGTACGATTGTGTGTGTGTGTGTTCTGATCTAGGCCACGTATTATTTCAATGTATATGCGGGTTATAGCATGTTCTTCTAATCTCCTTCAAAACAGACTCTCACATAATCCGACCTCCAGTGCTTTTTATGTATCATACTAGTGTTGATATATACAAATTAAACTTGTTGCAGTTTCTTGACAGGTTTTAGCCAGATAGTAAATGTTGAGACTTGGATTCGACAGTACTCTTGCAGTTTCACCAACATACATTAGATGTTCATATTGTTATCTTGTTTATCCTTCGTCTCAGGTGTGATAAGAAAAATAGTCATATTAATAGATAACTTCGTGCCTTTAACGCGGTTTTTTATTCGCTTGTATATCTAGGCCATCATGTTAAAATTACAACGTACGGTGTAATTAGAAATAGTCACCGTGTTAAATGTATCCTATTATATATTTCGAATGTTGTTATATTTCCACGAAACGTTATTCTTAACTAAAAGAAATATTAAGAAAAGAGCTTTCGTTTACAAGTGCAGTATTGTGTAAGAATGACTATAACAGCGTCGAGATCTTGTATTTGTTAAGCCGTTTCTGACACAAGGACTGTTTAAAAAAGGATTTGCGGTTTTCATTCATGACAAACTGGCTGTTCTAGGAATTAGTGTCAAAAGTACAGTGTCGTACGGTTTAAATATACCACAGTTGTTCTGTCATGCGCATCTTCTAAATGAGTTAACTATAATATCAAATTAGGAACTGATAATACAGAATACAATAAGTTTACTTATAATAACGTAAATTGTAAGCACAAGTATGGTAGGCTATAAAGTCATATTACCAGTTTTTAGTGATCAACTTTACAACATTATTGTGGTGTTTTCCTCAATTTTCTATACCGGGACGTTTGTTTATCTTCGTTTTTGTTTACCTAAGTATTTATTAACCTAAGCTTGTGTTCACTTTAGCCTTTATTACTTTAGGATTTAATTAATTAGATTGCGTGTACCTCTGCGTTTATTGACTATATATATTTTAATTATTGTTCAACTTAGAAGTTGCCTATCTGAATCTTTGTTTACATTTGCTTTTGTTTACTTTGAAGTTTAACTTAATTCCGTTTAAGCCAGCAATAAACTAACAAACATTGTGGTTATCTTCGTCATTATAAGAAAGATTGAAGTAAAAATATAAAGTCGAAATATGAATATAGCCTACTTAGAAAAGATAGGTTTACAAAGAACACAAACACGACACAGATTTTTGTTGTTCTAATTTTGGTACATTTCTTTAATTTTTAGCGATTATCGCAAGAATTTATAAGCTGGAAGAAAACAGCGACAAAACAAGAACTCAGAAGAGACAAGAACATAGAACATTTAGTGTCTATCGTTACCTCAACTTGTTCTTTGAAATTTGTTGAATATTATATCTAGCGGTAGTGTCTATCGTTACCTCAACTTGTCCTATGAAATTTGTCGAATATTATATCTAGCGGTAGTGTCTATCGTTACCTCAACTTGTCCTTTGAAATTTGTTGAATATTATATCTAGCGGTAGTGTCTATCGTTACCTCAACTTGTCCTTTGAAATTTGTTGAATATTATATCTAGCGACAATATGAGTTCTTATTATCTTGAGTGACAAGATGTCAACATAAGTTGGATGTCTCACATTGTTATCGAATCTATATACTGATAGGAAAATAAAGATTACAATTTCAAAAGTATGCATAGGCCAAGTGACAACTTATTGGTGGAAAATGGTGTACTGGGCCACTGAACGCTATTGGATTTGTTGAGGCGGAGATCGGAGCACGCATGGAGGTGTCCGGAGTGATACGATGATAGTCCTCTGATAACTGATATGAGAAGGGAATAAGGAGTTTAAAGAACCCCAAGGAAGCGCTGAAGCCAATGAATATGCTAATAAATAGTTATATCTGAAGTCGGAGAAGATACGCCTGTATGGGAAGGGGGCTGATAACAAGGTAAGCAGGCCTTCACGTAAAAATCAGTCCGAAACGTCATACAAGGCGCCCTGACTACGTCTGAATAGATAGCTACTGGAAGCAAGAAGAAGAGGTAGAAGAAATAAACAATAAACAAGTAATAAGAGCCTCCGGAAAAAATAAATTTACCAAACACATGATTCGAACCGCAGCTTTACTTCATACGGCACCCATTGCCTAGCCCTGCAGACGAGCGGTTTACATAGCACAACCAACTTGGTCTTCTAAGAGTGTCAAAATATGAGCATTTAACAAGGCAGAGGAAAAGAATATATGTGCTGTTCAATATGTCTTACAAAATGATTCTTAGTATACCATGGACAGAGAATTCAACAAATAGACGTAGCAAAAGGAAATCAAAATCAAAGAAAACTGGCTGATGATGGAAATAAGAATGAGAAAATTAAAGTATTCTGGATACATAAAAAGACACGGTGCGTTGGAGAAGACAGTTAAGGAAGGAGACATCCCGACAAAGAGTAGAAGAGGAAGACCACGGAGAAGATGGATTCAGGATGTAACTGATGATTTGAGCATGGCGGCTGCAGAAGCGGATCGTCTAGCATATGAAATAGAACAATTCCGAAGGACTGCTAAGAGTGGCTAAGTATTGCTCAGGACAAGCTATTTGATGATGATTATGTTATCGATCCTCCCCATGAGGCCATTACCTTGTAGTGGTGGGGAGGCTTGCGTGCTCCAATGATACAGTGAGCTATGACGGCGGGAACTTATGTTCCCGGAAGGGTTACCCAAGCCGGAAAGGTCACTAAAGAGGGGACAGACGAAGCATGGTCTCCTGGTCCTCCAGGTTGGGGGTTGGGCTTGGGACTAACAATCCCATCCTTTAAAAAAATTAAAGTTACGGAAACAACAACAAACATACAACCTATCTACGGGCATGAAGGGCTACCAGAGTCATTGACTCACATGACTGGAAGTGGTGAAAGCCGAAAAAGAGCTGAAGGAAATGAATCATAGTTGGAACACAATACAGAGGAAGGCCATGAACAGGGAAGAATGGTGTACGTTTGTTGCTGCCCTAAACGCCAGGGGCGTAACAGGCTAAAGAGAGAGAGATGTTATCGATAGTTTCTGCTACCATTTTCCATAAAGACCTCACATTCTCTTATGTTGTCCAAGCGTATGATACATTCTTAATTTCTGTTTAGTCTGTTCAGACATTAGGTGATAAAGTGCGTGTCACTTCATATTTCTGAACCCTAGTGTGCAGGAGGTAGGAGGGTCCATACTTTCCTTTCGTGTGGAACGTAGAGTGTGAGACTGAACCCCCAACCAGCTAGTATCCGAGTCAATAGGCAAACGCCTGCATTACGCTAGTATATGAAACATTCATTATCAAATAGCTTGTCCTTAGAAGAACGTTGCCACCCTAACAGCCCTAAGATGCCCTTCCTCTGCAGCCGCCATTTACTAAAACCATCAGTTACATCCTATATCCATCTTCTCCGCGGCTTTCCTCTTTTCTTTGCCGGGATGTCACCTTTAGTGATGGTCTTCTCCAATCCTTTGTGTATCTTTACATGTCCAAAATACTTCCATTTTTTTCTTATTTGTAGCATCAGACACAGTGGCGGCTCGTCATTAAGGGCCAGAGGGCGGGCCCCACCAAAATAATGTGTAGCGTGTATTTATTATTTAATAAATTAAAATATAACCTAACCCAAAGCCATGATTTTCCCGAACATTTTTGTCTGGCCCCCACCAACAAAAACGATCACGAGCCGCCACTGATCAGACAGTTTTCTTTGATTTTGAGTTCTTTCTGGATAGATATATAATTATTGATTTGTCTTTACATATTTTTGTCACAAAATTTCTTCTATCAAAATAAATATCATGCTATTGTTCCCATCTTCTATAAGTTGACAGATTAAGCCCATAGATCTCCCTGCACTATAAGCCAGACTACTTCAAGTGCAGATTTAGTATGTAAGATTTTAATCCCAGACTTCCGTCTTGTATTTGACACTCAGAGTTCAAGTTTGCTTCTTAGATTTGATCAGCAGGTGTCTGTGTATGGTTTGTTTCGTTTGTTTCTTAATAGTTGAAGTATATGTATAGTTTGTTTCATTTGTTTTTTAATGGTTTAAAGTGTTTTTAAACCGAAGGATTGACTTCATTGCACCGGGTTGTATCCTATATGGCTCGATTCCTATCCGCAGAAATATCACGCCACTTGCCGAGAGAATTGCACAAAGCACGAACACTGTAGCTCCAGCAACAATCCTAGGGGTCTCTGGAAATAATTCACGCGTGAACACTATTCATTTACCTACAAAATATTATATTACTCATAAAAATCTGTTAATAATTAAGAAAACTGCAGCTGAATTTGTACATACACCTGCAATGGGAAAATAGGACACTAATTTAATTCAGCCACAACCCGTTTTTTTTTCAATTTGGTAGCCAATAAGTGAACGCAGTTGGGCTTTATGAATTAATGCCGGCTTGGAAGTGTTTTCAGTACTTTCGGTATTATTATCCAGGTCTATTAAAATTTTGCCATGTAAAGTCTCCAGCGAGTAGAAATATTCACTAACCATGCCACTATGGAGCTGTAGTGTATTTGCTTGTTAGAATTCATTAATATCTTGTTTGAAAAGAATTACACAATACATATATCTTTAATGTGTTCATTGATTACTGCACTTCATGATACTTCTGTTGTTTGCATAACAGTAATTAAAGCAGAGCTTATGAATGCAATATTTAGTTCAGGTATAATGAGACCAGAATCCCCTGGGAAGAGCTGAAGAATACTGCCCAGAAAGTGCTCAAGCTCTAAAGCAGAAATTAAAAAAACGTATATGACTCAGTCTCATAGGCCAGATGTCCCGTCTTCACTGCGGTCATCCTCAAATGATTTTAAACTAATAATATTAATAATGGTATATGATGCGCGCCTGAGTGGTTACCGGGGCCCAAATTGGGGTGTAAAGAATAGAACCACTGTTACCTGCCACGCATGTCGTAAGAGGCGGCTAAGGAGGTTGGACGTGGGGCTTGCTACCCCACACCGTAAAAACACTAGATGGCTACAGAACGTAGAGCAAACCGAATAAACGCTGGCTGAAACCGGACACACCGCCGAAAGATAAGCACCAGAGCTCCAAATGGTACTGAAGATGTGACGTAAAACACACAAAGGCTAAGCTGCGTGAATCAGATTTCCACATGAGTGGAATTTATGGGAGATATGGTACATTGGTCTGGGCGGTGATCGCGAGAGAGTATATGATGCTTAGATAGTTTCTAATATTATGTCAGATTTTCATTGCATTTTATTTAACAAAGACATTTGTATAGATTTGGGTTGTTCGTCCTAATTTAGCCTCATATAACCGAGGGCGTCTCTGTGACTGAGTGGTTATGTCTTTTGCCTTGCGAGTGCAAGGTCGTAGGTTTGAATCCGGACCGCGCCGTTCTGTTCACGAGTGCATTTTTTCCAGAGACCTCAAGGATTGTTGCTGGAGCTACGGAGTTCGTGCTTTGTGTAATACTCTCAGCAGGTGACGTGCCATTTCTGCGGAGAGGACCGAGCCGTATGGGGTAAAACCCGGTGCAATGAAGTTATTTCTTCGGCTTTTAAACCCTTTAAAACTTAGGGGAATGATGTTCGTTAGAACACAGGATGGAATAGATGTGTTGTTGATAATATTTAACGACATAAAATCATACGTTACGGTACCACATCTATTGAGTTATACAGAAGAATGGTTTAATATGTGATTGTTTATCTCTCTCTCTCGCGATCACCGTCCAAACCGATGTACCAGACCTCCCCATAAATTCTATTCATGTGGAAATCTGATTCATGCAGCCTTATCATTGGTGAGTTTTACGTCACATCTTCAGCACCATTTGGAGCTCTGGTGCTTATCATTCGGCGATGTGTCCGGTTTCGGCCATCGTTTCTCGGTTCCCCCGCCGTTCTGTAGCCATCTAGTGTTTTTTACGGTGTGGGGTAGCTAACCCCGATCTCAACTTCCTTAATCGCCTCTTACGACATGCATGGCAGGTAACAGTGGTTCTATTCTTTACACCCCAATTTGGGCCCAGGTAACCACTCGGGCGTGATTGTTTATAATGGCGTCTATCACTCCTACAGACTCATGCTTGTAATTAGGCATATGTAACATCGATTTCAGCAGGTGACGTGCCATTTCTGCGGAGAGGGACCGAGCCATATTGGGTTAAACCCATGGAAAATGACTAAAGATATAGAAAGCAATTTGAATGCATTTGAAAATACAAATGTTGTATCAATCCTAAAATATGCCAGTGAGAGTTGGAAAATGACTAAAGATATAGAAAGCAAGTTGAATGCATTTGAAAATAGATGTCTGCGAAAGTTGGAAGATGACTAAAGATATAGAAAGCAAGTTGAATGCATTTGAAAATAGATGTCTGCGGAAGTTGGAAGATGACTAAAGATATAGAAAGCAAGTTAAATGCATTTGAAAATAGATGTCTGCGGAAGTTGGAAAATGACTAAAGATATAGAAAGCAAGTTGAATGCATTTGAAAATAGATGTCTGCGGAAGTTGGAAGATGACTAAAGATATAGAAAGCAAGTTGAATGCATTTGAAAATAGATGTCTGCGGAAGTTGGAAGATGACTAAAGATATAGAAAGCAAGTTGAATGCATTTGAAAATAGATGTCTGCGGAAGTTGGAAAATGACTAAAGATATAGAAAGCAAGTTGAATGCATTTGAAAATAGATGTCTGCGGAAGTTGGAAGATGACTAAAGATATAGAAAGCAAGTTGAATGCATTTGAAAATAGATGTCTGCGGAAGTTGGAAAATGACTAAAGATATAGAAAGCAAGTTGAATGCATTTGAAAATACAAATGTTGTATCAATCCTAAAATATGCCAGTGAGAGTTGGAAAATGACTAAAGATATAGAAAGCAAGTTGAATGCATTTGAAAATAGATGTCTGCGAAAGTTGGAAGATGACTAAAGATATAGAAAGCAAATTGAATGCATTTGAAAATAGATGTCTGCGGAAGTTGGAAGATGACTAAAGATATAGAAAGCAAGTTAAATGCATTTGAAAATAGATGTCTGCGGAAGTTGGAAAATGACTAAAGATATAGAAAGCAAGTTGAATGCATTTGAAAATAGATGTCTGCGGAAGTTGGAAGATGACTAAAGATATAGAAAGCAAGTTGAATGCATTTGAAAATAGATGTCTGCGGAAGTTGGAAGATGACTAAAGATATAGAAAGCAAGTTGAATGCATTTGAAAATAGATGTCTGCGGAAGTTGGAAGATGACTAAAGATATAGAAAGCAAGTTGAATGCATTTGAAAATAGATGTCTGCGGAAGTTGGAAAATGACTAAAGATATAGAAAGCAAGTTGAATGCATTTGAAAATAGATGTCTGCGGAAGTTGGAAGATGACTAAAGATATAGAAAGCAAGTTGAATGCATTTGAAAATAGATGTCTGCGGAAGTTGGAAAATGACTAAAGATATAGAAAGCAAGTTGAATGCATTTGAAAATAGATGTCTGCGGAAGTTGGAAAATGACTAAAGATATAGAAAGCAAGTTGAATGCATTTGAAAATAGATGTCTGCGGAAGTTGGAAGATGACTAAAGATATAGAAAGCAAGTTGAATGCATTTGAAAATAGATGTCTGCGGAAGTTGGAAGATGACTAAAGATATAGAAAGCAAGTTGAATGCATTTGAAAATAGATGTCTGCGGAAGTTGGAAGATGACTAAAGATATAGAAAGCAAGTTGAATGCATTTGAAAATAGATGTCTGCGGAAGTTGGAAAATGACTAAAGATATAGAAAGCAAGTTAAATGCATTTGAAAATAGATGTCTGCGGAAGTTGGAAGATGACTAAAGATATAGAAAGCAAGTTGAATGCATTTGAAAATAGATGTCTGCGGAAGTTGGAAAATGACTAAAGATATAGAAAGCAAGTTGAATGCATTTGAAAATAGATGTCTGCGGAAGTTGGAAAATGACTAAAGATATAGAAAGCAAGTTGAATGCATTTGAAAATAGATGTCTGCGGAAGTTGGAAAATGACTAAAGATATAGAAAGCAATTTAAATGCATTTGAAAATAGATGTCTGCGGAAGTTGGAAGATGACTAAAGATATAGAAAGCAATTTGAATGCATTTGAAAATAGATGTCTGCGGAAGTTGGAAGATGACTAAAGATATAGAAAGCAATTTGAATGCATTTGAAAATAGATGTCTGCGGAAGTTGGAAGATGACTAAAGATATAGAAAGCAAGTTGAATGCATTTGAAAATAGATGTCTGCGGAAGTTGGAAGATGACTAAAGATATAGAAAGCAAGTTAAATGCATTTGAAAATAGATGTCTGCGGAAGTTGGAAGATGACTAAAGATATAGAAAGCAAGTTGAATGCATTTGAAAATAGATGTCTGCGGAAGTTGGAAGATGACTAAAGATATAGAAAGTTAGTTAAATGCATTTGAAAATAGATGTCTGCGGAAGTTGGAAGATGACTAAAGATATAGAAAGCAAGTTGAATGCATTTGAAAATAGATGTCTGCGGAAGTTGGAAGATGACTAAAGATATAGAAAGCAAGTTAAATGCATTTGAAAATAGATGTCTGCGGAAGTTGGAAGATGACTAAAGATATAGAAAGCAAGTTGAATGCATTTGAAAATAGATGTCTGCGGAAGTTGGAAGATGACTAAAGATATAGAAAGCAAGTTAAATGCATTTGAAAATAGATGTCTGCGGAAGTTGGAAGATGACTAAAGATATAGAAAGCAATTTGAATGCATTTGAAAATAGATGTCTGCGGAAGTTGGAAAATGACTAAAGATATAGAAAGCAAGTTGAATGCATTTGAAAATAGATGTCTGCGGAAGTTGGAAGATGACTAAAGATATAGAAAGCAAGTTGAATGCATTTGAAAATAGATGTCTGCGGAAGTTGGAAAATGACTAAAGATATAGAAAGCAAGTTGAATGCATTTGAAAATAGATGTCTGCGGAAGTTGGAAAATGACTAAAGATATAGAAAGCAAGTTGAATGCATTTGAAAATAGATGTCTGCGGAAGTTGGAAGATGACTAAAGATATAGAAAGCAATTTGAATGCATTTGAAAATAGATGTCTGCGGAAGTTGGAAAATGACTAAAGATATAGAAAGCAAGTTGAATGCATTTGAAAATAGATGTCTGCGGAAGTTGGAAGATGACTAAAGATATAGAAAGCAAGTTGAATGCATTTGAAAATAGATGTCTGCGGAAGTTGGAAAATGACTAAAGATATAGAAAGCAATTTGAATGCATTTGAAAATAGATGTCTGCGGAAGTTGGAAGATGACTAAAGATATAGAAAGCAATTTGAATGCATTTGAAAATAGATGTCTGCGAAGTTGGAAGATACTAAGATATAGAAAGCAATTTAATGCATTTGAAGAATAGATGTCTGCGGAAGTTGGAAGATGACTAAAGCATATAGAAAGCAAGTTGAATGCATTTGAAAATAGATGTCTGAAGTTGAAAATGACTAAAGATATAAAAGCAAGTTGAATGCATTTGAAAATAGATGTCTGCGGAAGTTGGAAGATGACTAAAGATATAGAAAGCAAGTTAAATGCATTTGAAAATAGATGTCTGCGAAGTTGGAAGATGACTAAAGATATAGAAAGCAGTTGAATGCATTTGAAAATAGATGTCTTGGAAGTTGGAAGATGACTAAAGATATAGAAAGCAAGTTGAATGCATTTGAAAATAGATGTCTGAGTGAGTTGGAAATGACTAAGATATAGAAACAAGTTAAATGCATTTGAAAATAGATTCTGGGGAATTTGGGAAAAGATGACTAAAGATATAGAAAGCAAGTTGAATGCGATTTGAAAATAGATGTCTGCGGAGTTGAAGATGACTAAAGATATAGAAAGTTAGTTAAATGCATTTGAAAATAGATGTCTGGGAAGTTGGAAGATGACTAAAGAATAGAAAGCAATTGAATGCATTTGAAAATAGATGTCTGCGAAGTTGAAAATGACTAAAGATATAGAAAGCAAGTTGAATGCATTTGAAAATAGATGTCTGGAGTTGGAAAATGACTAAAGATATAGAAAGCAAGTTGAATGCATTGAAAATAGATGTCTGCGGAAGTTGGATAATGACTAAAGATATAGAAAGCAAGTTAAATGCATTTGAAAATAGATGTCTGCGGAAGTTGGAAGATGACTAAAGATATAGAAAGCAAGTTGAATGCATTTGAAAATAGATGTCTGCGGAAGTTGGAAGATGACTAAAGATATAGAAAGCAAGTTGAATGCATTTGAAAATAGATGTCTGCGGAATTTGGGAAGATGACTAAAGATATAAGAAACAAGTTAATGCATTTGAAAATAGATGTCTGGGAAGTTGGAGAGCATTAAAGATATAGAAAGCAAGTTGAATGCATTTGAAAATAGATGTCTGCGGAAGTTGAAAATGATAAAATTAGAAGCAAGTTGAATGCATTTGAAAATAGATGTCTGTAAAGTTGGAAAATGACTAAATATAGAAAGCAAGTTGAATGCATTTGAAAATAGATGTCTGGAATTTGGGAAAATGACTAAAGATATAGAAAGCAAGTTAAATGCATTTGAAAATAGATGTCTGCGGAAGTTGGAAGATGACTAAAGATGATAGCAAGTTTGAATGCATTTGAAAATAGATGTCTCGAAGTTGGAAGATGACTAAAGATATAGAAAGTTAGTTAAATGCATTTGAAAATAGATGTCTCCGCGATTGAAGATGACTAAAGATATAGAAAGTTAGTTAAATGCATTTGAAAATAGATGTCTGCGGAAGTTGGAAGATGACTAAAGATATAGAAAGTTAGTTGAATGCATTTGAAATAGATGTCTGCGAAGTTGGAAAATGACTAAAGATATAAAGCAGTTGAATGCATTTGAAAATAGATGTCTGCAAAGTTGGAAAATGACTAAAGATATTATAGAAAGCAAGTTGAATGCATTTGAAAATAGATGTCTGGAATTGGAAAATGACTAAAGATATAGAAAGCAAGTTAAATGCATTTGAAAATAGATGTCTGCGGAAGTTGGAAGATGACTAAAGATATAGAAAGCAAGTTAAATGCATTTGAAAATAGATGTCTGCGAAAATAATGAATATAAAATGGAACGAATTCAGAAGAAGTGATGAAATCAGAGACATGTCTGGTCAACCACTAGGGACAACTGTTATAAGAAAGAGAAGATGGAGATATGTTGGAGCAACCTTGAGGAGAAATGATCAACGAATATCAAAGCAGGCATTGAAGTGGGATGCAAAGGGTTCAAGAAAGAGAGGTCGACCTAAAGAGACCATGAAACGAACTTTTCTGAGAGAGGCAGGAAATATCGGTCTCAGTTCCATGGAGGAGATTGAGCGAGTTGCCCAGGATAGAGCGGTATGGAGAAATTACTTGCAGGCCCTATGTAACGTATAACGGTACGAGAGGAATTATTATTAACATCGATTTATTAATGACTAACATTCTTAATTAATTACTTATTTTCTTCATGTCTTATGGTACACTTCACCCTTCTCAGCCGATATAATGGCTCGAGGTATTCGTTAAGACGTCTCCAAGCCGATATACTGGTTAATTCAGTATACATTGCAATATGCATGCGTCCGCTGGTAACACAAATTAGAAGAGTGAAATGGTTAATTGCTGTCCATGTTCTCATATCTCTTACAACTGTCGTTTAAGTATTTACTTATTATCAAAAGATATTTTTATCAACGGAGAGAAAATATAAAATGTGAACAGTATTGAATATCTTGGTTTTACTGCTAGCAAGAGATGGGAATGGGATTACGGCGATTAAAAATATAAACATGACCTTAATCTCTCTCTCTCGATCCACAAACATGACCTTACTCTCTCTCTCTCTCTCGATCCACAAACATGGTCTTTCTCTCTCTCTCGGTCCCCAAACATGGCCTCACAAACAATTAAACAATTAAAATCGTATAGAACAGAACTGATAGGAAAATAACGTCAACAATTTGCAGAATCACACTTATCTTCGTTCCGGGGCACATGGGTGTCGTTGGCAATGAGAGAGCAGACCTCTGCCACCATATCAGAGGGCCAGCCGATGTATAGAGCTGATATTTAGAACGCCCTTATAGAGTGTGGAGGCAAAGAAGATTTTCATTTAAACCAATCCACGTCAACTACTAGATTGCAGGAGCTGGGTTTGAAGATTGGAGTAGCACTGTATAACTCTAAACTAATATACTGAACATAATTTTTTAACGGAAAAGTGTACAGAATTCATCTTATATTTATATCGTTTTCTTTTGTCCTTCTCTGCTTTTTGTCATTAGCCGTTGTATGTTTAACTGATGATCGATTTCCGAGATAGTGCACGCTCGGTCGCTTGATATGATGTGGCATTGTGAAGTTTTAAGATGTCTGTAGCTTCATCAATCCATATTTGTTTGCGTCTGCCCCTTCCTCTTGATGATTCCATTTTCAGGTTGTACGCTCTTGCAACTGGTGTATTCTGGTTCACTATCACCAAGTGGCCAAACCATTTGAGTCTCTGTTTTACAATGAATGTAGCAACAGGTGTTATCAGTGCCGGATTAGCCATATAATAGAAGTAGCAGATGCTACGGGCCCCGCGTTTCTGGAGACCCGCGCCTATAGCAGAAAATGTTTCAGTTAAATTGTAAAATTTCAGTTTAAATATTTTAGATTCAAATTCATTAGAGTCGTGTTTCCCAAATGTAGAAATAGTCTTACGAATTTACTTGTCTTTAATGATTACTAACTGCAGCGGAGAACGTTCTTTTTCGACATTAAAGCGTATAAAAAGTGAGTTCAGGAACATTTTTTTTTTTTTTTTTTTTTTTGTCCGCTTTCAACTCAGACGAAGTTTCATCTCTGAAACTGATTTTTGCGTGAAAATCTGTTTTTCCAATTTCTTACAATGGCAGCAGCGTGCACATTGTAAATTACTTTACACTGGCAGCCGTGTGCTCAATGTACTCGTAATTAGTATTCCCTCGCCATACAGGCAGATTTTCTCCGACTTCAGAGGTACTCATGTTATCGTCCTGAGTAAGACCAGGGGACTCGAACAAATGCCGGACAGTAGGTTCGAACCCGAGCTATGAGGCGTCTCACAGCTAGCAGGCCGAGCTACTATCAACTACTCTAGGCAGTCCCCCGTGGTTCAGGAACATGATGGGACAAGATCGTCTAAATAACCTCACCTTCGTGAACATTGAATGTAATTTACTTAGAGAAATTGATTTGCCTAGTTTTATCTCTAAATTTGCTCACATTAAATCGAGAAAAGTTTGTTTGTAAAAGTTGTGTTTTATTTTATTATCATACAAAACCTAGGGCCTCTTAGTAACAATTGCTACAGGCCCCGCGCTGACTTAATCCGGCACTGGGTGTTATATATTTACATACCGGATATAATTTTATTTCAATCTCCGTAATTTAGTTTTGAGACTCATACTAAAAATAAAAATTAACTTTCACTTCACAACAAACTATGGTTTATATTTTTACGGACACCCTGTGTACACGCATCGTCCACAAAGAAGCCACATAAACAAGCCAGTGTTAACAAATATAATCCTAATCAAACTATATAATTTAAGGACATACCTCCAGGACACAATATAACATTTCCTGTATAATCGAGTCCCTCTACAATAACATGTAGATAACTGGAAATATATAACGGTTTAATAAATGTCACTCGAAGTGTTTGTAACCGATTCTAAATGTCACTTGAAGTGTTTGTGAACTTCGGAAAACAGTTAACGTCTGTGGATCTATAATTGTAAAACTGTTAGAAGAAAATATGGCAGACATGTTGGTAGTGAAACGTTAATGAGATCTACATTTCTGGTCAATGGTAACACGTCTTTGCATGGTATCCATCATTGACAAAATGAGTTCTGGAAAGAAAAGAAAAATTGAAACTCGGACAGGTAAGGCATATTTTCCATATTTTCTGTGTGTATATGTTGTTGTTTGTGTAAGTTGCTGTTTGTGTAAGTTGATGTTTGTGTCAGTTGCTGTTTATTTAAGTTTCTGTGTGTTTAAGTTGCTGTTTATTTAAGTTTATGTGTGTTTAAGTTGCTGTTTGTGTAATTGTTCTGTCGTTTGTGTAAGTTGTTGCTGTTTGTGTAAGTTGCTGTTTGTGTAAGTTGCTGTTTGTGTAAGTTGATGTTTGTGTCAGTTGCTGTTTATTTAAGTTTCTGTGTGTTTAGTTGCTGTTTGTGTAAGCTTGATGTTTGTAGTTCGTTGTAGTTGCTGTTTGTGTAAGTTGCTGTTTGTGTAAGTTGTCTGTTGTGTGTTGCAGTTGCTGTTTGTGTATGTTGCTGTTTGTGTAAGTTGCTGTTTGTGTAAGTTTCTGTCGGTGTAAGTTGTTGCTGTTTGTGTAAGTTGCTGTTTGTATCAGTTGCTGTTTATTTGGTTGCTGTGTGTTTAAGTTGCTGTTTATTTAAGTTGCTGTGTGTTTGGTTGCTGTTTGTGTAAGTTGCTGTTTCTGTCAGTTGCTGTTTGTGTAAGTTGCTGTTTGTGTAAGTTGCTGTTTCTGTCAGTTGCTGTTTGTGTAAGTTGCTGTCGGTGTAAGTTGTCTGTTCTGACGTTAGTTTCTGTAAGTTGTTATTTCTATATGTTGCTGTTTGCTTTAGTGTGCCAATGTTGAGGTGTATATCTCAATTTGAGCACGACTAACTCATTATTTTCTGTACCATACATACAGAGTGAGATAGATATGAACACCAAAATGCGGTGTTCAACTCCCGGTACAGTCTTTTTCCTAGTCTCCCCAGACTGAAAATACGTACCAAGACTGTACAATGGCTCAAGTTTCAACCTCCATATCGAATTTTTGAATTATCAATATACAGAGAGAATTTTTGAATTTTTAACTAATATAGAGAATTTTTGAATTTTTAACCTCTATAGAGAATTTATTTTAATGCAGAGAAGATCATTAATGTCTTTGAATGCAAATGCTACAAAAGAGTACTTAGAATATCACGGGCAGATAAAAGGACAAACGCTTCTGTTCTGCAACAGCTTGATATTAAAGCGAGTTGGCTATTAACGAGCATAAAAACAAGGAAATTTAAATATTTCGGACACATCAAACGACATGAGTGCCTAGAGAAATTAATGTTGGAGGGGATGGTGCCTGGAAGAAGAACGAGAGGAAAACCTAAGACGATGGGTGCAAGATGTCACTGACGATCTGAAAATGACTGCTACTGACGCCGGCCAACTTGCACAAAACAGAGAGTTTTTCAGTACTATTGCCATGGCAGCCAAGTTCCGGAAGGGACAAGGTACTTGATGATAATATAGAATTATTGTATTATCCACCTATATATAAATATAGTAAAGGAACCCTTCATAATTCTACGAGCACAAATTAGACACCCCAAAGAGCAATGCTGCTCCGATACAATGGGTATAAAGCAAAAGGCCGGCCACACAAAGATGGACCTCAGAGATAACAGAGGCGACGAAAGAGACTATCTACGAAGCGCATACTAGGCCCGTTTTAGAAATCTCTTCCTGACCTGACGCTGTGAGGCATACATGATTCGAGAAAGAAAGAAGAAAGAAAGAAAGGAACCCTTTTAATGCCACGTGGTATATAGGGTAATACAGTGTTAGACCCGTACTTTACATTGACTCTTCGGTAAACGGTTTTTTCATGAATAAATGATTGATTTATAGGACCATCATCATTGCACTTCGGTGCATCTGATTTCAGGCAAACCTCCTTAGTCGCATCTTACGACATGCGTGGCAGGTAACAGTGGTTCTATTCTTTACACCCTAAATTTGGGCCCCGGTAATCACTCGGGAGTCTTGTAAATTAAGGACACTATTCATAAATCCGAACAGAGCCGTTCTGTTCACGATTGCAATTTTTTTCCATAGATTCTAGGATTGCTGCTAGAGCTACGGAGTTCGCGCTTTGTGTAATACTCTCGGCAGGTGGTGCGCCATTTCTGCGGAGAGAGACCGAGCTATATGGGGTAAAACCCGGTGCAATGAAGTCAATCCTTCGGCTTTAGATCCTTTAGATTCTCAACTTCCAGTTCTTATAGTTTATCTAAGCCCACCTGCCCAGCGTGTTCGTAGCGCGTTGAACGACGGGTGACAAGCCCCTGTGAGTGCGGTTCAATTCCGTGGGGATTCCAGAAAAGCTACATGTTCTCCAAATTTACGGTGTTCGTGGTACCGAACCAAAGGGTTACGATGTCCATGGTACTGAGCCGAAGGGCTGAAAAAGCTCTGGTGCTTCTAGATCGGAAAAAAATAGTTTACCTAAACATGTGCTGCTGATTTGTCAGTCGTTTATTCTATTGTGTATATTTAGATCAGTACTTGATGATCTAAACTACAATTACCTCTGAAGTTGGAGATGGCACGCCTGTATGGCGGGGGACATTGATAATGAGGAAAGCATGCCTTAACGCAAAAATTAGTAAGAAGCACCATACCAGACGCTCTGACTACGCCTGAATTCATATCGGGCACACGCAAGAAGAAGAAGAAGAGAAACTTGTTTATATGATAATTGTTTAGATCAAGCGTTTCATCTGCTAGTGTTTGACAGTAGACGGTACTATCTGCAATGTCAACCAACTCCTGCTAGGCGCCCTGGAAAGCTAAAGACAAGGAGTCTAAGCTCTGATAGAAAATCCCACTGCCTTTGGGGGAGGGGGGGTGTTGCTCGGGAGAGCTAAAGGGAAAGGGAGTAAGCCACGGCCAACTCTAGATAACAAGGCCAGACAACTGACCGGGGATTCTCTGACCTAGACCCTAAAAGTGGGCTGGAAATTACAGATGTTTGATAGAACACTGCAAGCTTTTTTGCAATTTTACTCAATTCTGTGAGTTTATGGTTATTTATTGGTGAAAATATTCATAATATTGATATTCCTTATTGTTAAACTTAACTTGTTGCATAATATAACTTCGATTTATTATTTTGTGTTGATTTTAAAATGAATTCGTCTATATACACCAATACTGTAATGCAAGGTCACGTGGTGTAGTTGTGGTCTGATTTTCCATAATTCTTACATGAGTCCGAAGACCTATAAGTTTATAGTTGGCTTTGGGTAAGCAATGATAGAAAATCGGACGGCCTTGTCGGTCAGTATGGTTATGCAGACGACTAGAGAAGTAAACATTGACGAAAAATCCGGAGGAAGAGGCCCTAAGAAAGATGATGGTTAGATATATTCCATTTCATCTTCTGGCATCTCCTACTTAATTCCAAATATGTTGTCTTTTCTTTGGATTAAAACAGTAAGAACAAGTGTATGTGCAAAATATGCAAGTCATATTCCCCGTATTGGCTGCCCAGGCTAGACAAAAAATATTATATTGTTTAACTGTTTCTCTCTCTCTCTCTCTCTCTCTCTCTCTCGTCGTTCTTTTCCGCCACTTTGATCATTCTTATTGTGATATATAAACAGCCTTTGCCAAGAACGTTTGTTTTATGTCATATCTGCAGTATCATTTGGAGCTTTGGTGCCTGTCCTTCGGCGACGTGTCCGATTTCAACCAGCGTTTACTGGGTTCGCTCTCCGTTAGTCTTTGACTGTCCCCAGTCGATCTGCAAGGCAGCAGGTTGTTTAACTGTTTAAACTAGACTCTTTGATATATTTTGGCCTTCTTTGTTTTTCCTTATCCCTGTTATCCCATCGTATCGTAAATGTCAATTCTCTGTGCAAATGTAGTACACTGTCTTTCTTCTTCTTCTTCCTCGAACGCTCTATATCGACCACTTGTTAACCATTCTTTTGGGATTTGTATGCGATTGTATGTTGTTCAAATTATGCGCCTACAAGTAGGTCACAAATTCTATTGCTGCGACGCTTTTTATTTACTAGGGTAGCTTCCATATGTCCCTACCTCGCCCGCGTGCCCAGCGTGTTCGTAGCGCGTTGGACTACGGGTGACTAGTCCTCTATAAGTGTGGGTTCAACTCCGCGGACTGGTAGAAAAGCTACAGGTTCCCAGATTTACGGTGTTCGTGGCACCGAGCCAAAGGGTTACGATGTCCATGACACCGAGCCGAAGAGCTTTCAGCTCAAGTGCTTCTGGATCGAAAAAAAAAAAAATGTCCCTACCTCAGTCGCATCTTACGACATGCTTTGTAGGTCGCAGTGTTACTATTCTTTTCTCCCCTTGATAGCCCCAGCAACACACGAGCTTTCTGACATGTGTAGAAACTCACTTCACGCATACGTCATTACTGGAGCATGTAAACTATGATTATATATAGAAAAACACATAACCTCACTCCGCACCCACCAAAAATGGCCGTCAGAGGTTACTAGATACATGGCGATAACAGCTTCGTCATCTGATTACACATATTAAAATATCTACAACTGATATAGCATTTGACGTGCTGTGACGCAGGTTACCTTACCTGACACGTAATTCACTGTTGTTTCTGCTTAATCCTCGGTCAGGAGGATGAAAAGATTAGCATGTGAACATACAAATTTAACGGGGAAACTTGAATTCTCTTTAACTTAATGTCTCTCTATCCAGATCAATTGATCTCGTCAGATTTATTGATTGATATGACAATCATGCGTACACTTCTGTGAATAACCATTTGAGCTGTGACCTCGTTCTTACACATAAAGATATAAGTGGTAGTATACGAACTACCCGACGTTCTGGGTTCAAATCGTGCTGTGGACAATTTGGTTGCAAATTGTTTCGCGTGGATTTTACAAAAGAACGATGGCGCCACTCGTTCAGAAAGCAATGGCAAACTACTGAACGTAATAATGCCTAGAAAAATCACAAACAGCGTTAAAAGCTGGGGTTGATTCGCAAAGTCCTGTAAAGGATATGCAATTCATTTTTTATACGAACTCCGTAGCACATGCGAAAATTTCAAATGTAATTTTAAAGATGGTAAGAATTTTTGTAGAAATATTTTTTGTCAATTTATTTTAACATGAATGCTACCCAGGCAGCGACTTTGCAGTTTATTCTTTTAGATTTTCAACTAACAAATTGTTCCTTTACCTGCTTTAATAGAGCACGGTATTTAAGTTTTATCGTCCATCTCCGATAGGTCATAAGCAACGCTAGGTACATATATGCAGCGGCTGTACGTATTGTTTGTTTTGGTTATATGAGGATTAAAGCTCTTTAAGCCGAGGCAAGATCATTTCAACCTAAGAACCAGTATCGTCTCGTCATTAAGGGCCAGTAGGGCCGGGCCGCACCAAAAATATTGTATAACGTGTATTTATTATTTTAGAAATTATTTGTTATAATGATTTTTATCAGCTTTGAAAGTTGAACATATAACGCTAAAATATCATATACAGTCTGAAATTCACAGTAGTTCCTCTCTAATTAGTATACTTCACGCATTTCCAGCGTACTATTTTTAGGCCAGTAGAAATGTCGTATATTTAGACCATGATTTTTGTCAAAATTTTGGTCTGGCCACACTAACAAAAATGCTCACGAGCCGCCACTGCTAAGAACGATCCCGTTTTGGTTTTATCAAAGCGTGTAGGCCAATAAATATAAAAATAAGAATTAATTCATTGCTGATAATCCAAGAATAACAATATCAACTGTATATATTAAGTAAGTAGCAGGAGAAAATTAACCGCATATTCTGGAAAATTATGTATATAAAATTTACAAACTTATAGAAAAAAACCGCAAAGAATAAATATAATAAATCTGAGAGAAGAAAGTATATAAAATATATTGAACCAGTGAACAAACTCGTCATTACGAGTCAGAGGGCCAGGGCTCAACAAAATAATACGTAACGTGCATTTATTATTTAATAAATTAAAATATAACCTAACCCAAAATCATGATCTTCCCGAAAATCTGTGTCTGGCTCCACCAACAAAAACGAGCACGAGCCGCCACTGTATTGAACTATCTAGATCTGATGCTATACATTTTATTGTAATATATATATATCAATTGCAATGTATTTGTTATTGATTTCTAATATAATCTTGGGAGAATAGTCACGGTATGAGATTTGTTTTGAAGACAACGGTGCCGTTGTTGTTCATGCAAGGTCGTATAATATGACGTTGTTGTTGTGTCAAGGACTTGGAAGGTGTATTTGAAGCAGACTTTTGTTCAAGTCACGTGACAGGTTTACAGTTGTTAAAAAAATAGTTGCACTTATGGTTGGTAGCAACGTTGACAATTTATCTTACAAGCAATAGGTGCTCAGTCTCCCAAAACATATGTCAAAAGGTGTACATACTGATGGTTCATATTGCTCGCTGATTAAACACACCTCCACTATGTCCCTCAGGCATCCAGTTCTACTTGTACAACTGTTAACTCAAAATTCCTTAACTCCTGGTGGACCAAATGCTAGACTACATGGATTTGGGTTGGACGCCATTTTACCAAGAGCCACACTAAATGGCTTCTTTTTTTATTATAAAAATAAATGGCTTGTAAAAACATGGCTTTTGCTCTGGCCCACTAAGAGTTAAACTGCTGGATCGAGTCAAAATCTATTTTAATGTCATCATCCAACAGACAGTTTTGAAAAGACCGAAGAGCATCCTCCTTAACCATCTTCAACTCCCCGACAATCAATGCTGTTGATGGAAGCTCGGTTTAATTTGACTATGCCAAATGTGTATGCTTAAGTTAGTTTATGAAATATCCATTCTATTGTCTTGTTTAATGTTGATAATGTACTTGACATTACGAAAATTAATTTTAAATGATAATTTTCATTTATTGACAGGGATAAGTTAATTTAATAGTCATTATTTGTTTAATTTGATATGTCAATACATAATATCAATACAAGGCGCATTGTGTAGCTTTAATCTGTTGTTATAGTTTGTAATATTTCCTTGCTTGTTGTTTGGGTGTTCCGTCTTTGACATATCGTTTTATGAACTATTAACAAATTATCGAAAGCTTAATATGACGAGTAGATACCAAGCAAAAGTTCCTTCACGCAAAAGGAGGATATTAGAAATAAAAAGGCAGTGCAGAGCACTAATTATGAAGCACACACAAATGTCGTTCTAGAAGTCTCTTCTTATTTTGACTGTGAGGCAAAACAGGGTTAGAGAAAAGAAGAAGAAGATGTTCGTGTTTGGGGCAATATATTAAATCGTCGTTGGAACTATGGTGTAGGGTAACCAGCTGTCGGTATTCTCGGCTGGTTGAAATGTAGTAAGCACCTAGTAGTATATCGTGTTTACAAATATGCCAACTTTTTTAACATTTACTTTCATCTACGTTATCATCTATCATCATATATATCTTTTTATGCATGCACTAACTGACAGTGTATTATGTTGTACTGGTTTATTGAGGCAACTAGTTTGCTGATCTATGTATATGTGCTTGCGCTTGTTAAGCTTAGATTTATATTTTAGTTCATTTATTATTTGTAATGTTTTCTTGATAAAGACATATGGTCAAAACGTTTAGTGTTATCCTTATTAATATTTAATTATTAATTTTTCCTTGATTATGTTGTACTGTAATATACCTGTCTTTATCCATATCGACCGTTTATCATTATTATCGCTGCCACTCCACGGTTTCTCCAGATCTGATCTGCTGCGGTCTGATCACCTCGGATCTATAGGTTTCGTACATCCCTGAGCTTGTTAACAAGTTACTAAATTTGATATAGTGTTTATGCATATATGTTTATATAATAGATTAATTTATTAGTTGATCAAAGTAAAACAAGTTACTAAATTTGATATAGTGTTTATGCATATATGTTTATATAACAAGTTACTAAATTTGATATAGTGTTTATGCATATATGTTTATATAACAAGTTACTAAATTTGATATAGTGTTTATGCATATATGTTTATATAATAGATTAATTATTGACTTGGTCAAAGAAACAATCTAACTTGCTAGAAAGTTGCAAAAATAATTTCTTGATTATTGCATGTTGTCTTTATAACGGTTATATATGATTGATTGATTGATTGATTGATTGATAGGACCATCATCATTGCACTTCGGTGAGTAGCTATGAGTTCTCCGAGATCGCTCTTACACAGATAGATCTCAACGGCAGTGCACAAACTCCGTAGCACTGACAAGGATCCCCGATGTAATTTTAAAGATGGTGAAAATATTGGCAAACAACGATTATATAAAAACTATATAACTATCTCAGACACCCTGTAATTCCGTTTTCATACCATCAGGTTTTTTTCCTCCAGAGATCTTTAGAATAGTTTCTGGAGGTAGGGAGTTCGTTCTTTGTGCAATATTCTCGGCAGGTGGCTCGCCATTTCTGCGGTGAGGGACCGAGCCATATGGGGTAGAACATGTGCAATGAAGTCAATAATTCGGCTTTAGACCACTATATGTCTTCAGAAGACCGTACCATAAGAGATCGCGCTGAACCTTTCTTCGGTAACCAGACAAATCTGTTTTTTGGTGTGTTTTTCCCGATCCAGAAGCACTTGAGCTTTCAGCTCTTCGGCTCGGTGCCATGGACATCGTAACCCTTCGATTCGGTGCCATGAACACCGTAAATCTGGGGAACCTGTGACTTTTTCTGCCAGCCCGCGGAATTGAACCCGCACTCACAGAGGGCTTGTCACCCGTAGTCCAACGCGCTACGAACACGCTGGGCAGGCGGACAGACGAATCTGTTAAAAAACCGTCCTTCGAGTAAGTGAAGCAGTCATTTACTGATTCTGACTCTTTGTGCGTGGCTCGAGTCGCCTCTGCTCCTCAAACATCCCGCGATAAACTATCACAAACATTACAATCTTGCTTTCAATAAAACAGTAACAAGATTTACTTGGTCTTCTCTTTTAAAAAAATTTGTTTAGATCTGAACCCAGAAGTCGTCAGTCAGTATCTACGACAAAACCCAGAAGTTCTTGACCATCATGTGGCTGTATACGTCAACAGTGACCGGTTGAAGAAATGGCTACAGATGAAAACTGGAAATACCAATTCGCGCAGCCCAAACTCAAGGATACAGAATTCAGTGACAAATGGTAGGTCTTCTTCTTTTCTATAATCCTGTTTTGCCTCACATAATTAGGATAATAAGAGATTTCTAGACTTGGCTTTTGTGCAAGTTTCCCTTTAGCTGCTAAGGACGTATATATACGTTTTCTCCATTCACTTCTAAAGACGCATTAACACGTCTGTTTTATCTCTCCTCTGTGGGCTAAAGACGTGTTAACACGTTATACACTGCTACTGTCACTGCAATAGGCGTACATTGACGTTTGTGACCTAGACAAAAGAGTAGCGTTTTTAGCTCAGCCTTCGGAAAGTATGTAGCAGCGAAAGGGTTAAATAGTGTCCTTCACTGTCTCTGCTATTTTTGTGGCTCACTTTTGCGTGGACAACATTGTTGTGTCGTATCCATTTTATCATAGTAGAATTGCTCTTTGAGACACACCGTCTGTTGGTAATCTGCTATGTGTCCGAACTATTTCATTTGTTGTTTCTTGATGAAGTCTAGTACTGATGATGTACCCACTTTTTCCTGATGTCTTCATTTCTAAACCAGTCTCTTCTTGATACTCCCAGCATTCTGCGTAGATATGTCATCTCTGTTGTAGCTAATTTTCTTCTATGGTAAGTATGGCTGAAATATAAGCTATTATACCATCAGTCTTTCAGCTTAACGCCTTGCAGTATTATTAGTTGTGAATGTTCTGTGTCTGATGCTATCATATACGGTATCCCTGAGCTCGCAAAGGGAGCAAAGAATACTGTGACCTACTAGGCATGTCGTAAGAGGTGACTGAGGTAGGGACACAGGGAAGCTACCCTAGTAAATAAATGCGTGTCATGAATCGGGTGTGTTTGCCTACTTATGAGCGCATAAGTGGCACAACATAAAATCGCTCCTAGGCTCAGATCACATACAAATCACAGAGAGTGGTTAATGGATCGCTCGAAGAAGAAGAAGTAAGGCTTCACTATGTATTTGTCACCACGACCAAAGTACACGACCAAAGTACACGACCAAAGTACACGACCAAAGAACACGACCAAAGAACACGACCAAAGTACACGACCAAAGTAAACGACCAAAGTACACGACCAAAGTACACGACCAAAGAACACGACCAAAGAACACGACCAAAGTACACGACCAAAGTACACGACCAAAGTACACGACCAAAGAACACGACCAAAGTAACGACCAAAACACGACCAAAGTACACGACCAAAGTACACGACCAAAGTACACGACCAAAGAACACGACCAAAGTACACGACCAAAGTACACGACCAAAGTACACGACCAAAGAACACGACCAAAGTACACGACCAAAGTACACGACCAAAGTACACGACCAAAGTACACGACCAAAGTACACGACCAAAGTACACGACCAAAGTACACGACCAAAGTACACGACCAAAGACACGACCAAAGAACACGACCAAAGACACGACCAAAGACACGACCAAAGAACACGACCAAAGAACGACCAAAGACACGACCAAAGTACACGACCAAAGAACACGACCAAAGTACACGACCAAAGTACACGACCAAAGAACACGACCAAAGTATACGACCAAAGTACACGACCAAAGTATACGACCAAAGTATATGACAGTTCGGGTTTTGATTGAATTCCTGAAAAATATCCCCACCTACTTTATCGAGGTTTGAACCCACGTCCCCCTTACTGATAAATTTGAGCACTAAAAACTAAACAACCTCACATCGACATAAGTAAGTGGCCATTATTTTTCCACACCAAAAATTGTCTTAGCTGTCAAGTAACCGGAAACAAGCTATAACGAACGTAATTTTTTATGATTAAGTAAAGATGGATATTTCAAAATGTTGATTGTGTTGTAAATATATTGACCATGAAACAAATTAAGATTCCATAACGAAGACTATAGTTCATAGTTCATAAGTACCGTTCCAACTTCACTGCAACGGGTCACCTCATAATTGCTCCGTTCCTGTGCCAATGAAAATCACACGAAATGCTAACAACTGTGAAATGTTTCCTGTGTGAACTAATTCCAGAATGAAACAGCCGCGTCCGCCACAAAAGCAACCTGCACTGCATAAAATGCATATGGCCGTCGCTAATGTAGCAACACAAAACTGTTCATCACTTGAATTGCAATTCTTGTCGAAGGGAACATCAATCACGACAAAATCCAGCTTTCTGCACCCGCAATATAACTGCATACGGCAGATTGAGTTTGTTCGTCATAACCGCTGTCCGCTATTTTCTGAATACACACAACAAACGCACGGTTGTCACAGCAAAAAGCATTCCATGTAACATTCATAGCTCACAGCGTTGCTCAAGCACTAACTCAGTAACTTGGCAAACGAAACCGGAAAATACCCGACCAAACATGGCGGAAATGTGCTAGCAAAGTCGTGTTCAGAATCAAACAGTCCTGACTCTGAATTGCCCTCCCGCATTCCGCCATTACTGGCACGATTTTTTCCGTATCTGCTATTTATGTCGAAAATATCAAACTGCTTGAACGTGGAAAACTGTTATAATGGAGAGGCGGGTGGGAGAGAGATGGGGGGAAGGGGTTATAAATTTATTTTTCGCAAAGTGGGCGGTGTCCTGAAAAAGTTTGAGAACCTATAGTCTATGTGTTTCTATGTGTTTCTATGTATTTCTATGTGTTTCTATGTGTTTCTATGTGTAACTATGTTTCTGCAGCACTAAATGCATATTCCGAAATTAATTGTGAAAAATATATTATAGTAAGTCAGTGTTTTCTTATGTTTCTTGTCTATTCAGGGGAGCACACTGCAGACAAGAATCTAACTCTTACACGCTGGAAGGTAAGTATTGTAGGTTTGAACCGGACACAGTAAATAGGGGAAACATCTAGAGGAGAGTGAAGTAATTCAAGATTATTTATGATGTCTACATTTTCCAAAACAAACTGTAAAATATTATTTATCTAAGGAGTTTCCCAATAGGTCATATAACAATTAGGCAGCTAGTAAAGTTCACGACTTCTTGTCGTAAACTCTACAAGAGGTGTAATTTATATTACTCATGTTTAGAACTTTAGATTATCTACAACATGGGTTACCAAAGTGGGGTACCGCCCCAGTCGGCGCTGAAGCTTTCCAGGGGGGCGATAGGATGTTGTTTTTTTCCGATCCAGAAGCACTTGAGATTTCAGTTCTTCGCTCGGTGCCATAGACATTGTAACCCTTTCGTTTCGGTGGCACGAACATCGTGAATCTGGGGAACCTGGGACTTTTCTGCCAGCCCGCGGAATTGAACCCGCACACACAGAGGGTTATAGTCTCCCGCAGTCCAACTCAGGACCCGCTGGGCAGGCGGGCGATAGTGGGTTTAAAAGCATTTGGGGTGGAGTCTTGTATCGTGATTTTGCGACTGAATAATCATACAACTCATTAAACATTTTAATTCTGCATTTTAATTCATCTTATGTCCATCTTACACGATCCATTTTTCATCAATTTTCTATTTCATGTATATAATCATTTGAAAATTGACCATGTATGACAGAAATATATAACAACTTTCGGTACTTGTCTACAATTTCACCGCAAAAACTGGGTCATTCTAAATATAGAATGTTTGAGAGCATTGTTCTAAATATAGCGCAGAGGTTCCCCATTATTTATGTTATTGACGTAAAATCCCGTCATTCCCTGATTGTGTGAGTTTATGTGGCGTCGCCGGACTAAATCCAGAAATTTAGACCCCTTCGTAGCTATTATTGCTGATACCATAAGTTTCTGGCCCCACAGTAACACTCCTAGTCCCATCCTGCCTCCTTCCACCTCACATTCCCACATACAGTCCTTTTCATGGCTCCCAATTCAATTAAAACACTGCTTATTTACATACAAAATACACAATAAACACCACATCCGTGACCTTTGAACTCGTTCTCCTCCACGTCCGCAAACACTGATGGCGTACTGACGTCACTTAGGTCAGCGAGGTTTCCCTTTTCCTGCGGTGAAATTGTAGACAAGTACTCAATTTTCTATGTCACAGTAAAAATAGAGCATGTATGTGGGAGGGAAGGGGGCGTTGGCTTCTTCTTCTTTCTCGAATCCTGTATGCCTCACAGCGTCAGGTCAGGAAGAGATTTCTAAAACGGGCTCTAGTATGCGCTTCGTAGATAGTCTCTTTCGTCGCCTCTGTTATCTCCGAGGTCCATCTTTTGCGTGGCCGGCCTTTTGCTTTGTACCCATTGTATCGAAGCAGCATTGCTCTTTGGGGTGCACTGTCTGATGGTAATCTGCTTACGTGGCCGAACCATTTAATTTGTTGTTTCTTGATGAAGTCTAGTACTGATGTTGTACCCACTTTTTCCTGATGTCTTCATTTCTCAACCGGTCTCTTCTTGTTACACCCAGCATTCTGCGTAGACACTTCATCTCTGTTGTGGAAGGGGGCGTTGCAAAGTTTATGTCGTGAGAAGTGGGCGGTGAGCCGAAAAAGTTTGGGAATCTATGATCTACAAGAAGTGTATTCTTATTTTTAAAATATTTATTAGGCAATACGATTTGCTAATCAATTAAAAAAAACCTGTTCTTAGTTTGTAGCGATGCGCCTTGGCCAACAGAAACTTTTAAAAATATCGTTACTGCCCGTAGTAGGTAGTACTACTTTTTAGGGCGGTGTAGGACAGATGGGACGTGAACCTGAGGAATTTAATGGCCGCATGGCTAATGCAGTCGCCGCGAAGTTGTTCAGGTTAGGATTTTTCATTTATTACCCCTACAGAAAAATATCTTTGGCCTTAACGTGAATTGAACACGAGTCTCCAGCATGGGAGCCGCGCTCTAATCCATTCGACCAGACGCTCCTCTTCACCCCAACAGAGGCTTAAATCCTCTAAAAAAAACTATTTAAATCACAAGTGATGCCAGTATTTGTTATTGTCTCTTACTTTTCCCATGTATTTGTTCCAAAGATTGGTTGGTTTTTTTTAAATTTATTTTCATTTATATTCAAGCATTGACATGATCAGCCGTGTAAATATCACAACATACAATATATGTCATCAGCAGAAATATGTACAAAAGTGTTATAATCACATAAACGTGTACATAAGTGTTATAATCACATAAACGTGTACATAAGTGCGATAATCTCACAAACATGTACGGAAGTGAGATAATGACATAAACGTGTTCAGGAGTGCTATACTCGCATATACGTGTACAGCATTGCTGTAATCATATACACGTATATAAAAGTGCTATAATCACATACACGTATATAAAAGTGCTATAATCACATACACGTATATAAGTGCTATAATCACATACACGTATATAAAAGTGCTATAATCACATACACGTATATAAAAGTGCTATAATCACATACACGTATATAAAAGTGCTATAATCACATACATGTATAAATTATTCTTATAATCATTTATTTGTGGGGTTTTTTGCTCGTCAAAAAGTATATTGTAAATTGTTTTAATTTATAGTATTTATGTTCCTGCTATATTTTTTTTCCACGATCCAGAAGCACTTGAGCTTTCAGGTCTTCGGCTCGGTGTCATGGACATCGTAACCCTTCGGATCGGTTCCACGAAAACCGTAAATCCGGAGAACATGTAGCTTTTCTGTCAGCCTACGGAATTGAACCGCACTCACAGAGAGCTTTTTACCCGTCCTCCAACGCGCTACGAACACGCTGGGCTGGCGGGCTATGTTCCTGCAATAGAGATATTTATGTAGGTAACATTGGTTATAACTAACTCTTGGTTACATTATTTTTCATTTTTGTTCTCGTTGATTTAGAACAAAATACACACCAGCAAAAGCAAGTTGTTACAGGGCTTATCTAAAGACTTTCACCATACAAATGGTAAAGTTACAGTGCTCTTGGAGCTGGCTGAATGTGTGTCTGCAGGTTTGTACTGTCTTCTTTTTGTCTTCTTCGACCGCTCCATATCGAGCACTTGCTAAACACTCTGTGTGTCTTGTATGTGATCTGAGCCTAAGAGCGATTGTACGTTGTGTCAGTTATGCGTCTACAAGTAGGCAAGCACATCCGATTTCTACGACGCTTTTTTATTTACTAGGTAGCTTCCTAGGTCCTCCATCACTCTCCTCTTACCCCTCTTAGTCGCTTTGTAGATCGCAGTGGTACTATTCTTGGCTTCTCTTGCAGGCCCCGGCATCACGCTGGCATCGTTTGTCAGCTGTAAAAACTTATGACTTTGTAGCGTGGAGCTCCAGTGGCACAATCGGTTAGCGCGCCGTACTTATAGACAGTACCTTCCCCATGTTGGTCATGGGATAAGTTATACGGAGGTTGTGAGTTCGATCCTCACCTGGAGCATCCCAATATTTTAGCCCGCATGCCCAGCGTGTTCGTAGCGCGTTTGACTACGGGTGACAAGTCCTCTGTAAGTGCGGGTTCAACTCCGCGGACTGGCAGAAAAGCTAAAGATTCCCAGATTTACGGTGTTCGTGGCACCGAGCCGAAGGGTTACGATGTCCATGACACGAGCCGAAGAGCTTACAGCTCAAGTGCTTCGGATCGAAAAAACAGAAAAAAATAATGCTTTGTAGCCGTTATTTCGAATAATAAACATGTTGTATTCGTTTGTTAGCTTTCTTGATTGATTGATTGATTGATTGATTGATTGATCGATTGATTGGTTTAATGGGAACAAGGTCAACTTAAACCATAGATGTTAGACGCTTGTCTGACGTTCCAAATGTGCTCGGATCGTTCTCTCGGGGAGCCACCTGGATATTTTTCCAGAGACTCCTGATCTCAGTGTAGGTGAGAGCGAGCTCCAAGTCCTATCGGAGACGGAAGATAAAACGTAGGTTCCGTGTTCAAATTTACTCGTAAAAGAACCCTTGGCAGTTCAAAATCGAGAAGAGCAGATTGAAAGGCCACTGCCCCAGCAACATTCATTAGAAAAATTTTTAATGTATTTTCTACAAAATATTTTCACCATTTTCAAAATTACATCGGGAACCCTGGCCTATGCTACGGAGTTCGTCACTCGTAAGAGAAAGGTGCGTGTCGTGTGTAAGGAAAATGTGACTGTTGTGTGTAAGAGAAAGGTGACTCGTGTGTAAGAGACATATGGTGAATCGTGAGTGATATGAGCAACAGAGATATGTTATCATTATCACCATCATGTGCCAGGTCGGCTGACGTAGGCGACCATGGATCCCACAAACGTCTGTCCTTTGTGTTGACTATCATAATCTATGTTATGTAATTCACCAACTATTTTATGGTGAGCTGCATAGCGGTAAACGCTACCAGGGTGGTCAAAAAAAAATCGATTCAAAGACGCACTCAAGAACTCGATAAAATCCTTTGGCATAGATGTAGACAACTGGAGAATGTTGCTCAAGACATATCAGCCTGGCGCACACTTCTTCGACACGGTTCTATGGCCTGCGAGGCAGGTAGAACAGCACGGATGGAACAAAAACGTCAAAATAGAGAGGCAATAGAAACTCCCCACAAGTGCTAGTATACCTTGCCTACACTGTACAAGAACATTTCAGGGCCGCGTCAGACTCACTAGTCATCTACGCACACACAGACAAACATAATGCAACAACATTCCCTTGGATGAAAATTGTGGTGATCATCATCACCCGTGATGGGCGAGCATCATCATCATCAGTGGCGGCTCGTGCTCATTTTTGTTGGTGGTACCAGACACAAATTGTCGAAAAAATCATGGTTTTTGGTTAGGTTATATTTTAATTTATATAATAATAAGTACATGTTACACATTATTTTTGGTGGTGCCGGGCCCCACTGGTCCTTAATGACGAGCCGTTACTGATCATCATCATGTCATGTAAATTCAGAATTGAGGAATGGTTGAAGGCAGTCAGTGTGTACGAGAAAAAGAGAGATGTTAATATTTCAAATAAATATTCTGATTGGTGACATACTATTGTTTTTCTCAGCGTTATCTGCAGATGCCTATACACTATACTCGTGTGATTCGGAGAAGGAAGTAAGTACTTTATTTGTGTTTCGTGTATACGGAGTCACTTACTAATATTTCTAGTTTACTATATTACTAGTCCTTTCAAAACGACTGCAGACACTGACAGAGCGTGTTCTTCCAGTCACAATGTGCATTCAGAGCTGGACGGTCAACAACTGACATGATATTTACTCTTCGACAACTGCAAAGAAATGCAGAAGCAGAGAAAGCCATTGTTCATTTCTTTCGTAGATCTGACAAAGGCATTTGACACGGTCAGCAGACCAGGACTTTATAAACTATTAAAACATATCGGCTGCCCCCCTCCCCCAAAATTGCTCCAACTGATCGTCTCTCCTCCTTACATGAGGGCATGAAAGCCAGTATACGGTCCGATGGTAGCACATCTGATAGCTTCGAGGTTAAGAATGGAGTCAAACAGGGCTATGTTCTTGTCCCCACCCTCTTCGGCATCTTCTTCGCAGTCTTGTTACGCCAAGCCTTTGGGGATACTGATGGAGATGTTTTCATCCGCACGAGATCTGATGGCTCACTCTTCAACTTGGCTCGCTTAAGAACCAAAACAGAAACAACAGAAATTCTTCTCAAGGAACTTCTTTTCGCTGACGATGCTGCCGTAGTTGCACATAGTAAGGCTACACTGCAATCACTAATAAATAATTTGGCCAGGGCATGCGACCTGTTTTCTCTGACTACAAGTGTCACCAGAACAGTGGTTTTCTGTCAGTGAAATAACACATCAACAAGTATCACTTAAAATGGTAACCATATATCTAACCCCAGTTAAAAAATTCTACTATCTTGGGTCAATAGTTACTGCCAGCTTTTCTCTTGATGAAGAAATCAACGCTCGAATAGGCAGCGCGGCTACTACATTCGGCAAACTATCAAAGAGAGCGTGGAAAAAAAAAATTAGCATTGCAGACGAAGATTCAAATATATCGAGCCTGTGTAATTAGCTCTTTACTATATGGCTCAGAAACATGGACAGTCTACGCAAGGCACGAGAGAAGACTTAACATCTTTCACCTTCGATGTCTCCGCAAGATTATGAACATCAGGTGGTACGACAAGATAACCAACTCTGAAGTACTGCAACGTGCAAACTTGCCTTCCATCATGGGATGCTCAGCATGAAGACTTAATGGTGGTACGACAGATAACTAACCTAGTACTGCAAGCAACTGCTTCCATCATGAGATGCTCAGCAGTGAGACTAGATGGGTAGCATGGAAGAATCGATAATGGCCGCATTCCAAAACAAATGTTGTTTTGTGAACTTTCGGAGAGGAAGAGGCACCAGGGCAGACCACAGCTCAGATATAAAGATGTCTTTAAGGCCTCAATGAATAACTTTTCTATCGGTCCCAATGGGAACAACTGGCTGATGATCGAGATATATGGAAAACAACATTGCGCAAAGGTGCAGAATCTTTTGAAGAGAGACTTGGGGACAAGCTGAAAGACAAGAGAGAAAAGCGAAAACTCAGAAGTTGTCACAGTAAAACACTTGCCAATTGACCTTCTGTAAAGACGAAAAAGGCCATATACTAATATTTTAAGTTGTGTGATATCATAGTCATCATGTTCCATGTCGACTAGTTTTTGGTGATCATGGATCTCCACAAATGTCACCTATGAATGGGTAGTTAGCCCATCGCACAACCCCCCACCTGGAGGACCAGGAGTCCACATTTAGTCTGACCTCACTCTATTCTCCTGTCCGACATGAGTAATCATGCCGTCATAGCTCTCAGGGTCAGTTAAGGTACGCAATCTCCCCCCCCCAACGCTACCACTACATGATAATGCTTCATGAGGGAGATGGTGCGAATATATATTATAATGAAGCTGTTTCTTGAATGGTAACGAATTACCCAAATTAGATTATTATTATTCATGAATGTAATATACAAATATAACACGCTTGTCTTACACTTTAATTTCAGGAACTGATACATATTTCAAAAGGAGAGCAGTAAGTATGACACTAACCAGAGGTGTATAAGTGTATATGTCAATGACATCAGCTTAATAACAAAAACAATTGTTGTCGTCAGAAAGTGCAGGGAAATATTTTATTTTAATATATTAGTGGTGGCTTGCAAGTGTAAAGACTGGCGTGTGGAAACTATAGTGCATTTACTTATGTTTGCCCTCATTCAAGTTCAACTTTCTTGAAAAGTATCTGTTGTATTGATGTGAAATTTTGCATGCAGTCTTATATTTACGTTGACCAAAGGAATATGTCATTGATAGGTCGAAATGTAGCTTAGATTTTACATATCGGAGAATTTCTTTGATGTTTTGCGAAAACTATAGCAAAGATGTGCTAAAGAACTAAGTTTACACTTCATGTAGGTTAACGATATCGGCAACGGTGGATCCGTATTCGTATAGCAATGGGTGCCTTGTATATAATTAACATAGACATATAATTAGCATTGACATGTGGAAAAATTGCTCGTCGTCTAACCTACTTGTCAAAGCTATCCAGAATTGGCTTTCTACCGGCTATTTGCTAATTATTTTGAGGTTTTATTCTAAATTCATGCATCCATAGAAGAAATGACTATTTACTCAAACCTAAAACATGCACAGTTTCTCTTCTCGGGGTTTGAAATAGATTGGATAAAATCTCCCACGATCAGCTTCTTGACCAAAATATAAGTACATCTTCATTGCACTGCTTTGAAGTGTGCAGAATTTCACTTTCAATCCCAATTCTATAATATAGAAAGAGAATCAACCAGCATTTCTGGTAAATGGTGATATATTACAAATAATGGACGTTGGAAGAGCTCACCCACAGCCTGTGTTGGTATAGACTTTACCTCTGAGCATGTCCGTTCAAATGTAACACCAGCTTCTAAACGCCAAAAAAATCATGCGCTCGAGAAAATATTTTGTTGAACGCAGAAGTTTGTGTATGAAGCTGTTAAATCTTTAATAATATGTTCTGTTATACTGACGATTTTTATGCCCCATATTAACAAACATGAGAACCGCTGTAGCGTAGTTGTTAGTGAACTCGCTTCGCAAGGCTGGTGGTCTGGTTCAGCTCCCGCAATGCGCGGGAATTTTTCCCGACCACTACGGCTCTCAGGTCGACCCAGCCTCAACATGGTACCAGATATGCTCTGGGAAAGTAAAGGCGGCCGGCGTGATGCTGACCACATCACCCATTGTGTGCGACGGTCAATGAAAAATACAGGCCTAACACTGTATTGACCTATATACCACGAGGTATGAAAGGGTTCCTTTACTTTTTTTAATTATTTTTATTAACAAACAAGGAATTAAGCAGTACAATGTACAAAACACAAAAATTGTTTTGTAATGTCTTTCATATTTCAAGTCTGTATGCAAAATGTCATCATCGTAGTTGAAATGGTTACAGAGTTATAGAATTTTAAACAGTGGCAAATATTTGTAAACGCACTATAATCACAATATAGATGGAGACTGCAGTAAAACTATGTAGAATTACGAAACACATAATAACAAAGTACTGTAGTTTTACAAATTACAAAAACAATGACAATATACAGAACGTTTCGATCAAAAGGCTTTTATCAAGTAAACGAACAACAGGAGTGGCGGATTTGTAAAAAAACCCACTACATATGGACGACTACATACGGGACATTCAAACGTTCCTAATGAAAATCTGGGAATAAATACGAATAACGAAATAAATGTAGCACAGAAAATACACATAAAAACTAGAAATAGAAAAGAAGAGAAACAATAAAAATCAAGTAAATATATAGTGTATATGCAACATATGTACATATAGATTACAAGGCATGAGAAGAGAAAGTACTAAGAAGCATAGGAATGTAATTCGTTGAGTCCATATGGTCGCAAGGTACCATACAACGAAATAAACCGATTTTCCAGAGCAAATCGACTACAATCATCCGAGGAACATGATTGGATGGTTGTGACCTGGACATCGTGAGTTCCTAAATGGCCAGTATTGTTGAAATGGGTGGCTACAGGAGTCACAGAGCATTGGCGTATATCGCGCAAGTGTTGGGCGAATCGGTCACTGAGCCTCTTGCATGTCTCGCCGATATAAGCCTTGTTACACCGCTTGCAGGTAATGGCATAGATAAGATTGCGGGACTCGCATATAAAGCCCTCTTCAATAACAAACGTGCCTAAAGGAAAAGATACAGTACGAGTCTGTATAAACACACGTATTGCAACGCCGACGGCCACACTGGACAGTACCAAAATGACTCTGGATATTGGACTTAAGGCGACTGTGTACCAAACATATCCTTAACCCTTTAGCTGCTGAATACTATTCGAATATGTGTTACTCTGTGCTGAATACTTTTACTCATATACTCCTCTCTGTGCTGAATACTTTTTCCCCTCCAAATACAAGAGATTTGTCAGGCGGTGTAGACTCTGTTTTTACGCCCGAAAATATAAAGTGTGCTGGCGTGTTTTTACCCAGTCAACTCTAAAAACAGGGTAGACAACTGACCGTGTAAACCATGATCTAGTTTTGAGTTGTGGATCTGACTAGATCTCTATACGAAATCCATTAATGTAACGACAGACATGAGTGTAAAAGTGAAACCAGTGGCTGTACAAGTATTTGTTGTATATCTATCTATTCTCTAATCCTGTTTTGTCAGGTCGAAAAAGAAGATACATAGAACGAGCCTCTCTATGCATCTTGTCTTTCTTTCTCTTCTCCAATCCTAATTTGCCTCATAGCTTCAGGGTAAGAAGAGATTTCTAGCACAGACTTTTGTGTGTGCTTCATAAATAGAGTCTTTCATCACCTCTGTTATCTCTGAGGTCCCTGAGGTGAGAAGAATACGTGAAGAAGAAGGCTTCACTAAAAAAAAAAAAGAATATAAGAAAAAAATGGCAAGAATGTTTACATAAGATGCTGATAAGAGGGAATCATCATCAAGGTGCGTATCCTTTATATGACGTTGCTCTCTTTGCAGCGCATCTTAAATTCACACAGGCCATCGTGACGCTAGATGTGACCAAAGTATCAAATTTGTCTGTACAGTATTCTGTTTGTCAGCCAATTCTCTTTAACATTTTGTTCTTTCAGGACATCAGTGTTCTTTCTTTTTTCTGTCCATGGTATTCGTAGGATTTTTCTGTAGCATTTAGTTTCGAAGGACTGGATTTTCGTTCTTGTTTTTAAGAGGGAATATGTTTGCATAAGAAAGCGATAAGAGGGAAGAACATGAGACATTGAGCAGATGAAGTGTGAGGGTAGGATGAGAGTAGAAGACGGAGAAAATAATGTGAAAATGAGAGAACAAGAGGTGGATAACATTGAAAGGTAGATTGAATGAGAGAACAAGAGGTGGATAACATTGAAAGGTAGATTGAATGAAAGAACAAGAGGTGGATAACATTGAACGGTAGATTGAATAAAGAGGAAAAATACAATGAAAGAATAACAAACAAAGAAATAAGATAGATGTGAAAGAGAAGAAAATAGTGGAACAAGACAATTAGTTATTGGCAAGGAAACTGATCATAGTGACAGGATAAGGAGAGATTTTTTGAACAGGCTTTTCTGTGCGCTTCATAAAGTGTTTTTCACTGCCTCTGTTATTTCTGAAGTCCACCTTTTGAATGGAAGGCTTTTTTTGCTTTGTATCCACTGTATTGGTATAACATTGCCCTTTGAAGGGCACTGTCTGTTGGTAATTTGCTTATGTGGTCGAACCATTTAATTTGTTGCTTCTTGATAAAGTTCAGTACTGATGTTGTGCCCACTTTTTCCTGATGTCTTCATTTCTAAACCGGTCTCTTCTTGATACTCCTAGCATTCTGCGTAGATACTTCATCTCTTTTGTGACTAGTTTTCTTGTCATTTCCACTAACTGCCTGCAAGTGAATATTGCATCTGTACAGCTCCTATTCCTCCAAAATCCCATTTATGTGTCGCTGAGCTGTGGCTCGACAGTATGGCGCAGCCTTTTTTAAATGTCCAAAGTATTTGTTGTAAATGAGGTTAATGACAAACATTGTAAGTAGATTAAAGATAATAACAAACTTGAGATATGGTCACACATTGAATTTTATTTTAATCATGGTTTTATTCATACAGCTTCCAAAAATTCACTGTAGAAGCTAACAGCACACATAACAATAAATTCATACAAATAATACTGCATGTTACAATATGTACATCTATTAGCATACATAACAATAAATTCATACAAATAATACTGCATGTTACAATATGTACATCTATTAGCATACATAACAATAAATTCATACAAATAATACTGCATGTTACAATATGTACATCTATTAGCATACATAACAATAAATTATTATGGTACTGGTATCATACTGTGAATCCCACTCGCTGACCAGATTGAGAGAGATGGGTGTCAATATTGGTCAGCCCAAAAGAATGACATACTAAATATGCAAGGATATTGATTAATCAACATCGAACTGGCGTGTTGGGTCGCTGGACGCTGCTGGATTTGCTGAGGCGGAGATTGGAGCACCTATGGACATGTCCAGAGTGCTATGATAATAGTTCTCATATAACTGAAAACAATAAATTCATCACAACAATGGTTCATAATGATGCATGTTACAATATGGACATCTATTAGCACACATAACAATAAATTCATCAGTTACTATGTGAAAAAGGACATTACAATAGAACTGTTAATTGTGCTTCTAATAAATTTTTTTAGTATGAAATATTTCAAAACATGGTGTAATACACAGTGCTACATCACAGTCTTTGCACAAGTATCTTGTTTCACGTCGCTTTTTGAGCACACCACACACTTTCTCACTGGAGCCTTCTTCTGGGATGTTTCTAGACTATGGTTGACGGGAAATGTCTCTCTCTGTACCAATCGTAGTGGCAGATCTGCACTCCTATGTCCTCCTCCGCACTTTCTCCTTTCTTTACAATATTTTTCCAGAATTTCCCATATTAGAGTTAGATGGAAATCAGCAACAGGGATGCTTTTACATGTGACAAGTTTGTATAATGCATGAGAATTCAAAACAGAAAGATCTTGCACATGAAAAAAACATTTCTTATACCATTTCACAGTTTTTCTAATAGACTCCATGATAGAACTGAGAAGCATGTCAGTTTAATCTAGTGAACTCATACATTTATTATAGTCCACAACACACTTGGGCTTTCGAACACTTTCTCCAGTTTTATAATCCGTTTTGTCATTTTGAACTACTTCTGCATTATGACATGTAGTCATACTGTTAGTGACACCAGTATAAACTATAAAATCTAAAATGTAACCAGTTCTGCAGTCACACTAAACAAAAGTCTTCATTCTAAATCTGCTTCTTTTTGACGGAATGTACTGTTTGAAAGGCAATCTTCTTTGAAAAGAAGAAGAGACTCGTCAATAACAACATCTTGATATGGTGAGAATGCACTCCGAAATGAAGTACGCAAACTGTCAATTACATTTCTAATTTTGTAAAGTCGATCACCACCGCATCAATGCTGTTGTCTGAGAAGTGAAGCATCGATCACCACCTGCATCAATACTGTTGTCTGAGAAGTGAAGCATCGATCACCACCTGCATCAATGCTGTTGTCTGAGAAGTGAAGCATCGATCACCACCGGCATCAATGCTGTTGTCTGAGAAGTGAAGCATCGATCACCACCTGCATCAATGCTGTTGTCTGAGAAGTGAAGCATCGATCACCACCCGCATCAATGCTGTTGTCTGAGAAGTGAAGCATCGATCACCACCAGTATCAATGCTGTTGACTGAGAAGTGAAGCATCGATCACCACCTGCATCAATGCTGTTGTCTGAGAAGTGAAGCATCGATCTCTACCTGCATCAATGCTGTTGACTGAGAAGTGAAGCATCGATCACCACCGGCATCACTGCTGTTGTCTGAGAAGTGAAGCATCGATCACCACCGGCATCAATGCTGTTGTCTGAGAAGTGAAGCATCGATCACCACCGGCATCACTGCTGTTGTCTGAGAAGTGAAGCATTCTCAGAAGTAATAGAAATCTATCCCGTGACATGATTTCACCAAACACAGTAGTCAGAAGCAAAGGGTGTTGCGACCAGTATTCAATTCATTAATTTTCAGCTTCTTAGTTCTAGACATTAGCAGGCACACAGAAAAATAAGAACATTCTTTAAAGTTAGTATTGGTCCAACGAGAGAGACGATTGCTTATGGTTGCAGAAGCATTGTGAAGAATGCCATTATAAAATCGGTTGCATTCATCAGATATAGACGTAACCAGTGGTGACAGAAAAATAGTAGAAGAAAATCAAGAACTGAACTGTTCTGATTTACATCAGCATTACATCCAGAGCTGGAGTTGTCAACATTATTTACAATTGGATTCAGGTCATTGGAAGACCATTTAATTGAATCAAATTTATGCCTTTTTGATGGCATGTCATCTTCACTGCACTCCGATGACGACGAAGATGCCGGACATGCAAATAACATGTGCTCAGCCACGCCATTTTTGTTGTTGTCGATGTTGATGGCTGGGTCTGATCGTCTTGTTCAGTTTCAGAATCAGAGCTACACATTTCTTCTTCACTATCACTTCTAGAAAAAAAACTCCAACAATTCCTCATCTACTTTAACAAGTTTCCTGCCAATTTATGAAATAAATATATAATAAATATCACAGACTAATACTCTCCAACACAAGAATTAACACGAGTAGAAAGTAGACTCAACACCGTCACGTCCGAAGTACAAAAATGACTTCCCAAACTTTTTCCAGCATATAAAAACCGGTTTGACCAGTAACACAGGTGTTCAAATTGGTCACAGATGTCTAAAAATAGCTGTTCTTTATCACTAGAATATACACCAGAATTTTCAAGGCGAAAAACGAAAGTAGACAGATTTAGCAGCCAAATTAGAATTGTTGAACGGAAAATTACGTCGTTAGCCCAGAGAGGACAGAAAATAAATTAGCATTTATACGGCTTTGCAGTCTACAGGAACACGGATATATACGTGCGTAGCAGCTAAAGGGTTAAGACTTCGGTCCCGTCTGTAAGCCACCACAGGATAGTTGGGGAAGACTGAACGGGTCTCAGGATCTGACTTAAGGATAGACAGATGACGGAATAAAACATTTTTCACCAGTGAACTATGGGGTGGAAAGTTAAGATAAGTTTTACTCTGTCAGAGTTTGCAGTCTAATGCTGGTTGGTAAGGGCCTGCCGGCGAGTAATTTTCTTAACTCGATGCATGGCAGATACAAGCACTTTCTCCGGGTATAGGCGCCTTCGGAAGAAATCTAGCATCTCGCAAGCTCTATCAAGAAAATCAGCGTCCTCGCTACAAAGGCGACGAAGGCCTGCACCTGAGGTAGAAAGAAAGGCACAATATTGAATTGAGTGGACGTGTTTTGTTTCTGCTTTATATGCCTTTGGGTGCGACAAAGACTGATGATGATGTTGCATTAATCTTTTTAAATTTGCTTCTTTACAATTGTGTGACCTAGATAATGTTGCATAATGTGTCCGACCTAATTCAAAAGGAGTCACATATATCAAATAATTTGACCAAGTCCAAATGTAGGTCACAGTTATTAAACTATGTGAGCTATTTCAAATATAAGTCACATCTAGTAAACTGTGTGACCTACCCCATAGAGAAGTCACATCTATAAAACTGTGACCTAGTTCAAATGCAAGTCACATCTATAGATTATATAGCAAATCCCATGTACAATATGTACAATGTACGTGCCCATTAGCTGTTGAGCCTTTTTAAAGTAAAATATTAAATATCATGCTTATTTAGAAGCGACTGTCTGATCCCTGAAAGCTTGTCGACTTTTAGTAGCTATTGGTTATTGAAAATGGGTCATATCACCTCAAGCAGATTGATAGGTATTCAGCTTCCCCTAGAAGATGTTGAAGAGTATCCCCATGAAGCAATCATGATATTTTCCCAGAAATTCTTGTTTACAATGTAGAGGAGATCGAGTGACTCGTCATATCAAAGACAGACGATAAAACGTAAGTCCTGAGTTCAAGTTGATCATGTAAAAGAACCACTGACAGTAAAAAATCGATAAAAGTAGATAGCAAAGCAGCTGCCCGGTACAAATTAATTTAAAATATTGAATAAAATTGTCAATATCTTCAAAATTACACTAGGACCCTTGCCAGTGTTACAGAGTTCGCTCTCTTTCTCTCCGATAACATAATCTCATTCATGTGGAAACATGATTCATGCAGCCTTAGCATGGGTAGGTTTCGTCACATCTTCAGCGTCATTTGGAGCTCTGGTGCTTATACTTCGGCGATGTGTCCGGTTCCAGCCAGCGTTTACAGGGTTCGCTCTCCGTCAGCCTTTGACTGTCCCCAGTCGACCTGCAGGGCAGCAGGTATTACAGAGTTCGTACACTGCCGCTAAGATCTTTATGTATAAGAAACATAGGGACACATGCTTATTCATCAAAGGGAAATGTTGATGGTCATGTCAATTATCAAATCAATCAATCAATCCTGAAAGCTGTAATTTTTCCTCATGTTTCTCCAGCGATGATGTTGTCTACGGTGCCAGAGAACGTGTATGCTTAGGAACATCTGTTTCAGCAGCTGTTGCTTTCACAAAAGAGTCAACGAGAATTAAAGATTTGTTAGGGGTATGTCATTTGTATGTTGTCCTCTTCGGTAGCTACTACACTTTTATATACATGTCACTACAAAATTGGCAGAAAACTCCTGTTTTATCTGTGTGTATTCTTACGTTGATGTGTTCTTTGTTATCTGTTTTATCTGTGTGTATTCTTACGTTGATATGTTTTTGTTATCTGTTTTATCTGGGGTATTCTTACGTTGATGTGTTTCTTTGTTATCTGTTTTATCTGTGTGTATTCTTACGTTGATATGTTTCTTTGTTATCTGTTTTATCTGTGTGTATTCTTACGGTGATGTGTTTCTTTGTTTTCTGTTTTATCTGTGTGTATTCTTACGTTGATGTGTTTCTTTGTTATCTGTTTTATCTGTGTGTATTCTTACGTTGATATGTTTATTTGTTATCTGTTTTATCTGTGTGTATTCTTACGTTGATGTGTTTCTTTGTTTTCTGTTTTATCTGTGTGTATTCTTACGTTGATGTGTTTCTTTGTTATCTGTTTTATCTGTGTGTATTCTTACGTTGATGTGTTTCTTTGTTATCTGTTTTATCTGTGTGTATTCTTACGTTGATATGTTTCTTTGTTATCTGTTTTATCTGTGTATATTCTTACGTTGATGTGTTTTTTGTTATCTGTTTTATCTTGTGGTATTCTTACGTTGATGTGTTCTTTGTTATCTGTTTTATCTGTGTATTCTTACGTTGATGTGTTTCTTTGTTATCTGTTTTATCTGTGTATATTCTTACGTTGATGTGTTTCTTTGTTTTCTGTTTTATCTGTGTGTATTCTTACGTTGATGTGTTCTTTGTTATCTGTTTTATCTGTGTGTATTCTTACGTTGATGTGTTTCTTTGTTATCTGTTTTATCTGTGTGTATTCTTACGTTGATGTGTTTATTTGTTATCTGTTTTATCTGTGTGTATTCTTACGTTGATGTGTTTCTTTGTTATCTGTTTTATCTGTGTGTATTCTTACGTTGATGTGTTTCTTTGTTTTCTGTTTTATCTGTGTGTATTCTTACGTTGATGTGTTTCTTTGTTATCTGTTTTATCTGTGTGTATTCTTACTTTGATGTGTTTCTTTGTTATCTGTTTTATCTGTGTGTATTCTTACGTTGATGTGTTTCTTTGTTTTCTGTTTTATCTGTGTGTATTCTTACGTTGATGTGTTTCTTTGTTTTCTGTTTTATCTGTGTGTATTCTTACGTTGATGTGTTTCTTTGTTTTCTGTTTTATCTTGTGTATTCTTACGTTGATGTGTTTCTTTGTTATCTGTTTTATCTGTGTATATTCTTACGTTGATGTGTTTCTTTGTTATCTGTTTTATCTGTGTGTATTCTTACGTTGATGTGTTTCTTTGTTATCTGTTTTATCTGTGTATATTCTTACGTTGATGTGTTTCTTTGTTATCTGTTTTATCTGTGTGTATTCTTACGTTGATGTGTTTCTTTGTTTTCTGTTTTATCTGTGTATATTCTTACGTTGATGTGTTTCTTTGTTATCTGTTTTATCTGTGTATATTCTTACGTTGATGTGTTTATTTGTTATCTGTTTTATCTGTGTGTATTCTTACGTTGATGTGTTTCTTTGTTTTCTGTTTTATCTGTGTGTATTCTTACGTTGATATGTTTCTTTGTTATCTGTTTTATCTGTGTATATTCTTACGTTGATATGTTTCTTTGTTATCTGTTTTATCTGTGTATATTCTTACGTTGATGTGTTTCTTTGTTATCTGTTTTATCTGTGTATATTCTTACGTTGATGTGTTTTTTGTTTTCTGTTTATCTGTGTGTATTCTTACGTTGATGTGTTTCTTTGTTATCTGTTTTATCTGTGTGTATTCTAGTTGATATGTTTTTTGTTATCTGTTTTATCTGTGTATATTCTTACGTTGATGTGTTTCTTTGTTATCTGTTTTATCTGTGTGTATTCTTACGTTGATGTGTTTCTTTGTTATCTGTTTTATCTGTGTGTATTCTTACGTTGATGTGTTTCTTTGTTATCTGTTTTATCTGTGTGTATTCTTACGTTGATGCGTTTCTTTGTTATCTGTTTTATCTGTGTGTATTCTTACGTTGATGTGTTTCTTTGTTATCTGTTTTATCTGTGTGTATTCTTACGTTGATGTGTTTTTGTTTTCTGTTTTATCTTGTGTATTCTTACGTTGATTGCTTTTTGTTTTCTGTTTTATCTGTGTGTATTCTTACGTTGATGTGTTTATTTGTTATCTGTTTTATCTGTGTGTATTCTTACGTTGATGTGTTTCTTTGTTATCTGTTTTATCTGTGTATATTCTTACGTTGATGTGTTTCTTTGTTATCTGTTTTATCTGTGTGTATTCTTACGTTGATGTGTTCTTTGTTATCTGTTTTATCTGTGTATATTCTTACGTTGATGTGTTTCTTTGTTATCTGTTTTATCTGTGTGTATTCTTACGTTGATGTGTTTTTGTTTTCTGTTTTATCTGTGTATATTTTATCGTTGATGTGTTTCTTTGTGATCTGTTTTATCTGTGTATATTCTTACGTTGATGTGTTTCTTTGTTATCTGTTTTATCTGTGTGTATTCTTACGTTGATGTGTTTCTTTGTTTTCTGTTTTATCTGTGTGTATTCTTACGTTGATATGCTTTTGTTATCTGTTTTATCTGTGTATATTCTTACGTTGATATGTTTCTTTGTTATCTGTTTTATCTGTGTATATTCTTACGTTGATGTGTTTCTTTGTTATCTGTTTTATCTGTGTATATTCTTACGTTGATGTGTTTCTTTGTTTTCTGTTTTATCTGTGTGTATTCTTACGTTGATGTGTTTCTTTGTTATCTGTTTTATCTGTGTGTATTCTTACGTTGATATGTTTCTTTGTTATCTGTTTTATCTGTGTATATTCTTACGTTGATGTGTTTCTTTGTTATCTGTTTTATCTGTGTGTATTCTTACGTTGATGTGTTCTTTGTTATCTGTTTTATCTGTGTGTATTCTTACGTGATGTGTTTTTTTGTTATCTGTTTTATCTGTGTGTATTCTTACGTTGATGTGTTTCTTTGTTATCTGTTTTATCTGTGTGTATTCTTACGTTGATGTGTTTCTTTGTTATCTGTTTTATCTGTGTGTATTCTTACGTTGATGTGTTTCTTTGTTTTCTGTTTTATCTGTGTGTATTCTTACGTTGATGTGTTTCTTTGTTTTCTGTTTTATCTGTGTGTATTCTTACGTTGATGTGTTTCTTTGTTTTCTGTTTTATCTGTGTGTATTCTTACGTTGATGTGTTTCTTTGTTTTCTGTTTTATCTGTGTGTATTCTTACGTTGATGTGTTTATTTGTTATCTGTTTTATCTGTGTGTATTCTTACGTTGATGTGTTTATTTGTTATCTGTTTTATCTGTGTGTATTCTTACGTTGATATGTTTCTTTGTTATCTGTTTTATCTGTGTGTATTCTTACGTTGATGTGTTTCTTTGTTATCTGTTTTATCTGTGTGTATTCTTACGTTGATGTGTTTCTTTGTTATCTGTTTTATCTGTGTGTATTCTTACGTTGATATGTTTCTTTGTTATCTGTTTTATCTGTGTGTATTCTTACGTTGATGTGTTTATTTGTTATCTGTTTTATCTGTGTGTATTCTTACGTTGATGTGTTTCTTTGTTATCTGTTTTATCTGTGTGTATTCTTACGTTGATGTGTTTCTTTGTTATCTGTTTTATCTGTGTATATTCTTACGTTGATGTGTTTATTTGTTATCTGTTTTATCTGTGTGTATTCTTACGTTGATGTGTTTCTTTGTTATCTGTTTTATCGTGTGTATTCTCACGTTGATGTGTTTCTTTGTTATCTGTTTTATCTGTGTGTATTCTTACTTTGATGTGTTTCTTTGTTTTCTGTTTTATCTGTGTGTATTCTTACGTTGATGTGTTTCTTTGTTATCTGTTTTATCTGTGTATATTCTTACGTTGATGTGTTTCTTTGTTATCTGTTTTATCTGTGTGTATTCTTACGTTGATGTGTTTCTTTGTTATCTGTTTTATCTGTGTATATTCTTACGTTGATGTGTTTCTTTGTTATCTGTTTTATCTGTGTGTATTCTTACGTTGATGTGTTTCTTTGTTATCTGTTTTATCTGTGTGTATTCTTACTTTGATGTGTTTCTTTGTTATCTGTTTTATCTGTGTGTATTCTTATGTTGATGTGTTTCTTTGTTTTCTGTTTTATCTGTGTGTATTCTTACGTTGATATGTTTCTTTGTTATCTGTTTTATCTGTGTGTATTCTTACGTTGATGTGTTTCTTTGTTTTCTGTTTTATCTGTGTGTATTCTTACGTTGATATGTTTCTTTGTTATCTGTTTTATCTGTGTGTATTCTTACGTTGATGTGTTTCTTTGTTATCTGTTTTATCTGTGTGTATTCTTACGTTGATGTGTTTCTTTGTTTTCTGTTTTATCTGTGTGTATTCTTACGTTGATTTGTTTCTTTGTTTTCTGTTTTATCTGTGTGTATTCTTACGTTGATATGTTTATTTGTTATCTGTTTTATCTGTGTGTATTCTTACGTTGATGTGTTTATTTGTTATCTGTTTTATCTGTGTGTATTCTTACGTTGATGTGTTTCTTTGTTATCTGTTTTATCTGTGTGTATTCTTACGTTGATATGTTTCTTTGTTATCTGTTTTATCTGTGTGTATTCTTACGTTGATGTGTTTCTTTGTTATCTGTTTTATCTGTGTGTATTCTTACGTTGATATGTTTCTTTGTTATCTGTTTTATCTGTGTGTATTCTTACGTTGATGTGTTTCTTTGTTATCTGTTTTATCTGTGTGTATTCTTACGTTGATGTGTTTATTTGTTATCTGTTTTATCTGTGTGTATTCTTACGTTGATGTGTTCTTTGTTATCTGTTTTATCTGTGTGTATTCTTACGTTGATATGTTTCTTTGTTATCTGTTTTATCTGTGTGTATTCTTACGTTGATGTGTTTCTTTGTTATCTGTTTTATCTATGTGTATTCTTACGTTGATATGTTCTTTGTTATCTGTTTTATCTGTGTGTATTTTACGTTGATATGTTCTTGTTATCTGTTTTATCTGTGTGTATTCTTACGTTGATGTGTTTCTTTGTTATCTGTTTATCTGTGTGTATTCTTACGTTGATGTGTTTCTTTGTTATCTGTTTTATCTGTGTGTATTCTTACGTTGATGTGTTTATTTGTTATCTGTTTTATCTGTGTGTATTCTTACGTTGATGTGTTTCTTTGTTATCTGTTTTATCTGTGTGTATTCTTACGTTGATGTGTTTCTTTGTTATGTAGGGGTTCAGGCCTCTTTAAGCTGAGGCATGTTATTTTCAACTTGGTGAGCCTCAAATCTGTGTTGTTGCACCTCTCTGATGTATGCACAGGTGACCTACATGGTGACCATAGGCATAGATGACATACATGGATATACAAGACAGCATGGGCGCCATTATTACGCTTCATTGACACCTGCAAGCGTGATCTAACTTCATGCGGCATAGACAAAATACATTGGGAGCGGCTGGCCAAAGACAGGCAAACATGGCGAGCGGCAGGAGGAGCGGCTCAAAAGAAAAAAAGAAAAAAAACATCACAAGTGGAGGCAAAAGAGAGCACAGAGAGCAGAGAGAACATCCATGCATCGGCTCTAGTCTCCAGTTTTCTGAGCAACTGTGGCAAGGATTGCCACTCCAGAATAGGCCATTACAGCCACATGAAACAGTTGTGATTCAGCACAGAACAATACGTGACTGCAACACCTATTGTCTCCTGAGACAAAGAGGCCAATGATGATGATAGTGATATAGATGACATACACAGAGTTAATGGAACTACGCAGTGTTGTAATGTTGATCTGTATGCGGTGAAAGTTGTTTTGTTAATTAATCACGTACTGCCGTTTTGTTAGTGTATGACAGATAACAAAGCTATTATATGTATGTGGCCATATACTATCGTGTTGCTGTCAATGAGAGATAACAGTTATGTTGTTTAGGGGACTATTGTACTATCGTGTTATTGTTATGTGTTACATACTTTGCATATGGGGATCATTTTTTCAAAAAATGGAAGAATAGCTAACACAATCCAACATAGATGCAATAAAGTAAATCAAATCATAGGACAAATGTCGCATATTTTGAAATGCCAGCATGTCACCATGAACACTAAAAGAGCATTGTACAACGTAGTCTTTCTCCCAAAATCATGCTATCACTGTTAAAACTGGACCCTGACATCAAACAATAGAAGAAAACTAGTCACGACCGACAGAGATAAAGTGTTTACGCAGAATACTGAGAGTATCAAGAAGAGACCGGTTTAGAAATGAATACGTCAGGATAAAAGTGGGTACAACATGAGTACTGAACTTCATCAATAAAAAAACAAATTAAATGATTCAGCCACATAAGCAGATTACCAACATACAATGCGCCCCAATGAGCAATGTTACTCCGATACAGGAGATACAAAACAAAAGGCAATCCACGCAAAATGGGGACGTCAGAGTTAATAGAGGCGACGAAAAACACTGTTAATGAAGCGCACACAAAATCCCGTTCTATAAATCTCTTATTATCTTAGGGCTGTGAGCAAAACAGGTTTAGAGAAAAAAAAAAAATAAGAAAAAGCTCTGTATTAGAAATTTCCTTTGCTAATATGTCCAATGTTCCATTTATTATTAATATGAAAGTCAATTGAAAAAGTGTCACTATATTCAGGTTGATCTTATTATTTCTTAGTTCCTATCTGCATACTTTGATTGCTAGTCAAGACATTAGATCACTTTTACCAGATATATTGTCTTGTGTTTATCACCTGTCTTGAGTAATTGTGTTCTGTTTTAATGTTTAATCTCTGAATAGTGGGGCTCATTAATAGCCGTCGATTGTAAGTGAATATAACAACAGTCTCAGACGTGTGCTGTTACGTCTCTCTGGAGTGTGCGAAGGTGACTTTAGAACCCAACCCTGGAACACAATCCCTTAAAGACACTCTCAAAGTGTCTCTAAAATGTTTCGATATAGACAACACGTGTTGAGAATCCCTTGCGTAAGCTCACCAAATGTAGCGCTGTAACAATACAAGAGGAACTTGCATAGCTGAGAATCGGCGTACTGTTGAGGCGCAGAGAAAAGCAACTGCGCAAAAAAAAAATGATAACACAACACCCACATGTGTTTGCTGTCCACCAGCTGATTGTTCTCTTCCCCCTTCAAGCTCGACATATAGCAATTGATTTGGAATGCATTTATCAGGCATCTTAGCAACGTGACCGATCCATCTCTCCTGTACCTTCTGCAACGGGATGTTGGCGCATGGAATCTTGGCTCATATGAGGACTTCAGTATCTGAAACTTTGTCCTGTCATTTCATTTTGAGTAGTCTGTGTAGACAACTTGTGTGGAAGTGGTTTAGTTTTCTTGCATGTCTTGTTGGCGTACATCTGTGTGGTTAGCACTATGGCACAGTAAACTTCCAGCTTTGTGACTACGCGTATCCTCTTCCGCATACACACAGCAACACGCAGCCTTTCAAATACAGTACTGGCTTTGGAAATTCTAATGTTGCTCTCAGAGTCTGTTTGTTGATCAGGATAGGATGCTGCCAAGAAAAGCAAAGTTGTCCGCTGGCAGGACACAATGGTGTTTGACTATGATGACTGAGTAGTTGGGCTAAAAGATATGTGACAGATTCTGGACTCTTAGTTTTTTTTTTCTTGTTTTTTTTTTCTTTGTCAATTATTGCTGTAAATAGGCCTCCTAAGTATTTGTATTCTTGTACGTGTTTGATTCTAACAAAATTGATACGAATGTTGAATTTATTGTTTCCTCCTGCCTAATACTAATTGCTTCGGTTTTAGTTGTGTTTATTTTCATGTTATACTTTGTGAGTTATAATACAAAGATTATATTCTTTAATAATTTTAAGTAAATATGTTTAATGATAATTTTATAATGTTATTCTATTTATAGACTGTTATAATAATGTTTCTATACCTATAGACTGTGAGTAATTCTGTTCTATTTGCAGGACAAACGGTATGTAGACAGGCTAACAGTCAGCAACAACAAAGCTCATTGTGTCTTGGGTTTACCCATTGTTGATGATGGTGATACTTGTTTTGGTGAGTTTACTGAAGCATGTGTTCATTGCGTGAGAAATAATTAATTCTCTTCTTGTCTTATCACACTTATTACTATTAGTCTCTGTTGTTCTAGAATGTTTCTGCTTCTGTTTTCACTATCTCAGTCTCAGTGTCCAGGTTTGGCACTGATAACATAATGTTGAGCAGTAGAAGATAATAATCGCTGTTAAATTTAATCACTAGAAACCGGTTCAAATATGGTAGAAATGGAAATAATGTTATCAAAAAATAAATATATGTAATACAAGTTTTCAGTAAACAAAACATGATACAGACAATAAATCCAATAATTCCTCATCATCATCAGGAAATAAGGGGGAAGACTGCAGTAGAACTTGGTGAAATAGCGAAACACGTACAAACAAAGTACTATAGTTCTACAAAATACAGAAACAGTGACGATAAACAGCAACGTTTCGATCAAAAGGCCTTTATCAAGCAAACGAGACAACAGGAGTGACGAATTTCAAAGAACACTTACAAATGGACGGTTACAGAAACATTCAAAAGTATCTAATGAAAATCTGGGAATAAAAACGAATAACGAAATGAGTGCAACACAAAACTAGAAGTGGAAAAGAAGAGAAACAATAAACAATCAAGTGAAAATATAACTTATATATATGAAGCAAATATACATATAGATTACAAGGCATGAGATGAGAAAGTACTAAGAAGCATTCCATAGTATTTATTTGTACGTGTTTCGCTACATCAGGAAATATAACATTTAACACATAAAAGGATGAACAAATATTAAAGAACAGATAACCAAAAATTTGAATTTCATTTATTTTTATTTTGGTTGTTGATAGTTTGTCTTATCTTATCTTATCTTATCTTAACCACATTTGCCTGAAGCGTCGTGGGGAGAGTAAGTTTCCTATCTTGTGCCAGGTGTGTTGCGCTTGACGTTGTCAGTCCATGCTTTCGCAGGGACTCTGAGATGTTATCTATCCATCTTGTTCTTGGCCTGCCTCGTGCTCTGCGCCCTGAGTGTCGATTATTATAGGCACGTGATGGTAGTAAATGTGGTTCCATTCTCATTAAATGGCCGAACCACTTGAATCTTTGCTTCTCGATGTACTGTATGCATGGTATAGTACCAACGATGCTTCTGATATTCTCGTTTCTCACTCTATCTCGCCTTGTAACGTTGACAGCTTTTGTAGACATCTCATTTCACATGTTGTAATCTTTCTTTCTTGTGTCTTAGTCAGGGGCCATGTTTGGCACTGATAGCAGAGAGTTGGAATAAATATGCAGTTTATCAGTTGTCGTTTGACTGCCATGTTAATGCTTGGATGTTTTAATAGTGGTGACAGTTGGTATGTCACTGCATTTGCCTTCTGGCATCTAGTCTCGATTTCTCTGTCCATCTTTCCATCTGCTGTGAATATACTCCCGAGATATTTGAATTCTGGAGTCTGTTGTATTTTGACATTATTCACGTGTATATTTAGTTGACCTGTTGACCTACTTATTGTCATGACTTCTCTTTTGGAGGTGTTAATTTTCATGTCATATTTTTCGCATGTCGCTTGCAGGGCATTTATGTGTTGTTGAAGTTTGTGTTCGTTGTTGTAAATTCTACTCTGATCATCTGCAAAGAGTAGTTCGTTTATTAAATTGTAGTTGTTATCGAGGTTGTTATCTGTCTTGGTTTCTTGCGTTATCCTGTCTATGTAGATATTGAAAAGTATAGGCGAAAGCACACATCCCTGCCTTACTCCTGATGATAATTCAAATTCGTCTGTCAGGCCGTCGCTTGTTCGTACTACGCTTGAGCATTTTTGGTATAGCGCTCTAATATTGTCTAATAGTTGGCCCTGAATTCCATATTCACTTAGTATGGTCCATAGTTTGTTTCTGTTTATTCTATCAAAGGCTTTTTCTTGGTCTATGAATGCTAAGTTGAGCTGTTTGTCATATTATAAGGTGTTTTCGCTGAGTTGCCTTAGTGTGAACAGGGCATCAGTGCAACTCTTTTCCTTTCTGAACCCAAATTGAGCGATGTTCAGCTGTGGTTCTATTATAGGTTTGATTCTAGATTCCAAGATTTTAGCATATAGTTTCCCAACATGACTTAATAATGATATGCCTCTGTATGTATTGTATGATAGTTTGTTCAAGTCCTTATTTATATTTTCATTCTTTACATATCTTTCTCCCTCTTTATTTTGCTGAACAATTTTAAGCTCCTCACTTTGTGTGCTTATTACTAAAGAAAAGGTATGTAACCATAATAATTTGGGAAGTTATACAAAAGTGAGACGCAACTGGGTGGAGGTACTGATACAGACAATGATCAGAGAAATCACTTTCGTTTTTGTCCCTGGGCACGCAGGAGTTAGGGGTAATGAACGAGCTGATAGATTGGCTGGCTTGGCTACAATATCAGAGGGAACTGCCATGGATCAAAATGACATTCTTCACACATTGAGAGAGTCTTTCCGAACAGAGGAGTTTCAGGGCTGTGAATCCCACTGGCTGACCAGATTGAGAGAGATAGGTGTCCATATTGGTGCAGCCTGAAAATAACGACATATTAAATATGCAAGGAGATTGATTAATCAACATCGAACTGACATGTTGGGCTGCTGGATTTGCTGAGGTGGAGATCAGAGCACCTATGGACATGTCTGGAATGCTATGATAATAGTCCTCATATAACTGATAACTGATGTGATGTAACACACCCATGCTAAGGCAGCATGAATCAGATTTCCACATGAATGAGATTTATGGGGAAATCTGGTACATCAGTCTAAGCAGTGATCGTGAGAGAGAGAATCGTCTACCACAGAAAGCCACACTGAAAAATTATAACAAGTACAGAGCAAGAGGTGCAAAAGATGGAGCGACTGCATCAAGAACAGACTTAAGAGAATGAATAACAGCTTACAAAGTGCTTTAGAACAAACTCACACAAGATCACTACTACATCCCTCTCTCCCAAAGTTCTATTAAGAAGTAAATGGTGGCAGAGAAGAAAAAGATACAAAATCATTTATTGTCTGACGTGTAAACAATGCTTTTAATTGGAAACTATGGCATCATCATGTATTGGCATATTTCAAGAATAGCTGAATGGTACGTTCCATGTAGAATCCATGTTTGTTATGGAGATTGTATCCACTACAGAACATTGTGACATTAACTGATAGTAGAAATACTTTGACCTGTTTAAGATGACTTCATTTTTTCAGTTCTACATGGTACAATATTTACAAAACAGATTACCTTGAACTATGTTCTACAGCTTAGTGCATAAAGCATCAGGGTTTTTTTGTTGTTTTGATTTGTTTGGAATTGCTGTCATAGCCTTTGGTCTTCTTTTAACCTTTATTCAAGGAAGCATATATTTGTCATTAGATGGAGATTCTTATAGGACAATTATTTACAGAGCACTCCAACCTATTTCTACAGTTGCACTCTTAGCACAGTGATATGAACTGTGGTGATAACTCTATTTGGTCCTGAACAGTTTAACAGTACTTTGTGTTTCTCAAGACTGATTCCATCTGGAATTTATGATTTTCTTCTTCTTCTTTGCGTTCGTTCTTTATGGCCAATTTTAATCACTCTTTGTGATATGTTTGATCTTTTGCCAAGAACGTGTATACGTTGCACATGAATTTATGATTAGAAGCTATTGTTCTCAGAGTCGACTAAGCATTAACACTAAAACCCTTAACCACCATTCAGTGCCTGGAAACTTCCGTTAAATTGATTCACATGCATCAATTATATTCACTGTCTGTAATTTGCTATTTAGCTACGCCATTACAGCATATTGATCTTAGATCTGAGCTCTAATATCTTCTTACAGGACTCTCTTTTATTTGTTTGTTTGTTGCAACTGCTTCTGATCTACATTCTTTTTGCTTTTGATCAGCATATCTGTCTTCAGCATCTCATTTCGTCTCTCTTTTCTCATTTTTTCTATTCCCTACTTTCTGTTGATTTTTATAATCAGTTATAATTAGATTTCTTCAAATATGTTCTCAATTTACAGAACCCTCTTTTTCTTTTTTTGTTGACTGAAGATTATGTTCTATTTTCTGTCTATTGTTATAGTGGTACATTCTATTAAATATTTTGTGATTGGTTTGTGAATGGTAAACATTCATCATCATCATCAGGTGCTGTCTCCACATCGAAGGTTGGCTGCAATGAATCTCCCGCATCCTCTGTCTTTCACCTTGGTGTTGCACACTGCTAGACTGTAACCTGTCCATTTCTTAAAGTTTCCCTCCTACTTATCTCTCGGTCTTCCTCTTGCTCTTCCCCCTCAACTTTCCCTCTAGTAAATGTTTTATCATGGTGTCATGTCTTTTTATGTGCCCAAAATACTTTACTTGTATGAATTTTATTTCTCTTAAACTTGTTTATTTGTCTGTTTTCTGTCCATGAAACTCTGCCTATTCTTCTATATATCCACATCTCAAATGCATCAATTCTGTCTTCTAACTGTTTGTTCATTGTCCATGTTTCCGAGCCATACATTAATATCGGATATATATAGCATTTGATCATTCTTTACATTCTGTTATCCCATAGGTGTGGTTGAGTTTTATAGACAAACAAAAAACAGTCAATTTACAGATGAAGAAGAAGAGGTATGTATTGATGTTATTTAGTCATGGAAATATGAGGAGTAAAGGTTGCTATAGTTTTCATTAAAAAATTTAGAAATGTCTTAAAAAAATCAACGATATGTTCTTGAAAACGTCAATTATAGAATTCTGTGCTGGCTATTTCTACTAGCCATGTTTTAATCACAAATATCTGCAATAAAAGTACTAAGGTGGAACAGACACCGGAACATGTTCTACAAGACTGTCCTCTCCTGGGTGAGCTGAGAAGCAAAATGTAACCACAACTAGTCAACCTAAAAACTAAGCTTTGGGGAAACCTGACAAACCTGAAGCTGACTTCCCAGTTTGTAGTCCACAGTAAACTAAGCGCATGAACCATCGATCACTGAAGAAGAAGAAAATACCAAGTCCACTGAAGCTAGCCTCTAGATTATGGGTGAAATATCTTTACAGAAAACTCTGACAGAGGAATTTTTTTAAATAGAAATATTCTGGCCCATCAACATGTGGACATTTCTCAATCCTCATCAAGTCTTGTCTGGGATGTACACCGCGGCTCAAAAACCAAAAATAGAAAACTGTTTTCCAAACCCCCTGTCTTTCAGGGAAGGGGGACTGCCTAGAGTAGTTGATAGTAGCTCGGCCTGCTAGCTGTGAGACGCCTCATAGCTCGGGTTCGAACCTACTGTCCGGCATTTGTTCGAGTCCCTGGTCTTACTCAGGAAGATAACGTGAGTACCTCTGAAGTCGGAGAAAATCTGCCTGTATGGCGAGGAATACTAATTACGAGTACATTGAGCACACGGCTGCCAGTGTAAAGTAATTTACAATGTGCACGCTGCTGCCATTGTAAGAAATTGGAAAAACGGATTTTCACGCAAAAATCAGTTTCAGAGATGAAACTTCGTCTGAGTTGAAAGAAAAAAAAAAAAAAAAAAAAGTGTCTTTCAGGTAGTGTTAGAACATGCAAGACCATGAACAGAAAGACTACATAACCTTTCTCACTGAAGATGTACCATTAAGTTCTAACAGACATGGATAATCACGAATAAAATGGGACATGAAGTACAGTTAATTTGCCGCTAGGCGTAGCAGGTTTAACTGATGATCGGTTTCCGAGATAATGCACGCTTGGTCGCTTGATATGGTGTGGTATTGTGGAGTTTTAAGATGTCTGTAACTCCATCAACCCATCTTTTCTTGGTCTGCCCTTTCCTCTTGAATGGAATCATGAAAAGATGTGGATCATAACTGAAGTCATAGAAGCAGTTCATCTCTGTTTGGACTTGAGACGAAAAAATGAGTCTACTTTAGTTAGTTAAAATATATTTAAAATTAAAAAAAAAAACTTTCCAACTTGTGTTGGTTGCCTCAGCAGAGAAGTGTTGTTGCAAAGTTGCAACATGAAATAAGGGATTGAATAAGGGGTCTATAGGCGAAGGTTTGGCTTCATTTCACTGGATTTCACCATATGGCTCCATCCCTGTTGGCAGCAATGACACACCATCTGCCAAGAGTGTCACACAAAGCACAAACTCGGTACCTCCAGCAACAATCCTAGAAATCTCTTGAAAAAATTACACATTTGACAATTAAAGAAGTCTTTTGCATACTTTCAAGACATTAGTTATGTCCCAACAAAAGATAATATGAGAACCATTAGATTAAGAAACATTTATACCAAAGTTACTGAAATGTACTTACTGTTTCCTAATGAAGTTGTCATAATATCATTTTAACTAATAGTGATCTAAGGCTCTCTACATGTTTGCATCCCTGATTACTTGTAAAAGGCATTTATGTATCATATTTGTTGTTATTATTTACATACTTTTTCTTTCTTTTTCTCTTTAGTCCTGTTTTGCCCTACAGCATCAGAAGAATAACACATTTTTATGTGCGCTTTGTACATGGCCTTTTGCACAGCCAATGTTCTTTCTGTGATCCACCTTTTGCGTGGATAACATTTTGCTTTGTATCCAGTTGTCCAAATAGCATTGCCCTATGAGATGGACTGTCTTTTGGTAATCTGTTTATGTGGCCAAATCATTTAATTTGTTGTTTCTTCATAAAGTTCAGTACTGATGTTTTCCCCTGATGTCTTCATTTCTAAACTGGTCTCTTCTTGAAACTCCCAGCATTCTGTGTAGACCCTTCATCTCTTTCGGGACAAATTCTTTTCTGACTTATATACTTTTATACAGTAATAATAATTAACAAAAAAGCTGGTGGCGAAGTGGTTAAAACAGAGGTCTCTAAATTCAGAGGTATGGATTCAAGCGCTTGTAATGTCATTGTTTTTCCGTGAAAGGTAAACTTTTTTATTAGTTGGACCCGCACACCTTGTAAGGTTAACCTTAGATTGGGAATCTCCTATTTATCATATTAGAACCTTCCTAGTGACACTTAAACTCGGAATAATAAATAATGAAAATAAAATAATTAATTTCTATGAATGTTCTGTATTACATTTTGAAAACAAATAATTGTCACCTAATATAGAGGATCTTTTTTTTGTTTATAGTCCAATCTATATCACGATTACATTAGCTCATAATAGATAGTAATTTATAAAACGTTTTGCTCTTTCTACGTTTATTTGTGTTACATATTTCTAGCTGACAATAATTATGTCAAGATGGGTTCGCTGTTCATGTCTTTAGCAGGAATTTGAGATGTGCCCTTACACCGGTGGGCTAAAAATATGTAGCTTCTATCAGAGGGACATGCTCTTACGGAGTATTTACATTTAGTCCTTCACACAATATATTATATGTATATCTATATAAGTTCTTACCTGTAACAGTAAGCTGATAGATGAAGTATCTATTGGTTTGTATTTAATCTGCTTTATAATTTATATGTAAATCTAGGTAGCCATTCACATGTTGCAATGGTACGACTTAATGGTTGATTATGTGGAGGTAACTATTTAACTAAAATTCCTACAATTAATGCATGCTTACTTCTGAAATTGCTGTGTCTTTTCACACCAAAAACTGCTAAGATTAACAAATATATTTTCATATGTCCACTAACATTTATTGGTAGTATTGTTAACCGATCACTGAGAGATTATCAGCTCATAGACCTATATACCGTTAGTGATGTGCTCGAGTTGTACATTAATGAAACAAATACACAAACCGTAACTAATACAAGAAATTTGATTTTTAGGGAAACAAGAAGTTTTTTAAAACTGCCGTTAGTGTCTGTAATACCGCTTTTTAGAGAAGTGTAGGACAGGGAGACCTGAGCCAGTGAAATTTAATGTTCGCATGGTTAGTGCAATTACCACGAAACTGTTCAAGTTAGGATTTTTATGCCGCCCATCCCAACAGAACAAAAACTGCTTGGCTGTAACAGGAATCAAACCCAGGTCTCATGAATGGAAGCTTGCGCTCTAATCGTTTTGGTCAGATGCTCCACAGATATTGGATACACAATGCTAATTCAGAGGTGTATATTCTTTAGAAGTTCCTTTCAACACGAGAAATGCTTCTAGCATCAAGTGTTAACTACAGGACAAGAAGGAAAGCAGAGCCACTCACACATGTTTGTGCTGAGGCATCTAGTTTTAGATATTTACATCTAAACAAAATTCTCAACTAAATTCATCTTACATTTACAAGTGCTGTATTTTACAGTGAATCTGAAAAAACACTGAAATGTAAAACTGAAAAAGGTTGATGCATATTTATTTTAACAAGTTTTTATATTAAAGATAACTTTCAAAGTAGTTGACAGTAATATTGTTCTTATTTTTATAATACAAATGTAACAGACAATTGGTATGTGCGTCACATGCAAACAAATACAACATGGCTGCGATAGTATTGCACACTTACTCAAGAAGAAACAACACAAAATAAGCAAATTTGACTAGAGAAAACAGTATAAGAAGTGGCAAAAATTGTTTAAAAAAATTAACATAAACTAGTCACCATCATCAAGGTGCGTATCCTTGATAGGACGTTGCTCTCTTTGCAGCACATCTGAAATTCAATCTGTCTCTTGCCAGTTCACCCACTTGTCGATGGTCATGTTCATGGTTTCTTTAATATCTTGTAGCCATCTTCTTCTTGGTCTGCCTCTGCGTCCTGGGATCCTGCCCTCTAGTAATGTTCTTTCCAGGCCATCGTGATGCTTGATGTGACCAAAGTATGTAAATTTTCCGTATAGTATGTTGTTTATCAGCCAATTCTCTTTAACATGTTGTTTCTTCATGAAGTTCAGTACTGATGTTTTCCCTGATGTCTTCATTTCTAAACTGGTCTCTTCTTGATACTCCCAGCATTCTGTGTAGACCCTTCATCTCTTTCGGGACAAATTATTTTCTGACTTACATACTTTTATACAATAATAATAATTAACAAAAAAACTGGTGGTGAAGAGGTTAAGACAGAGGTCTCTAAATTCAGAGGTATGGATTCAAGCGCATGTAATGTCATTGTTTTTCTGTGAAGGGTAAACTTTTTTATTAGTTGGACCCGCACACCTTATAAGGTTAACCTTAGATTAGGAATCTCCTATTTATCATATTAGAACCTTCCTAGTGACACTTAAACTCGGAATACTAAATAATGAAAATAAAATAATTAATTTCTATGAATGTTCTGTATTACATTTTGAAAAAATAATAGTCACCTAATATAGAGGATCTTTTTTTTGTTTATAGTCCAATCTATATCACGATTACATTAGCTCATAATAGATAGTAATTTATAAAACGTTTTGCTCTTTCTACGTTTATTTGTGTTACATATTTCTAGCTGACAATAGTTATGTCAAGATGGGTTCGCTGTTCATGTCTTTAGCAGGAATTTGAGATGTGTCCTTACACCGATGGGCTAAAAATATGTAGCTTCTATCAGAGGGACATGCTCTTACGGAGTATTTACATTTAGTCCTTCACACAATATATTATATGTATATCTATATAAGTTCTTACCTGTAACAGTAAGCTGATAGATGAAGTATCTATTGGTTTGTATTTAATCTGCTTTATAATTTATATGTAAATCTAGGTAGCCATTCACATGTTGCAATGGTACGACTTAATGGTTGATTATGTGGAGGTAACTATTTAACTAAAATTCCTACAATTAATGCATGCTTACTTCTGAAATTGCTGTGTCTTTTCACACCAAAAACTGCTAAGATTAACAAATATATTTTCATATGTCCACTAACATTTATTGGTAGTATTGTTAACCGATCACTGAGAGATTATCAGCTCATAGACCTATATACCGTTAGTGATGTGCTCGAGTTGTACATTAATGAAACAAATACACAAACCGTAACTAATACAAGAAATTTGATTTTTAGGGAAACAAGGAAGTTTTTTTAAAAACTGCCGTTAGTGTCTGTAATACCGCTTTTTAGAGAAGTGTAGGACAGGGAGACCTGAGCCAGTGAAATTTAATGTTCGCATGGTTAGTGCAATTACCACGAAACTGTTCAAGTTAGGATTTTTATGCCCCGCCCATCCCAACAGAACAAAAACTGCTTGGCTGTAACAGGAATCAAACCCAGGTCTCATGAATGGAAGCTTGCGCTCTAATCGTTTTGGTCAGATGCTCCACAGATATTGGATACACAATGCTAATTCAGAGGTGTATATTCTTTAGAAGTTCCTTTCAACACGAGAAATGCTTCTAGCATCAAGTGTTAACTACAGGACAAGAAGGAAAGCAGAGCCACTCACACATGTTTGTGCTGAGGCATCTAGTTTTAGATATTTACATCTAAACAAAATTCTCAACTAAATTCATCTTACATTTACAAGTGCTGTATTTTACAGTGAATCTGAAAAAACACTGAAATGTAAAACTGAAAAAGGTTGATGCATATTTATTTTAACAAGTTTTTATATTAAAGATAACTTTCAAAGTAGTTGACAGTAATATTGTTCTTATTTTTATAATACAAATGTAACAGACAATTGGTATGTGCGTCACATGCAAACAAATACAACATGGCTGCGATAGTATTGCACACTTACTCAAGAAGAAACAACACAAAATAAGCAAATTTGACTAGAGAAAACAGTATAAGAAGTGGCAAAATTGTTTAAAAAATTAACATAAACTAGTCACCATCATCAAGGTGCGTATCCTTGATAGGACGTTGCTCTCTTTGCAGCACATCTGAAATTCAATCTGTCTCTTGCCAGTTCACCCACTTGTCGATGGTCATGTTCATGGTTTCTTTAATATCTTGTAGCCATCTTCTTCTTGGTCTGCCTCTGCGTCCTGGGATCCTGCCCTCTAGTAATGTTCTTTCCAGGCCATCGTGATGCTTGATGTGACCAAAGTATGTAATTTTTCCGTATAGTATGTTGTTTATCAGCCAATTCTCTTTAACATTTAGTTCTTTCAGGACATCAGTGTTCTTTCTTTTTCTGTCCATGGTATTCGTAGGATCTTTCTGTAGCATTTAGTGTCGAAGGACTGGATTTTCCTTCTTAATTTTTGTGTAATAGTCCATGATTCACAACCATAAGTAGCCACTGGGAAAATGCATGCTCTCAATATTTTTAATTTTAGTATTTTGCTGGTGAAACTAGTCACCAAAGCACTAAAAGATGTTGGGATTTTAGTTATGGTGTATTAAACAGAAAGTGTGGGAGTGACAATACTTAGCCACCAAGTCGTTCTCAATTATGGAACTCACAAAACCAACACAAAAATAACAAGTCCGCTGAAAGAAAGGTTATAAGAAAATTGCAAGACTAATTTTGTAGAAACATATAGACTCTGGTATCTATACTTTTGTCAAACTTCTTTATTTTGATTTCAGCCATTTTTCTTCAATTTTACTAAAATAAACTAAATATTCAATAATAAGTAAGGCTGCAATAGAACTATACACCAAATGAGAAAGATTAAAACCTGAATTGTGGTAGTTTTACAAATTATAATTTATTTAACTTGATTTGTGTTGTTCATTTCCCTTATTATATTTTTATTTTTGGTTAAGTTAGGCATAAATGCAGGATATATATATATAAACAGTTTTTACAGTGTACTGTTTACATGTAAAAACAGTCCTGCTACCAGCAATGAAAATATATTATCAACTGTCTGAAATCACAATACAGTTTAAACAGCAGAAGAAAATAAAAACTAGTCCTGAGATTCAGAGACTCAAACAGAGCTCGTTATAGAGACAACACAATCTTATCATAGTAATAATATTTGCCAAGTAGTTTAACTGCTATGTACCAATCTTACTTGCTTTGTAACAATAACTCTTGCATAATCCTTTGCTTACTAACAGATTGCCTCTCTGCTACTGGTTATTGGAACAACTGCGCTAGTCAAATCTGAGGTATATTTATTCAAAATTGTAGTTTCACATTTCAGTAGCTCTTTTGCACATTATTGTTTTCTGCAGTGGTTCCCAAACCAATGTTTTGTGGGAAGGGCCAAAGTAACATGAGGATCTGAAAAATGTATGCCCAAAAAATGTACCTATTTTTCCATTAAATTCTAAGTTTTTGTTTAATTAAATGTTTTGCTGTAAATTGTCAGTCATTTTCTTTACTTAGTTTTATGTCAGTTTAAAAAATAGTTCATTACGGTATTAATGAATGATATATTAACTCCTTGTTGACCAAATACCACATTATGTGACTTTGGGTTGGACGCCTTTTTACAAGGAGCCACACTAAAGGGCATTTTTATTCTAAAAACAAATGGCTTGTAAAACGGGTTTTTTCCTGGTACACTAAGAGTTAAAACAATGCAAATGATAGTGATAAAAGAAATCCTGATGCAAATGTGATGTTTACAGTAGAATTTATTACTGACTATCTATACTTGGAGAAAAGAAGGAAATAGTTGTGATCTTGAATTCAATGCAATATTCAAGGAAGCAAAGACATTCATAGGTTTTGAGACCACTTGTACACTATAATATGTTGCTTGAATTAATTTTTCTTTATAATTTTGATACATAATGTATTATTCTAAAAATATTCCACTGCTACTTTTGATATTCTTTATACTTGTATACATTTGCTCTCTTCATTTTTTAAAATGTTTACAAATTTGATAAAGCTATATGTTTATTTTGCACATTATTATTCTTATTTATAAGTATTTATTTTAATGGGCAAATCCTTTTACAGGACGTAGCCATCAACCACAGTAAACGAGTCATTGATTTTCTAGACACCATTTATATGTTCATCATATATATATATATATATATATATATATATAGATATGTATATTTATACTTATAGTTTGCCTTGCTTTCTGAATGGTGAGGTCTATTTTTACCTTTTGTAAAAATTCCATGGAAACAAATTTGCTTCTAAACTGCCTGCCGCGGAGTTTGAACCAGGTACGCTTGAGTTGTGATCGAGCTCACTACCGCTTAAGCTACAGACTTCCACACATTTATAAGTAAACTGTTTTTTAAAAAACTCAATAGAATAACCATCTACACACTCATGGCAGCACTCTGTAGTGCTATGTACCTTTCAATTAGTTAAAAGTGTCAAATGTTGAACACTAACCCTCAACAAGGGCAGACTGTAGAAAAAACTATGTACCACAGTCGAAACATGTAAAAATGAAGTAAGGTAGTTTTGTAAAGTACAAATAAAAAGGTACTGGGATGTTTCAACCGAAAGGTCTTTTTCAGGGAAAGGATACAATACAAACAAAATACAGACGATGGTCGTAAACAACAGACATCATAGAAACATGTAAAACTACCTTACTTTGTTTTTACATGCGTCATCTTGAATACTTGCATAGTAATTATTCTGGGAATAATTTCCACTTTTGCTGGAAGGAAATCTGTCTAGTGGAGAATAAAATGTACAAAAAATTGACATTATTCAATGTTGTGCAATATCAGCTAACAGCCCTCAGTTAGCTGTTCTAATACCTGATATATATATATATATATATATATATATATATATATATATATATATATATATATATATATATATATATATATATATATATATATATATATATATATATATATATATATATATATATATATATATATCTACATTATAAATATATTTAGAAATATCTATATTTGTGTGTGTAACTGCATGTTCTTTGGTCTCTTTGCGACTTTTGTTGGATGAAGACACCAAAATAAATGTTGAATCTATCCACTGATTTTAGCAGTTTGGAGTAACCCATTGTACAAGTAGAACTGGATGCCTGGGGGCAGAGTGAGGAGTATGGTTAACCAGCGAGCCACATGAACCATCAGTATTCATACTCTTTGATATCTGTTGAGGGAGACTGAGCACCTATGTGTCTGCCCACAGTGCAATGATGTCAGTTTAGTAACCAATAATAACTCTGAAGTCGAAGAAGGCACAGCTGTATGGCGGGGGATACTGATAGAAAGAAAAGCAAGCCTTCATGTAAAAATCAGTCAGAAGCGCCATACCAGACATTCTGACTATGCCTAAATTCATAGTGGGTGAACGCAAGAAGAAGAAGTAACCAATAACTGCATGTTTGCTTGTCTCTCTCTCTCTCTCTCTCTCTCTATATATATATATATATATATATATATATAGAAAGAAAAAATAATATATATATATATAATTTTATTATATATATATATATATATATATATATATATATATATATATATATATATATATACAATAAGATAAGCATGTTACCATTTTAATTGTTGTTACTAATCAATAACTTTTTGTTATTAATCATTCTATTTGATTGTATTAACAATTTGTTTTTGCTACTAGCATTTCATTTGTTGGTTAGCCATATTGTTATTTGTTTTATTAACCATTTTATTTGTTGTTACCCAAATATTTATTGTTATAAACAATAATGTTATATTAGTATTATGAATATTTTTTCAGTTATTTTGATGTGAAAAAAACATTTACTTAATTTGGATTATTGTGCTTGCTATTTATTTAAGAATATTTCTTTCATGAGTGTAGTATCTATACTGCAAGCAATACATTATTTCAACACTTTTTAAATACTTACAAACAAATTTACATGGAAACAAAATAAACTTCCTTCTTTTTCTGGAGTCATAAATACTTAAGTTATCAGTTAAATGAGGACTATCATCATAGCATTCTGGATATGCCCATAGTTATGATTCCCACATCAACAAATCCATCGGCATCTAACAGCCCAACAGTTTGATGATGACAAATCTTTCTGCATATTAGTATGTTTTTCTTTTCGAGCTGTACCAATATCAACACCCATCTCTCTAAATCTGGCCAGTGACTTGGATTCACAACCCACAAGCTCCTCATTACAATCCTGAAACTCAAAGTATTTTTCATTGACCATCGGCACACGATGGATGATGTGTCAACATTATGCTGGTCGTCTTTATTTTCCAGTGCTTTTTCTGGTACTCAATTGAGGCTGGCTCGTTCTCAGAACCATTAGAGTAGGAAAAACATTCCATGCTCATTGTGGAATTGAACCCGGATCATGCGCCTAAGAAGCGAGTTCACTAACAATTACTCTACTGCAGCTCTTCTGATATACTCCAAGCTATACTCTATTCCCAAGAGGTCTTTATGAAATGCTTTCAATAATGGCAGGCTCACTGGAAGAAGTGTCTACAGTCTGAAGAGTACATTAATGGGAATTAGGACTTCAGACCTCCAGGTAATTGTACTTTTTTCGACCAAGGTCTGATGTTTTTTGAACAGACTTTGTATGCCAGAAAGTACAAATTATGCCTGTAATGAAGTAATATATCAATTAGTGGCAAGAATTATGTCAGAAAGAAAACTCAGTATTAAAAAAAGTAAGAATTGTTTCTCCAATGAAAGACTGCATCCGAAAGTTGGAATAATGTCCACAATGAAATACTATACCAGCAGAGTCAGAATTGTGCCTATAATGAAAACCTTTGGGCTGTACCAGAGAGTAAGAACTGTACCTGTAAGGAAGTATTGTACTAAAATGTAAAAATTATGGCTTCAATGGAATACTATACAAAATAAATTAAGAAAAATGTCTGCCTGCAAGGAATTACTAACTCATTCTTTCTTCAGACTCACAGTATGATGATCCGCACGAACATTGAGCGACTTTCTTCTTGAAGTCACAAAGTGAGTAGTGTTAATGATATTAACAAAGATTATGGGCGCGATTTTGTTATAATGATGTAGATATTTGCTTTGTTTTGTATTCACTGATCAGAGTAGCATTTAACTTTGAGGCACACTGTCTGTTGGTAATTTGCTTATGTGGTCAAACCATTTAATTTGTAGTTCTTTATGAAGTTCTTTAATGATGTTGTATCCACGTTTTCCTGATGTCTTCATTTCTAAACCGGTCTCTTCTTGATATTCCCAGAATTCTGTGTAGACACTTCACCTCTGTCGTGACTAGTTTTAATTATGGTAATGGGCAGTATAAATGAAGTTGTTTGGGAAAGGAATATGTTTATGATAAAGATAACAATATTTGATGCTATACTAATGATAATATTATTTTGAATGTATGATATAGCAGAAAATTGATGATTCGATGATTGATAAAAGAACAAATTTCTTAGTGTAAAGCATATGTTATGTTATGCGATCGACTCGGGGCACATTGGGCATTCCCATGCGTGCTCCGTCCTCTAGTATAGAAGCTATCCCAAAGTCCACTTGTTGATCGTATCTATGAGAAACTGATTAGTACATCTTCTCTCTCTCTATCACAAAGATGGCACCGTCTGGCATGTCCAAACTTAACCCCTAATTCTCACAATTAGCCCAATGTCCCAGACTGCCTATATCACATAATTGAGCATGTACCGCATTGATGACATCATTCTGTCCATACTTCTGCCACCTTGAGTCGGGACACTGTTTGCAAGAAAAGCAGCACGTTTGTTGCCCTGCACTCTAACATGTACAGTATGAAGGATAGCTTGGTGCATGTATCGTTCACAATTTTAAAATTGTTTTTGACTAACTACTGTTTCAGTTATATTACCTATTTCAGTTGTTATTTATTTCAATAATATTAACTATTATATCACTCTCCAACAGGTCAATATTCCAGGATATTGTTAGTATGGATATAGTCATCATTAAAATTATGGTAAGTTGGTGATCTTTTATTTATCACTAGTGTTGAAGAATACATATGTATGTCTTTGTGTGTTATCTTCACTTTTTATCTTCTAATCTCCATTTGTATTGACCGTTATTATGTTATGTTCCTTATACAAATATAATTAATTTTGATGAAAAATGTTTATATAATTTAATATTGAAAAAAAAAATATTCTGTTGATTATCTATACTGTTTATATAATTTTGTTAGATTTCTTGTTCTTTATATACTTATAAAAACAACTTTCACCACCATCACCATCAGTCCTCACTGACCTCAAAGGTACATAGACCAGAGATACAAATTTCTTTATTAAAATGAACAGCTTGAACTTTTTATGTTTCTGTAGCTGTTTGATTTTTGGCAGCGTGGACTCATCAACCTTTGCTCTACCTCTCTTAGTCGTCTTTTACAACATGTGAGAGGAGAAAGTGGTTCTATTCTTTGCTTACACATATGGAGAAATCAATTTTAGTATGTTAAAAAAGACCAGTGATAATAGTGTTGCTCTTAGTGTCTCAAGAGTTTAGCATGGAACAAATTTGGTAAAGCTTAACATTTGAATGCTGTCTAAGTAATCTCTACTATACAATAGTCACTAACTGTTACTACAGTAGTTAAGTAAGTAATTCTATAAAATTCTCATTCATAATTAGTACATGTTAAATATATTTGATTTTATCCATGAATTTTCTGGGTAGAGCATTGTAATAGTGTCTCTTGCCCTTCACATCCACATGTCACTTTTTAGGTGTGATGTAAGGAGAAAGGATAGTTTAGAAAATATAATGACAACCAGCAAATTCAATGGAAGACGAGATAGAGGTCAACAGTAAGAGATAATTCAAAACAGTCTAGCTACATGGTACAGAAAAATATCAACATCTAAAATGATAAATAGTCAGGACAGACCGTTGTGGAGATTCTTGTTTGCCTGCACAATTCGGTGCTGATGATGATAATGAAACATATTTTACTTTGCACACTTCTACTCAAGCTTGTGTCTTCAAAAATACTCATTGATGTAGCCATGGGATTAAGAGTGCTGACTTTAGATAACTTGGGCATGCTGTAAATGGCAGTTTTATTCATTAAGTTAGAAATAGTCTGCATGGGAGTACCAAAACAGATCACTTACCTCATCTCTAAAGTGGGGATCAAGGAGAGAGATATCTGAATCTAAGTTCTAGGCTGTGAGATCTCTAACACTTAACATTTACTTTAGAATCATTATATAATTAATGATGATTGTTCCTATCCTCTTTTCATGGAGCATAGGACATCAACAGTTGTCCTCCACTTTCCTTGGTCTTTGGCAGCTTTATTTACGACTTCAAAGATAATCCTACATCCTTCAGTTCTTCAAGAAGAAATCTTCTCCATGTCTGTTTAAGTATCCACTTTTCTGTTTCCATTATGGGTTCCACTAAAGTGCTTGATTAGTGACACTAGACTGTGTTCTGCAGGGTATGCTCAACCCAACCCACCTCCAGCGTCTCCTCCTGAACTGAATCATCATGGGTTCCTGTCCTGATCTACAGGTCTGTGTTTGCCACTCTCTTGCCATCTCAGTCTGAGAATCTGTCAAATACATTTGTTGATAAAGTTCTGAATCTTATTTGTATTTAACTTGGTAACTCTCCATGTTTCCAAGCCATACAGTTAGATTGATTTTCACATTACATCATTACATGTTGTAATCTTTTATTATCTTTTACAACATTATCTATTTTTGTTTTTAATTGATTAGACTTTGTGAACTTTTAACAGAAGAAATTTCCTAACATTTAGCATGAAAAGTTTTACAATATACAGAATTTTCCGTCATATTAGCACATTTAAAAGTTCACATTATATAAGTATATGTTGTGTTCACTCCCTTTATTATTAAGACAGTTCATTCCAGAATCACATCAGAAGCTGCAGAGATTGAGCTTTATCACTGACATTATCACCAAACATCTGTTAAAGGAAACTTTTCCATACTTTAACGCAGTGTTAGTCGGTTTAGATGTTTTTGGTGTTTTTTTACTAATCTTCTGTTCCCAATTTTTTTCCGATCCAGAAGCACTTGAGCTTTCAGCTCTTCGGCTCAGTGCCATGGACATCGTAACCTTCTGTTCGTGCCACAAACACTGTAAATCTGGAATGTCCTGTGGCTTTTCTGCCAGCCCGCGGAATTGAACCCGCACTCACAGGAAGCTTGTCCCCATTATTCAACGCCAGAACACGCTGGGCAGGCGGGCAATATTTTCTTTAAAAAAAATTTTTAATTCATTATTAATTTTTCCTATAAAATATGTTTTACTATTTGACACTCATTAATGCATTTTTTTTAAAACCTGTCATCTTACAAGTTTTATCATTTTGTTTTACCATGTAACAATATTTATTTCACAGTGGCAGTGTTCTGAACCCAGTTATATATTTTTTGTTCCGTAACAATGCCATAACAATAGATCCTAGTAAACCTGAATAAATTACATCCACTCATACTGCAATCTGCTGTTTTGTATATTCAAAATATCCTGAGCATGCAGGTGTTTACAGCAATAAGAGAGCAGACAGGCTTGCATCAACAGTATTGATCATTGGGAAGCTGAAGAATGTTATGGGTGATGTCTCTAGGTTGATCAAAGACCATCTGTTGGATGAGAACACCTAAATTTATGTTAAAACTATCCAAAAATTCAAGAAGCTCAGAATCACACACCATACAAAGAGAACTGGATACATAACTTGCAAAATGGAAAGTGTGTTTAACCAGAGAGTCACATAAACCATCAGCATGCATACCCGTTGAAATCTGTTGGGAGAAAATGAACACATATGAGTCATTCCAAGTGAAATGACGTTGGTTCAGTAACCAATTATAAATTACCAGCAATGTCATAATATCAGTAACATATTATTTATCCTGTTGTAAGATCCTGATTCAAATTTTAAGAAATTGCAACCTCATTCTATGTGCAGAACTTTGCACAGAGGCTTGTGTATGCGGACAGAGCTTCTTTGTTTCTGGTTGATGTCCTCAAACAAGAATTATATGCCAGAATCTTTGATGTTGGACGTGCATGCAAAGCTTTTCGAGACAAATGCTCCTTCCAAACAAAGGATGTTAGCTCAATACCCATAAATGATACCTACCAACAGGAAATAAGGTTTCCTTGAAACTTCATTTTATTGCATAATCCTGAAACTTTGCAAACTTTACGAAATTTCCACAAAATATATTCTTTCCTTCCATAATCCCTTTGAATTTATCGGCTTTAGTTCATTTCGCAATCTTGTTTCGAGCTTCAGATTGAACAATTTACTTTAAATCTCCTATTTATGTTGAATATTTTAAGAGTAATATCTTGTGCCTTTCGCCTTTAAGAATATGAGAATAATACTACTTTTAAAACTGATTTTTAAAAACTGAATAAATTGAACATGAATACTAAAGGTCAAACAATTAATTAACTGGACAAGATTGTGAAAGGAAAACTAATTAACCACTATTTAAAATGTGTTACTGTTGAAGTAACCACAAACTAAATGCTATTAAATAGACAGGGCTGTTGAAGATGCTGCAACTTTAAGCACTATCAAATAGATATGAATTTCTGAAAGAATAATAAATTAAATACTATTCATAAGGTGTATGACTGTTGAAAGGAATGACAAATTAAACACCTCAAAATGGCATGACTATAGATAGTACTGTGAAACTAACGCAAGTAGTACACTTGAAATAACTCCAAATAACCATGTCTATACATCATATAAGTTAAGAATAATCAAAATTAATACTGCTGTCTTTTTGTCTATAGTGAATTGATTGAGAGATTATTTCTGTCTTGTCTGTGCAATTGAAGCATTTTATTACTGTTATTTATTATGTACATACCTACAATTGCTTGACATTTGTGTCATCATAAGTCTTCTTTTATTTCTGGCAATGAAGAAATGCAGTTTTTCATAAGTTAAAACCCTATATGATATATACATATATCTATATATACGCACATTCACATAGACACATATATTGATAATGTTGCAACAACACTGAAAGATAACCTATGCCATTACTAAAAGTATTAAAACTATTAAATTAATTCATAGCACTATGGTTAAAAATGAGAAAAACTCTGTTAGGTATAATATTGATATTCTGATTGTTGACGTGAAAATTTCTGACTTTAAAAGAAAGTTTTTACACACAAAACAAAACAAAAGATGCACCCATGCAAATACTCTGCATGTATACATCTACTTATATTCTATTACCTTAAATATGATTTGATGTAGATAAAATCTCTGCTCATCTGCAGTGCTATTGTTATTAAACTCCTCTACAGTTACTTGCCTTGAAAATATGTTATGCTAATAAATTTAGAACAAAGGCGAAGAAAAGCTATTCTGAGCATTGTAACTAGTAGCAATTTTATCATCTCAAATCCCCCTTTCACCAACTGCTATGACTTTATTCTTCTAGTCTCTTACTTTCTGCCACTATTAGCTTTTTTTTCACTCCTTTAGCTTTCTACTTTTTGCCATTTTTAATTTATTTTGTTGGGTCCTTTGAGCTTTTGCATATATAATACTACATATATATGAAATTCTTCTTTAATTATTTCAAATATGAGTATGTGTGTGTATATGTGTGTGCCTGTAAATTTTGTGCAGTTTTACATCAGGACATTTATTTTGCTTTCTTGTATTTGGTTTCATCTGAGTCCCTACTTTTTCAGCCTTCCTTTAACAAATAACAGCATATAACATGTTTAAACATTTTAGATTAAATTTCCATAATGTAACTAAACAAACAGCAGTTCCCAAACCCCTTAAGAATTCTCTCCAATGGAAAAACCTTGACATATAGATATTATCTATCTTATTTATTCAACAAGAAACACAATACTGCAACCATTCCTCACCACCGGTTCATACTAGAATCATACTGAATTTTACACAAGAGAATATCTTATTCTTTCATCTTCTCCAGGCTTTTTTTATTTCCACAGTGCTTTTCTCTTTCCATATAGTCTCAAATCGCCTGCAGCTCCAGTCACTGAAATTTAATATTTGTTGCAGTTTATATACATAATTATATATAAAGGATCGTTATTTGCATGTTATTTTTGGTCCTTGGTGTAGAACTGTGCCAAAGCCTTAGTACATGCAGACAGGGCATCCCTCTTTCTTCTGGACACAAGATCTAATGAACTTTATGCCCGGATATTTGATGATGGATATTCATTAGATGAATTCGCCTCAGCTTCAGACTCCAAAGTTAAACAAGTCTCTGAGAAAGGAGAGGCAACTGAAAAGTCTGAGGCAGAGATGAAAGATGAACATGAAGAACAGGAGAAAGCTAAAAAGAAGAAACCAGAATGGCATTCCCAGGACATCAGGTTTGGTCATTTCTCAAACTCGCAGTGTAGTGTCTGTAGTGCACCTACCATCTTCATTGTGCTCTAGTATTTTGTTTCTGAACAGTAACATAATGTTTTTATTATTTTGCTTTTGTCAATGCATTGTGACAATTTTAACTTTTCTATTAGATGTAGTATTTTTAGATTTTTGCAAAATAGTTTAGTAACTATCTATCCTTTTAATACATTTCAATCAAATTTGTTTTCAATATAAATCTTCCTTTCTCTCATGTTCTATAACAGCTGACACATGCAATCATGGACTTTGAAACTTAACTCTTTCCACGCGCAGTTATTTCCTCAATTTTTAAGCAGTAAATTCAAGGGAGGTAAAAAAAACAATTTACGATCCCAACTACTCGTCAATAAATAAACGTATATATTATTATATACTAAATTGAAGAAAACTGGACAACCCAATAGAATAACAAGGTTGAAAAGTAGTATAAGTAAAACAGTAGAAGCAAAACTAAAAAGACTTCTTATAAGGGAAGCAACTCTATGACGCAGTGTGCGACTAATAGCGTACAACAGACTTCCGCCGTGGCGCAATGTGCTGCTTAAAGCGTGGAAAGAGCTAATATTCCTAGTATTCTTAACTAAATCTGTTATCTTTCGTCCATGCCATTAACGATAAAAGGGCCATTATGAATTTATTGTCTGATTCTATATTTTATGTGCTGTGTAAGAAGTGAATTTCTTTACTTCTGTTGTATCCTTTGATTGATAAAGGCCTTTTGGTCGAAACGTTGCTGTGTATTGTTATTGTTTTTGTATTTTGTAAAACTACAGTACTTTGTTTTTACATGTTTCTTCCATACCAAGAAGTTGAGATTTCCAATGTTTTCTCTCGCTATAGTTTTTCCCACTAATTTTACCCATTGTTGTGATGTGCTATAATCATTCTTATATCATTGTATATCCAAGCATGGTTGTTACCTAATTCTTATCTGCATGACAAGTTTTATTCATACAAAGACCTCACTCAAAACCTTATTTAGCTTTTATCTCTGTTACACTTTTAACATTCTTCTGTAAAACTACACCTTCATTGCTGTTAATAATTGTTTTTGTACGTTTTTTTTTTACTTTCTAAAATTAGTAAGATTTTACATTTAACAGTCTAGTTTATAATTTATATTAATATGTATTACTAACTAAAACATATTTAAAAGCAAAATTTACAATATGTTGTTAATGCATGATGCCATTACAAATTTTATTTTTAAATAGCTTGTAAAAAATAGTTTAAAGTCATATACTAACTAGGTGAGCATCTGTAGCTAGTGGTAGTGAGTTCGATCACAACTCAAGTATATCTGGTTCAAACTCTGCATTGGGCAACTTTGGAAGCAAATTAGTTCCCTTGGATTTTTACAAATGATAAAATATACCTCACAGTTTAGAGATCAATGACAAACTCAGTAGGTATCAATGTACCAAAAAATCAAAGATCTTTACTGTTTTTGATCCAAGTTCTTAAAGGATATACCACGATTTTCCTAAATAGTGATTATTAAGGGGAGGATTATCATCACAGAACTCCCGTGGTGATCTGCATCTCCTTCCCAAATCTTACAAGCATATATTGACCCTATGACACCTAATTCTTAAAATGTTGAATTAAAAAAATATATAGTACCTGTAATAAAATGTTTTTGTCTGGCAGTTCCCATTTTCACCCCCATCTTATTCATTCTTGATAGGGATGTGGATTTATAAATGTTTTCAAAGTCATTTATACAACCTGCTTCTCTTGTCTCTGTGGCTGAGTGGTTAAGCCCTTTGTCTTGTGAGTCAAAGATCGTGGGTTCAAATCGGACCTCACTGTTCTGTCATGAGTGCAGTTTTTTCCAGAGATCCCTAGGATTGTTGCTGAGCTACGGAGTTCGTGCTTTGTGCAATACTTTTGGCAGGTGGCGTGCCATTTCTGCGGAGAGGGACCGAGCCATATAGGGTAAAACCCAGTGCAATGAAGTCAATCCTTTGGCTTTTAAACCCTTTTTTATGACATTGAGGATGTGTGCACTATCCATTGCTATCATTCTTCGACCACTGCTGTATCAGCCATGCAATCTACATGCTCATTTCCTTGTAGTCTGCATGGCCTGATACAAAAATAAAGGTTAACTGAAACATTCAGAATATGCTCAATGTGACAAACCATTCCTGCCTTAAACAGTCAGCTTAAATTTTCTTCAGAATGTTCATTGAGTCGCTTTGTAGACACACATGAGTGAATTCTTATGTAATCTACCACTTCAGAGCCATGAATACTGCTTTGATCTCCATTCTGAGGCTGCTTGTAGTTTCAGCAAAGGCATACTGTCCTTCCTGACAGTTTTGCTTATTGAGCTCGCAGTAAAGGCCCATGCACATTGTTTATCTAGAATTACTGAGCCATCCGTGTATACCACAGAATATCCTTTTTTTTTTTTTTTTCGTTCGTTTACGACCAATTGTAATCACTCTTTGTGATATGTTTGATCTTTGCCAAGAACGTGTATACGTTGCACATTGATTTGGTAGGCCCTAAACGCATAGACTTCTACATGTTTAGGACATGTGCATCCGATTTCAGCCAAACCTCCTAAGTCGCCTCTTACGACATCTGTGACAGGTAACAGTGGTTCTATTCTTTACACCCCAAATTTGGGCCGGTAACCACTCGGGCGACAGCATATACTAAGAGCTCAGAGTAGGGTACTTAACCGAAAATGTACTAAACTACTTTATGTCTTGATAATTTTCTACAATGTTTACTAATTATATTCTTTTCTGCTCACTTTCCATTTCATTTAAATAACAATTATCAATTTTTTAAATTGATTCGAAATTCACTGGGATTCCATTCACTGTGGCATTAAGCAATGAGTAGTCTATGTCTAGCTAAGGGCAGTGCAAGGCAATCCAACCTTGTCTTTTCAAGGTCAAAACCTCATACAGAAAATCTCATGACTAGACAAACACTGATATGATTATGAAAGACTCCTCAAAGACCTAAGCAGAACAGGTCATTTTATTTTCACTACGACTGCTTTTGCTGTAGACTAGAAGCATTATACAGACTAGAATAAGTCAAACAGCTCTCTGCCAGTGTCAGCAGGCAGAACAGACACCAGAGCATATCCTGCAAGACTGTCCTCTTCTGTGTGAGCTGAGAAGCAACATGTGGCCACACCCAGTCGACCTGAAAACTAAGCTTTGGGAAACCTGACAGACCTGAAGCTGTCTGCCCAGTCTGTGGCCCACAGTAAATTAAGCGCATGACCAGAGATCGCTGAAGAAGAAGAAGAAGAAGAAATTGATTGCTATGAATAATTTTGTTATCAATAGTCTGCTTTTGTTTAGTATGCATATTGATTGCTAATTTAACAATTTGTGTTTTCTTGTGTAACTTTCTATCTGCATAGTACTATATGAAACTATTTTGCTTATGTTGATTAAGATCTTTGGTTGTGTTGTTGATCTTCTTGCGATATTTTTGACATTGTGAATACTATCTTTCTATTTTTTTTTACAGATATTGAACAAGTTTTTAAATATCCTTATAAAAATACTCTCTGATTGAAATATTTATATACTTAATCTTACATATGCTCACTGCTGCTTAGCTTCCTGCTGCTAAGCTCACTGCTGATGCTTTTAAATCTTAAAGGCTCAATATTTGTTATTACCATTAAACTCCCAGTATTAACATAAAATTACTGGTGATATTTATGTTAAAATCTAATGTCTAACATAAATTTAATGTGATTATTATGTTTACCTCATATGTTTCACATAAATTTGATATGATGTTAATATTCACATTGAATGATTATAATCACTATATCTGAATCCAAAGTTTAAAATGGTTTCATTATATGAAATTAATATCTCAGAATTAAAATGTTAATATTATTTCATTATCTGGGATTAATATCTCCAAATCTAAAGTTTAACATTAATTCGTTGTGAGATAAAAATCTTTGAATTCAAAGTTAATTAACTAAGGTTAATATTTTTGAATTATAAGAAAAACCCAGAATTAGCAACTCAGTATTACAGCGTTTTTTTAATTACCTTATTATGATCCTTGTTGGAATATTTTTATTTTGTCAGGCGTTAAGTCATATTTCAAACAGTATCACAATAATTTTCCACCTTTCAGAGTAATTCTGATTTCTGTCAGTCATAAGCACATTTTACATTATTTCAGAACCAGTAGGAGACCCATTGTGTTCCTTCTGTGTCAATTTATAAACAATTTTGGAGTTAAATGTGTACTTCATTAATTGCAGATAGCTAAAACTCAATAAAGATTTAAGATGATACAATCTTACTATTGTTACAAGCAAAGTCATTAGGATGATGATGTTCTAAATGTTTTACAAGCTCATAATAAATAAGAATAGAAAAAGTTTGCACAGTTAGAGTATGGGGAAGAAGTAGATAGTTTGTATAGAGAAAGGTGTGGGAGAGAATCATTGTGGATTAAAAGCAGTTGACATCAAATACTGGCAAAGTTATGTACCTTTAGGACCAGTCAACGCTGATGATAATTATCTCATGTGACCCCTAATGACTACCTACTACTGGTCAAAACTATTACTTTTAAAGTCAGTGTTCTCTTTTTTTTATACTGTTAATTAACAAGTTTGCAATTTAACTTGATAATAGGTTCTCCATGGACAAAGGAGTGGCTGGCTATGTTGCCAGCACAGGAAAAGTTCTGAATATCAAGGATGCATACAAGGATAAACGGTTCAATGCTGAGGTTGACATTCGCACAGGGTACAAGACAAAGACAATTCTGTGTATGCCAATATTCATCCGCGGATCGTAAGTACTAAACTGAATTTGTATTTAACAGGGTTTATCTTGAAAATGGGCTGGGTACTGATGTAGATTGTGCTATGTATGAGACATCAGGGTCAGAAAACACACTATATCTTAAGCCGGAGAAGGAAAGCCTGTATGGCAGGGGACACTGATAATAAGGAAGGCAGGCCTTCACTCAAAAAATCAGTCATGCCTGCCATCCTCACTACACCTGAATTCATAGCGGGTGAATGCAGATGAAGATGAATAAGAAGAAAATACATTAGTTAAGTCCTTGCTTCTTCACCCAGCAGTACAGAAACAGTAGCCAGAGGAAACAATTTCTGAAACCATAGGCTCCAACAAGATCAACCAAATAAACTGTCAGAACCATGTTACTTTGATGTTCAACAATTATTGATGAGCAATCAATCAATTACAATTTTTGATAGGCATCCATCTTGAAATTGTATGAATGTTTAGCATGAAACGACAAGAAAAGGTTATCACAGAGGTCAACATAGATTAGTGAGCTAAAGAAACCATTGCCATACTAATGACTCCAATCAATCAAGTGCCATGCCTGCCGGTATAGGCAATCATGTTTCTCTACAACTCTCTCTGCTTTGTGCATGTAATCAGTTCTGACTTTGATCTTTTGTCGAAACACAATGTCAGACCGTCCAACATCTTCTCCCTTTGTCTTCCATGATCTCTTCTTCCCTGATCTCTTCTTCCCTGATCTCTTCTTCCCTGAATTTTACACATTGTCACCAAACGTTTTAAACCTCCTCTTCACATTATATGCCAGAGGAACCTTGATTGTCTGATTCCTATTCTTTTTATAAGATTCTTTGTGGTACTTATACATATATCTAAAATTTACTTTTAAAATATTTTCACTTAATCTGATTTCTTTCATTCGGACAGAGTTATTGGTGTTGTTCAGATGGTTAACAAACTGAATGGCACATTCACCAAAGCTGATGAAGAGGCATTTGAGACATTTGCAATCTACTGTGGTCTTGCATTGCATCATGCTAAAGTAAGTAGCTAAATATCACATTAAAGTAAGTAGCTTACATGATGCTAAAGTAAGTAACTAAAGTAATTGCAAGATGACAATCTTCTATGTTTGAGCATTATATCATATTAAATTAAGTAGCTTGCATGATGACCATCTACTATTTTCCAATAATCAAATAGCTTGACCTGGGCAGAACTTTGCCACCCTAACAGTCCTTCAAAAATTCTCTCTCTTGTAGGAAAGATCTCTGCAATCGTCATGCTCAAACCATCTGTTACATCCTGAATCCATCTTCTCCGTGGTCTTCCTCCTCTTTGTCAGGATGCATCCTTCCATGATGGTCTTCTCCAACACTTCGTGTTTCTTTATATGTCAAAAATACTTCAATTTTCTCTTTCCTATTTGTGGCATCAGCCAGTTTTCTTTGATTATGAACTCTTTCTGGATATATCTATTTGTTCTCTTTTACTATTTTCTAGATATTTAAAATGTATATGCAGGAATAATAGGATGGGAGCACTTGGATCACCACTTCCAAACATCATCTTTTCATATTTGGGATTATAATGATTATACTAATAATAATAATTCCTCTCATACTGTTATATGTTACGTAAGGCCTGCAAGTAATTTTTCCATACTGCTCTGTCCTGGGCAACTCGCTCAATCTCTTTGATGAAATTGAGGCAAATATTTCTTGCCTGTCTCAGCAAAGTTTTCAGGGTCTCCCAAGGGTGCCCTCTCTTTCTTGAACTTGTTGCATCCCACTTCAATGCCTGCTATGGTATTCATTGATCATTTCTTCTCAATGTAGGCCCAATATATCTCCATATAATGGTTGTTACTAGTGGTTGACTAGACATTTCTCTGATGTCATCACTTCTTCTGAATTCGTCCCATTTTATGTTCATTATTATTTGCAGATATCTATTTTCAAATGCATTCAACTTGCTTTATAATGATTATATATACTGCTTCATAAAAACTCTCAAAAGTAAAACATATGCAATGATATGTTTATAAACAAGGACCCTTACTTCCTATTATTTTCAAAAACCACTGCATTGTTCCTGTTTAACCTAGTATTTGACATTTTGTGTATCTTTAAGCTGTATGAGAAAATAAGGCGATCAGAACAGAAGTACAGAGTGGCATTGGATGTGCTCTCATATCACAGTCAAGCTACAGCAGAAGAACTAAATGAACTCAAACGCAAACCTATACCACCTCAAATACCAAATATTACTCGGTAAGTCGAAACATTACTCTGCGAGTACAAATATTTTGTGGCTCGCCCGCTATGAATTCAGGGTAGTAATGGTGCCTATATATACTGATTTTGTGTAAAACTTGCTTTCCTATCATCAGTGTTCCTCGCTATTCAGCTGACTTCAGAGGTAGTCCAAATATTAATTGGTAAGTTCAAATTTTACTAAGTAAGTCTGAGCAGTGCACAGTCCAAACATTACTCAGTGAGAACAAAAATTGCTCACTATCTTCAAATATTGCTCAGTTCAATCATTACTTGACAAGTTCAATCATTTCTCTGTTGACTCAAAATTTACTGAGTACAAAATCATAAATTAAGGAGCATAACGTCAAGGAAAATTAAATATTCGGACACATCAAATGACATGAATGCCTAAAGAAGGTAATTTTGGAGGGAATGGTGCCTGTAGAAGAACAAGAGGAAGACCTAGAAGACGATGGATGCAAGATGTTATTGACGATCTGAAAATGACTGCTGCTGACGCTGGCCAACTTGCACAGAATAGAGAGTTTTTCAGTACTGCTGTCATGGGAGCCAAGTTCTGGAATGGACAAGCTACTTGATGATGTTGATGATGAGTACAAATCATTACTCAGTGTTTCAATCATTACTCAGTGTTCAATCATTACTCAGTGTATTCAATCATTATCAGTGTGTTAATCATTACTCAGTGTGTTCAATCATTACTCAATGTGTTCAATCATTACTCAGTGTATTCAATCATTACTCAGTGTATTCAATCATTACTCAATGTGTTCAATCATTACTCAGTGTATTCAATCATTACCCAGTGTATTCAATCATTACTCAGTGTATTCAATCATTACTCAGTATATTCAATCATTACTCAGTGTATTCAATCATTACTCAGTGTGTTCAATCATTACTCAGTGTGTTCAATCATTACTCAGTGTGTTCAATCATTACTCAGTGTGTTCAATCATTACTCAGTGTGTTCAATCATTACTCAGTGTGTTCAATCATTACTCAGTGTGTTCAATCATTACTCAGTGTGTTCAATCATTACTCAGTGTGTTCAATCATTACTCAATGTGTTCAATCATTACTCAGTGTATTCAATCATTACTCAGTGTATTCAATCATTACTCAGTGTATTCAATCATTACTCAGTGTATTCAATCATTACTCAGTGTATTCAATCATTACTCAGTGTATTCAATCATTACTCAGTGTATTCAATCATTACTATTAGGTCAAACATTACTCAGTAGGTCCAAACATTACTATGCTAGTCCAAACATTACTTTACTGGTTCAAACATTACTTTGTGGTCCAAACATTACTTTGCTGGTCCAAACATTACTTGCTGGTCAAACATTACTTTGCTGGTCCAAACATTACTTTGCTGGTCCAAACATTACTATGCTAGTCCAAACATTACTTTGCTGGTCCAAACATTACTTTGTTGGTTCAAACATTACTTTGCTGGTCCAAACATTACTTTGCTGGTCCAAACATTACTATGCTAGTCCAAACATTACTTTACTGGTCCAAATATTATTCGGGGAGGCAGAACATTACTACGTAAGTTTTTAAAAATTACTCAGTGGTCCACTTATCCTTTTCTCGAAATAGTTTCTCCATCACTAATAATTGTAGACATTTTTATGGATGACTGTATTGAAGTAATGAGATTAATGTTGATGATGATTAGTGTTATAACAGCTATGATTATGATAATTTTTATTGTGGCAATAATTATACTGTAATAACAATCATTGTTGTTCTGATTAAGCTGGTGGTAATGATCAGTTCGGTCTCCACCTTTCATACATCTTGTCTGCAAAAAATCTTATGTGTGTTCTGGCCAAATACTATCTCTAACCAAGAACTGCTTGCACGATGTCAACAAGAAAATATGAGCACCATCTTCCGAAGACGATGGTGGAGATGGATCGGGCATGTGATGCGTATGGAAACTGGCTCTGACATGAAAACTGCACTGAGATGGACTCCAGAGGGTAAATGGAAATGTGGAAGACCCAAGACAACCTGGAGGAGAACTGAAAGAAATGAATCATAGCTGGAACACAATACAGAGGAAGGCTAAGAATAGAGAAAATGGTGTGCGTTTGTTGCTGCCCTAAACGCCAAGGGCATAACAGGCTAAAGAGAGAGAGAGAGTAATCAGTTCAGTTTTCCTGATAAACAATATACTATACAGAAAAATTAGATACTTTGGTCACATCAAGGGTCACGATGGCCTGGCGAGAACAATCTTGGAGGGCAGGGACACAGAGGCAGACCAAGAAGAAGATGGCTACAAGATATCAAAGAAACCATGAATATGACTATCAGCGAAGGGGGTAAACTGGCTAGTTAGTTAGTTAGTCTTTCCTCTTGGGCCTGTGGGCGGCATAGGGCAGAGGTCATAGTTCTCCATGTCTCGGGTTCGTTCTATCTGTTTTAGGTCTTTAATGTTTACTAGGCCCATCGTTGAGCCTTTTCTGGTGATGGTTCTACGCAGAGTCTCTCTTGGTCTTCCTCGTTTTCTTTTTCCCTCTGGTGTCCATATGAGGGATTGGTAAGGAGTCTTCTCTCATCCATTCTAAGTGTGAGGCGATGTAGTTCCAGCGGCGCTTTCTTATAAAATTTGATACATTTTCTTGCTTGGTCTCTTGTCTTATTTGTGTATTGGGTCTGAAATCTGACCATTTGAGGTTCAATATTCTTCTAAGACATTTATTCTCAAAGTTATCTAATTTTCTTTCTAGAGCTTTTGTTGCTTTCCAACTCTCGCATCCATAAGTTAATACTGGAATCACACAAGAGTTAAAGATCTTTAATTTTAAGTGCTTGCTGAGTGAATTGGACTTCCATATATTTGACAATTTGTTAAAAGCACTTGATGCCAATGCGATTCTGTGTGGAATTTCTGGCGCTGTATCCCCTGTAGATGTCATCATACTCCCTAGGTATGTAAAACTTTTGACTTTTCAAGAGTGTAGTTTTTAGTTGAATATTTTCTGGACTGCTGGTAAGGTCAACAATTTTGTTTTTGTGGTGTTTATTTGGAGACCAATTTGTCCTGAGATATTTTGGAGAAGGTTTGTTTTCATTTGAATATCTTGATGTGATGAACTCAAAGGGCTATATCGTCGGCAAAATCAAGGTCTTCTAAAATTTTATCAACCCACTTGATGCCCATATTTGCGTTATTGGTGCATTTTCGCATGACCCAGTCAATTGCTATTCCAAAGAGCATTGGCGATAAGACGCAGCCTTGTTTCACTCCTGTTTCCACTGGGAACCAGTCAGAGTTACCGAAATCTGTTCTTACACTGCAGCGATTCACTGTAGAAGGATTTTATGATGTTGATGAATTTAGCAGGGAAACCATAGTTTTTGAGTAGTTTCCAAAGCGTAGGACGGTGAATACTGTCAAACGCTTTCTGAAAATCAACAAAGTTGATGATTAAATTCGATTGAAATTCTATGAACTCTTCAATGATTACTCTTAGTGTGAAGATGTGATCTATGCATGCTCGTTTTGGTCTAAACCCTGCTTGTTCTTCTCTTAGCCTTTCATCTATAGACTTTTTCAGTCTCTCAAGTAACAAACTGGCTAGAGACAGAGTGAATTTCAGATGTGCTGCAAAGAGAGCAACGTCCTGTGAAGGACACACATCTTGATGATACATATTGACTTAATAGTGACTCTAATATATTATATTACAGTTATGATTTTTCACCATGGTCTGTGATGGATGATGAGAAACCTCTTTATTGTTTGTATATGTTCCAAAAGCTGTTCTCAAACCTGAAGTAAGCATTTATTATTATCATCCTTCTTAACTTTCTTCCCATTGCTATCATTATCATGTTTAATAGAACATCAGAACCAAGATTAATATATAAGCAGCTGCGTGCTATTAACTTTACTATGCAGATCAGAATACAGGAGAATGACAGAACACAATGTGTCCAAACTTTCCACCTTCCATACAACTTGTCTTCAAAAGATCTTACATGTACAAAAGATCTTTCTGGACAAAAACTATTTTTAACAAAGAACTGCTAACACAATGTCAGCAAAAGAATATCAACACCATCATCTGAAATAAACAGTGGAGATAGATTGCACATGTATTATGCATGGAGACTAACTCTGTTACAACAGATGGACACCAGAGGGTAAACAAAAACTTGAGCAACATAAAACAACCTGGAGGAAAAGAGTAAAACAGGAACTTGAAGAATTTAATCACAGCTGGAACACTAGAGAGACATAGAAGATGAACTGTAGACAGAGAATGATAAGAGATGAGAAAGACCTGGAATGAACTAAGCTGGCTTGCTTAAGAAAGATTTGGTTGGAGGAAATTTGTTGATACCTTATCCTTCAATGGGAGCTAAAGAGAAGAAAAGAGAGAAAGGAACGCAGTACAAAGGGCGACCAAGAACAGAGAAGAATAGCATGCAGTTGCTGATGTCCTAAGTATCAAGGATATCACAAACTAGAGAGAGAGAGAGATCATCATGTTATTATAAATAAAATCAGAATCAATCTAGATGCACTGATGCTCTGTGTATATTTTGATTCTAATACATGTAATGTATCTTTTTAGTTCACTCAACCTCTTGCCTGGTGGTTACATTATAATTTATTTAATAATATCTGAGTACTATTGCACAATAAAACTGCTTGAATAATAGTGTATGTTAAAGAGTAATGGCACTTATCTTTTTTAATCTTATTCATCACCATTCCCAACGAAATATACTCTGTGTTACCAGAACCAAACATGGACAATGAGCAAAGCACAGTTGCAAAAAATAACAACATGTGAAATGCAATGCCTGCGAAAAGTTATCAACAACACCAGAAAAGACAAGAATCACCAACATGAACAAAAGAAAGAAATTTTTCAGAGAACCTTGCTTGAATTACATTGCAAAACAAATAATGAGATGGTTTGACCACTTAATAAGAAAGAAACCAAACTCTATTGTATACAGAGTCTTCTACAACAGAACATCAGGAAAAAAGGCAGGAGAAAGACCACGAAACAGATGGATTGATGGCATGGTAGAATCATATCAAAAAGCAAAAATAACTGTCACCCAAACCACTAGAGCAGCACACGACAACAACAGAAAACCACAACACTAGGTATCAACCATTGTGACAACAACAAAAGAAGAATTGAGCATGGGGCTAAACTTACTACTAACATTTATATTAGTTTTTCAATACAGAGTTCCAAATGAAACATAATGCTGGAATTATTCATAAAACTATGTCAGTAATTCATTGCTGTTTCTCTAGCAAAAGCATTTTAATAGTTTTGGTTTCTGACCCTTAACCTAACTACTGATAACATTGGGAAAATATTGTCTAACAAGATATAAATTTGTACAGGTCACTAATAAAATTTTTGAAACATAAAACCCCCACTTTTAAGTACCACATCTACCAAGTTATTCTGTTGCATGGTGTCCAATCTGTTTTTGGTCATGGAGAAGCTGTAAGAGCTAAATGGTAAAGATAAGAAAACTGTATAATCAGAGGTACTCTGGAACCACCAGTATACATATCCTTCACCAGTTGCTGACAGAGATTGTGCACATATGGGTCTATCAATAGTTATGTGAAATTGGTTCTATTAACCGATAGCATCTTCTCTCTTTCTTATTCCTATCTTACCAACAGAAAATAGCATCAGCTTATCACTAACATTTATATTAGTTTTTCAATTCAGCATTCCTAATGAAACATTGCAGCTTTTCATTGCAGCTTTTATAACAAAGTCACTGTTAAAAACGTGGGTTGCTAAGCCTAACCCAACTTTTGTTAATCTAGGGGAATGTTATCCAAACATAAAAACCCAATTTTGAAGTATTATCGATACAAATGGAAGACTAAAGTAAAGTACAACATCTAAGTTATACTATAGCATGGTATCAGATTTATTTCACTGTTTATCCTCAATTCTAAGTATTAAACTTCTTCCCCTAAATTTTAACCTAGGACATAACGTGTTTCAATTGATAGCATATTACACTGAAGAAAGCTGCTATTTGTCATGCCAAAAAGAAGCGGTCATTGCATACAAGCAAACAAAGATGATTAATTTACTTCCTCAACTTACTCATTCAGTCATTTTCATATTTGACTATTATTCTCTTTCTTTCTTTTTCTCTATATTTCTTTATTCAATTCAAAACTATAGACCTGTACAAATAAATGTTTCTTTATATTCTACATTATTCTGGGAATATTTTATTGCTCCTGTAGCATTCTAATTTTATACATTTTACGCTTTGCTTTGGAAAAAGGATTCATAATATTAACTTTTATTTCTTTCAATTTCTTTTTTTTTTGAATGGCCTGCACAGTAATAGCCAAAAAGAGAAAAGGTACACAGTCACGTAGTTCTGCTAAATTTGTAGTTTTTAGTATTTTAGTATGACTAAAACAATAATTCATGATCTTGTAGTTTTAGTAAATTTGTAGCTTTTAGCATGACCAATACAGTGTATGAGTTTGTAGTTCAAGTGTGTTTGTAGTTTTTAATATGGCCAGAACAACAGTATATAAGCTTGTAGTTTAAATTAATATATAGCCTACCATGTTTTAGTTTGACCAGGACAGCAGTACATAAACTTGTAGCTTGATTTAGTTTGTAGTTTTTGTATTTTAGTATGACCAAAACAATAGTTCATGAGCTTTTAATTTAAGTGATATAATTTTTAGCATTTTAGTTTGACCAGGAAACTAATACATGACCTTGTTTTTTGAGTCAATTTATAACATTTACTATAAAAAAAGACGTCCACGCAAAAGGGGGACCTCAGAGACAACAGAGGTGACACTCAACACGGTTTAGGAAGCGCACATAAAAGCTTGTTTTAGAAATCTCTTCTTATCCTATTGCTGTGAGGTAAAACAGGATTAGAGAAAAGAAAGAAGGAAGACTATAAACAAATAAAATATACACACATATGTAGATTTAGTACATTACAGCTTTTAGTATTTATAATCTAGTCAATTAGGAATTAACATGTTCCAGAGATTGGCTAATGATCTAAAAAGTAATAGTCCAAATTGTAGAAGATATAAAATTTAAAAAAAAACAACAGATTAAATGAATTCTTGAACACAATCAAATGAGATTAGTTTAGCTCTCAGTTTGTGCCTGCTTCATAATCCACCCAGTTGAAATTCGATACTTTGTTCCTTTGATTAGAAAGAGAAAAAAATTAAGAAAGTAACTAGCATTTTTATCTCAAAAGTCTGAAAATACAAGGTATCTAAAATCTTCACACACCCTATAGCATTATATTATATGAGATTAGTTTTGGCTCTTTTACATGAATTTTTGTGCAACAAAGAGAAATTACATGTAAATTTTCACGTTTACTGATGTTCATATTCAAATAGTTATTAGATATCTAATTTCTAGTGTTTAAGTTTTCTTAATTTCCAATCTACATTAACTTTTTATAGATCACATGCACTTTGTTATTGAGGTTTTTAGTGATTAAAAAAACCAACAATATTCTAAATTTCTCAGAGCTCACTTTCTTTTATTGAAACATTTAAAGTAGATCAGCCAGTTAAAGATACAGTTACTTCAATTCTTTCTTTTTTTATTTTTCGTTTATGAATTGTTTTCATATTTAATGTCTTATAATTAACCTGTTTTAAGTAATATTTTTAATTCATGAAAACTGTACTCCTATTTTGTCTTCAATTTATTATAATTTTCAGTTTAATTTAAAAAGACATTAATAAATGTTTTATAAAAGCTAAACACCAGAAAAGCAAAAATGAACCTTGTTTGGGATTTCTATATTTTATTGTCAAGGATATTTTGCACCACATAACACTTTTTCTTTCAATTATTTTGCACATATTTATATTATTTTAACAACTTTTCTTTCTTCATTATGTTGTGTTATAATATCAATTGTAACAATAAAGAGACATAAAAAATAACATCACTGTAGAGTAACAAATGATAGCATAATGATTCTATTTCATATCCCATAATATTTAATCTCTGCATCAAGTATTGACTAATATTTCTCAGATATTCTATTCATTATCCCACACATTGACAGACTATCATGAGTCCACCTTTCCATGTTTACTTTTGTTCAGCCTACGCAATGTGTCTTTTTTTATATCTCTCTTTCTTTTCCGTAAAAATGAAGTATGGCCTCGTCCTTAGTTGTCCCAATAAATGAATCTGCAGTTCATTATTTTGTACATATATTTGAAGTGTTTGTGTCATCAGAAATATGCTCCTTGTCGTAAGATCACTAGTCCTGTACACAGCCCATTTAGATACGTTTTGCAACATAATAGGAACACATGCACAATTCTTGTTCCCACAATGCTAAGTATTAAGATTCGCACAACATTTATTGGTTTTCATCATTATAATTCATCACTAATTCTTTGTTCAATAAACCATTGCTTACAAAAAATTATATAAATGATTCCCATTACTCCACACTAACAAAATTATTATCTCTTATCTCTTCACCTTTCAGCTCCCAATGGAGCACAGGTCTTCAGCAAACTTCTTCCATCTCTTCCTCTCTCCTGCCATCCCTTTCAATTCTTTCTATGTTTTACCTATCCTTTTAATATCAGCCTCCAGCTCTCTTCTCCAAGTATGCCGAGGCCTACTCTTCTTTCCATGCATGTTCCAAAACAGTGCCTGTCTTGCAATGCTTCTTGGTCTTCTCAATGTGTGTCTATACATCGCCAGCATCTCTTCCTTAGCTCTTTCTCCACTGGTATCTGCTTAGTTCTTTCTCTAGTTCCTTGTTCGTAATCTTCATACCTTCTCAGTTCCTCTATTCTATGTAAACATCCATTTACGAAGGTCTGTAGTTTTACAAAATAATAAAAATATTAGCAAAATATAAATCTATATCTGGACATATCACTGCAACTTACTTCATAGTTCATAGTAACGGTTCCAACTTCACTGCAACGGGTCACTCCATAATTGCTCTGTTCCTGTGCCAATGAAAATCACACGAAATCTAACAACTGTGAAATGTTTCCTGTGTGAACTAATTCCAGAATGAAACAGCGCGTACCGCCACAAAAGCAACCTGCACCGCATAAAATGCATATGGCCGTCGCTAATGTAGCAACACTAAACTGTTTATCACTTGAATTGCAATTCTTGTAGCAACTTACTTACTTATAGGATGTCTGCACATAAGTTTGTTCATGTTCATTCTTATAAACCAAGTTAACCACTCTTTGTGATCTTTGTGGCTGATGCCAAGTACATCGTCCTTTGTTATGCCCTTACAGCATGTAGAACAGACATATAAATTTTGGTCAAAGTGTACACATATTATCCAACATAACACAAATTTGTACAGACCGGTAACTGTAAGATTTACAAACAGAAAATCCTCACTTCAAAGTACTTCATATGGAGTTATACTGTTGTAGCACGCTATCAGATCTGATTGGTCATGGGCAGACCATCAGAGCTGACTCATGCTACCTGCACATGAGTAATTTAAGTACTCTTACAGTGGTAGCTTTTTAGTAGCAATTTGTTTTACATAATAATGTTGATAGACCCATGCACACTCTTTGCAGTCACAATTTATAACATTCGGGATAGTATTAAGGGTCAGTGTTTAGAGCACTGAACTCCTAGAATGGTGGTCTTGGCTCTACTCTAGTGTGGGATTTTTTAAACTGCAATCGGCTCTCAGATCAAACCCCGTTTCGTTTGGGTGCCAGAACCAGCAGTGGACAGTAAAGGCATCTGACATCCTGTTAACCAAAACATCCATTTTAAGCCATTGGTCAAAGATAAATATAAACCTAATACCTTATTCCCCAATATATCAAACGTTATGAAGACATGTTTTTATATTTATTTTTTTTGGTAGTAGGAAGTGGTTTTTATTCTTTCCTTTCAATTAACAGACAGTCATGATCTAAGCAGATTTGTCTGTATTTTAGCAAAGTCTGTATCTATTGATGATAATATTATAAAAGAGGTTCTTAACTTTTTGATGTAGTCTCCAAGTATCATCTAATATAAAAAAAATTATGCAATAATGTGCACTTAGTGTCTGATGAGAAACAATCCTAATATAGTCAAAATAATTCTGATTTTTTTAAAATGTAGTAGATGTGAAAACAAACCAAGATGTGTATTATGTCCCTAAAAATGTCATCCTTAATATCAAAAGTACAAAAGAAAGAGAGGGAAATTATGTTAAATATATTGTGGTGAAAATTACTTAAAGAAAAGTTATTACATCCTTTGAGAGAAATATGAACAGACATGCTGCATGACTAAAATAGATTAATGTTCAAAAAAGAAATTGACTAGCAGAGATTGAAAGAAAGTTTGTAAACACCAAGTCAAAAACTATAATCATTCTCAATCAATTTTTCACTATTTTATTCTTTGTTCTTATCACAGCTTCAATTTGTTCTGCATATTAATAAGTGATTTACTGTTTTCATTTCTAAAGTTTAAAACAAAATATGTATTGTTTTAGGTATTGTTTTTGTCCTGCCAGTGAAATGTTTGTTTCTTGTTTCTTTGGCCTGGATAACTTGTCTGTTTTGTCCATGTAATGTCATAAAATTGCTTAAAAATTATAATTAATAAAGTTTATCCCCCTAACAATTTTATTTTATTTGTTTCTTTACTTCCATTTTTCTATTATATTTTGTAATCTAGTCATTAAGTTGCGATCATAGTCAAAATCTGCCTTCTACTTCAAAATTAACAAATTTATGCAAATTCTAGTTTTTTTTATATATAGATTGTCTTTATAATTATATTTTATATTCTCTATCAATGTTAACCTAGAAAGTTTTCTATATAACTGATACCTTTCAATCTATGACTATTTTGCACATGTTCTTTATGACAAATTTCTCAAATAAAAACCAAAAATAAGCATACTAATACTAGTGTCTTGAATAACTATGTCAAACTTACAAACTTACATAGTCATCTTACTGGTTGTAAAATATTTTTGAATATACATTAAAAACAAGTTTTCAATTATATATTTTTAATTATGTCTTTCAGTATGTCTGTGTTTTCTTTTCCTTTTTTATAATAATTGTTTTTTATAATATCCTTTCAAAATATTTTTTGAATTGTATTTTCTTTTATATCTTTTCTTAAAATATAGTAGCATAAATGAGTCCTATATTCTTATTTTGTGATCTAGGCATTTATATATTTGTTTATCTCAATATCTGTATCATTTGTGTGTATTATTATTATTGTGTAGTTATGTATGTATAATTCATGTGTTTCTAAGATGGAATTAGTTTTTTCATGCACACCATCTATATCTTTACTAGACTTGTTCATTGATCTCAGTATATACAAGATGTAGAATAGCTTCATCAAAAACGGTAGTCTCAAGACCAATGTCCTCTGTGAGTGAATCATTGACTGAAGATTAATAAATCATGCTTAAATATAATTTTGAAATAGTTCTCTAAAATGATAATTCTGGGCAAAGTGTTATCTGTTTCAACTACTCAATAAGTATCTCTGAAATTATTTGACGATAGGTAAGCTTCTGTAAAATTGTATACCAAAAATCAAAGGATTGAAAACGATGTGCTGGGTTTGAATTGGACATGTAATTCCCATTGAGACTAACTTTGTCATGAAAACTGCACTGAGATGGACACTGGAGGGTAAAAATAAAACTTGGAAGACCAAAAAAAGCCTGGAGGAGAAGAGTATAACTGAAAGAAATGAAGCACAGCTGGAACACAGTACAGAGGACGGCCATAAACAGAGAAGAATGGTGTACATTTGTTGTGTTCCTAAGCGTCAAGGGCATCACAGGCTAGATAGAGGTGCTGTGATTATACAAAGTATCAAATTAAAAAACTCCAAGTCAACATTTGGACAAAATTCATTATAAATGATTCATAAAAAATAAGGTAGAACAAAAGTTAAACAAAATTATACAGTTTAAAATTCACTGCACTAAAAATTATACTCTTTGCTTGCAGCGACTTCAAGTTGTGCAATTTCAGAGTTAAGACCCTACTTTACTCCTGGTAATAGGCTGCATCTCTACAATCTATGCAAGCATGGAGGGATAATAAACTTGATCCCAAAAATGCCATTCTGATAATGGAATAGATGTGTTGTGCTTAAAGGCATATATATTATATCCTCATTGCAAGCATCAACACAGTAGAACCATAGGCCCGTTTACATAAGTTTTTTAATGTAATAAATATTCTGCAACTTAATAGCTATTCTTTTATCCTTGCTTGATAAAGGCCTTTTGGTAAAAACGTCAGCTCAGTTTGAATTTATTTCTTATTTATGACATCCCTTTTTTCATGTTAACATAATTTGATTATATAACTTTCAATAATATTTTGGGAGATCTATTAATATCTCAGATGTCTAATAATTTGCTTGTTATATCTTTATATTATTTGCGAGACAGTTCTTCAAAATTGTACTTTTATTAATTAGAGCAACTTAATGTTGCTAGTCAGAGCCATAACCATAACCTATTATGTTAAACCTTGTTATAGGTATGAGATTGAGGATTTGATGAGGTTCACATTGACTGTACGGAAGAACTACAGAAATGTACCATATCACAACTGGACTCATGCCTTCTCTGTGGCTCACTCAATGTTCACAGTAATAGAAACAGCCAATCACAATCTCACTCCAGTGGAGGTTTGTTGAATTACTTGTTTGTGTACCTAGTAATTAGTATGTGTCTTCTTTAGAGGAGAACATACTTGCTTAATTCTTTTTGGTCCTAGCAGAACTTGTTGTTTCAATTTTTACTCTTTAACAGTTTCAGGCAATATTCTTTAGTTCAATCAACAAGATTTTAATTTCTCTGACTTTGTCCTCCACTATCTGTACCAGTTTCTTTAACCTTCCCACTTTTATTTTTGTATGGTTCACACATACATTAAACATTCTGTTATATTTTTCAACTGTTTCAGAAGGTGCGTCCAATCTATCTCCAACTTCTCTCTTGAACGTCTTAATGTTTTGGCTGTAGTCTTGATCCTAGTGGTGTAGAAAAAAAGATAATATTCTACTCTTGTTTGTCTTTACTCGGATGAGACAAAGAGAGACTAGGGATTGCTGTCATTTTCTTGATTCTCCTAGATCAGTTCTTATCTACAAACAAAGATAGTGATTAAATTGTTCATTGTTTTGTTCTTTGCATGCCAGGTTAAGGTTTGGAATTTCCTGCCTACATTTTTTTGGGGGGAAATGTCAAAGACAACACTAACAAAATAAATTTGAGGCACTCAAAGAATGGAAAGCAGAGGGCCAATTGACCTTATGACTTACTACTGTCTGCATTTTGGTTTTTTTAAGACTGATTAGAATCTACATCCCAGCATTGAGGCTACCCACATGCGTACAAAGCCCCTTTCAGCTGGTTGAAAGTGTGAGCTGCATATCACTTAACAGTAGTTTTGGAGATAATAGAAATTTGGTACAACTTTCCAACAAAGGTAGACTAAGAAATTGACCTTAACAGGAATTAAACTCTATACTTTGATCATTGCATCCAGCATGCTACCACTTGCTAACTTAACTCTTTCCACGCCTTAAGCCGCACACTGCGCCACGGCGGAAGTCCGTTGCACACCTTAAGCTGCACACTGCGCCATAGAGTTTCTTCCCTTATGAGAAGTCTTTCTAGTTTTACTTCTACTATTTTACTTCTACTACTTTTTAACCTTGTTATTCTATTGGTTGTCCAGTTTTCTTCAATTTAGTATATAATAATATATATATGTTTATTTATTGACAAGTAGTTGGGATCGTTTTTTTTTTTTTTTTTTTTTACTTCCTTGAATTAACTGCTTAAAAATTGAGGAAATAACTGTGCGTGGAAAGAGTTAACTCCCCACTTATATACATAGACACACTTCTCCTTTGTTTTTTCTGTGTCTTGTATACTTCCATTATGATTATAAACCTTAAGGAAATACTTATGGTTGCTTTCTGGAACATAACTTGCCATCTGTGTGATCTGTGTGATCATGTGTATTTCACTGCTCTTGGAAACTTTAGCTTCTTCTTTTTTACCCTTCAACCCTAGGGAAGCATAGGTTGGCAACCAAGGTTTTCCAAAACCGCATCCAAGTCCATCTTTTCCAGATCTCCCACTCTCTCCCGTTTTCTTGCATTCCATCTCCAACTCCTGTCTCTAGGTGTTCCTGGGTCTTCCCCTACCTCTATTGCCCTGGGGTTCCATCGGAGAGCTTGTCTTGTGATGCTGTTAAGGGGTTTCCTCAGTGTGTGTCCTATCCATCGCCACCTTCTGCCCATTATCTCTTGTTCCACCTGTTGTTGTCCTGTTCTATCCCAAAGTTCCCTTTTTGTAGTCCTGTCATACCATCGCAGGTGGAGTATCCTATGCAGGCATCTATCTAGAAACTTTAACATTGTCAATATTTTTTAACCATCTCCTTTTCTTGAGATTAATCTTTTTTATACCTATTTCAGCATTCATTATCTTTGTATTTCTTTTTAATATGTCCATATATTTAACTCATTTTATCTATCTTTAACTCATTTTATCTATCTTAACTCATTTATCTATCTTTACTATTTTATCTATCTTTAACTCATTTTTCTATCTTAACTCATTTTCTACTTAACTCATTTCATCAGTGTATGTCTGTATCTGAATGTTTCATCTTCAACTGTCTTTATTTTCATTTCTCTTTGTTTTTATACATCTTCATCTGTCATCATTAGTCATCATCGCACCCAAGGGTACACAACGCAGAGAGAAAAATTTCACTCAACTCAATCTTGTGTCTTTTTTCTGCCTCAAACCAAGTCCAATGCATGTCTTTGAGCTTTGCTTAAAAAGTTTCTCTTCATGTACCCTAGGTTTTAATTTTGTCCACACCTTCATGTGAATTTACCATGATTTTCCATAATTTCTTTTTTATGTCGTGCAATGCAATGACCTTTATACTGAAAATGTAAATTAGTATGCTCCATTTCTTGTGATTTTGATCTATTCAGCTAAGCTAAGTAAACGCTTAGTGAATCTAATAAGCATGACTATATGAATTAAACTGCATTATATTTTATGCAACAATTTATTTGTTCCATGATGTCATTAAACATCACAGAAAACATCTTTTCCTTTTCAGAGCATAGCACTTTTTGTATCTTGTCTCTGCCATGACTTGGATCATCGAGGGAAGACTAACCAGTTCATGGTTCAGAGTGCCTCACCTTTGGCATCCATCTACAGCACCAGTACCATGGAGCACCATCACTTCAATCAAACAGTCACGATTCTACAGGTTTGGTCTTCATGTTGGTTGTAACATCTTCTTCTCTTTCTGAAAGTTGACTAGCACATAGATGAACTGTTCCATAAACTGGCAATAAATCACATTTCCACATTTTCTCACCCTGTACAAATTATTTATTTCCTCTATCTCCTTCATACGTACTCTTTTCTTTTCTTTAGTAAAAGTGTAACCTTTTTCTTTTTTCTTTCTTTTGTCCTTCTCTGCTTTTTTGCTGCTAGACGTAGCAGGTTTAACTGATGATCGGTTTCTGAGATAATGCACGCTCGGTCGCTTGATATGGTGTGGTATTGTGGAGTTTTAAGATGTCTGTAACTCCATCAACCCATTTTTTTCTTGGTCTGCCCTTTCCTCTTGATGATTCCATTTTCAGGTTGTACGCTCTTGCAACTGGTGTATTCGGGTTCATTCTGACCAAGTGGCCAAACCATTTGAGTCTGTTTTTCAATAAATCTGATAGCAGGTATTGTTCCGACTGTTCTTCTAATTTCCTATTTCTTATATGGTCTCTTCTTGTTTTATTTACTGCTTTCCTCAGGCATCTCATTTTGCATGTGGTAATTTTCCTTTCCTGTTCTTTTGAAACCAACCTTTTGCCAAGAAAGTGTAACCAACCCTGTTAATTTACTTTTCTACAACATTCCTAGTCTTCAGTGCTCTTTGATACAGTTAGAACAAATTACTCTATCATTGTTTAAAAACACTCTCTCACACCATGTTCTTAAATTTAACAAGACAGTTTTCCTATGATATGGAAATCAATCCTTGATTAACAATGTGTGTGTGTAGTTTTACCCTGTTGAAGACCAATTAGTTGACACAATGGTTTACTTAACTGTTTTCTGTCTGCTAGAGTAAAACGGTCATGTATAATAGTAGGGCCCTGTTAATTGTCATTAAAGAAGAAATGTAAACCTTCATTAAAAAGAAAAATACCTTTTAACTTGTGAGCAAATTCTTTGTGTTATGCCATATACATCTCTGAATGATTTTTTGTTGGAGCTCCTACGATGCGCTTGTTGTTTTACTCAACAGTTTTTCTTCAAAATAACTACGCAGATAAAAAGTTAAATCCTGACAGTATTTTAATATTGCAAAAATGTCTAACATTAAACTTTACTTTCAGAATGAGGGCCATAATATCTTCAAGTATCTCACTTCTGATGAATACAAAACGGTAAACCATACTTTTTTTATTTTTATTTTAGTGATGTGTAAATAGTAACTATCTAGAATACCAGGTACTGCCTGGATTCACTAGAAGCGAGTATAACCAAAGATAAAGTACCAGTTATTTGAGAAATACTAATTAAATGTCCACTATTCATTCTATAAATGTTAAAGTCAGATGTTAAAATTTAGCTGTATGGGTACAACTTTCCCTTTTTTGTTCTAGATGGTATATAGTGATGGATGAAAATATGATAATGTATTCTCTAAAATTGACTGAGCATTGCGTAAAAAAAAACCCAGAACATTATGACTTACAAGTGAAACCTTTGAATCAGACAGAACCTAAATTCAGAACCTAAGTTTATAATCATTAAATAGCTTATCCAGAGCAGAACTTTGCCCCTCTAACAGTCCTTTGGAATGTCTCTCTCTCATAGGCTAAATATCCCGTCTCTGCAACTATCATGCTCAAATCATCAGTTACATCCTGAATCCATCTTCTCTGTGGTCTTCCTCTTCTACTCTTTGCAGACATGCCTCCTTCCATAATGGTTTTCTCTAACCCATTGTGTCTTTTTTAAATGTCCAAAATACTCAAATTTTCTCATCCTTATTTGTAGCATCAGCCAACTTTCTTTGAATTTGAGTTCTTTCTGGATTGATCTATTTGTTCTCTTCTCTGTCCATGATATACAAAGGACTCTTCAAAACTTAACAGTAATATGAAATACAACAAAATATCAGCTACCCTCCCATATCCTTTACTTGCCATTGTTTCAAGAGAACATAAATAATTTGTTTCGTATCCTTTACTATCTTTATTGCAGGTACTATTTTTGTTTCAGTTAGAATATTAGTACAAGTTACTTCCTGTATGCTTTATTTGAGCTGCCGGCCAGAAACCATACAAATATATATTACTGTTACAATTTCAGTTATTTCTTTCTAGGTGTAGCAAAATATATTTTTGTTTAGTGCAATTAGAACAAAGCAGTTTCATAATTCATAAGTACGGTTCCAACTTCACTGCAACGGGTCACCCCATAATTTCTCCGTTCCTGTGCCAATGAAAATTAAACGAAATGCTAAACTAACAACTGTGAAATGTTTCCTGTGTGAACTAATTCCAGAATGAAACAGCCGCGTACAGCCACAAAAAACAACATGCACCGCATAAAATGCATATGGCCGTCGCTAATGTAGCAAAACAAAACTGTTCATCACGTGAATTGCAATTCTTGTCGAAGGGAACATCAATCATGACAAAATCTAGCTTTCTGCACTCGCAATATAACTGCATACGGCAGATTGAGCTTGTTCGTCATAACCGCTGTCCGCTATTTTCTGAATACACACAACAAACGCACGGTTGACACAGCAAAAGCATTCCATGTAACAGTCATAGCTCACACCGTTGCTCAAGCACTAACTCAGTAGCTCGGCAAACGAAACCGGAAAATACCCGACCAAACATGGCGAAATGCGCTAGCAAAGTCGTGTTCAGAATCAAACAGTTCTGACTCTGAATGGCCCTCCGCATTCCGCCATTGCTGGCCAGATTTTTCACAAAGCAGTTAATGTATTCTATGAATTTGTGGAAATTTATTTTTAGAGATTATGTATTTACTATAGGATCTAGACAATACAGAGTATTCAAGTAATGGATAGCTAAATATTTTTGAATTACTTCACTGAATGTTAATTTGAATTTGGACCATTTAAACACAGTAGACAAAAGTTTGAGATCGAAAATGGGCCTTCTATGAACAAAAACAACACCATCAATGCTCTAAGAGAAAACATATGCTCTGAAGAACTTATGAAGAAGATGAATGGTATTTTTATCTTGGTTGCGTAAGTTTTGCATACTGATAGGTGTGGCAAGATAGGAAAACCACCATAGAAATTCCAGTAGATACATCAACCAACACAGAACTGAAGTTGTTAGTCTAAACACAAATACATGCTTGGGAGGAGATCAGAGTAATTATGGACATGTCCAATGTGTGATGATGATCATCAAATGAGCAATGAAGGACTTTAATATATTTACTTATTAACTTATAACTCCTTATGAATACGTTTGTTACATGTAATAGCAGCCAGTACTAAGTAGCTGATACTAAGTACCTAGTACTAAGTAATCAGTATTTTATGCAAAAGTAACATGCAAATACTTGAAAGAAACTGAAACGTTCATCACTATTCGACACACAATTACTATCAAATGCATTGTTAATTCCAACAACAAAACTTTCAGGTTTCTCACCATACAGACCTTCTATGACTTCAGAGATACTTTTTTGTAGCTCAAGTTCTATCATCTTGCCCTATCTCTGAATAGTTGACTCTCTCTCTCTCTCTCTCTCTCTAACACAGCTGTCCTTTTCCAGAATAGGTAGACACTTCTCTATAAAGATGACATTTTCTCTCAAAAAGTGGTCCTCACTCTTAAAAATGGACCACATCTCTGAAAAGTAAACCCTACTTCTGAAAAGTAAACCCTGCTTCTGAAGAGATGACACTCTCCATGAAAAGCTGACAGACCTCTGCAAAATTACTTCCATCACTGAACTGAATTACTACTTGTCTAATCACTTGTAACTTAAATTTGTCTTCAAGGTGCTCAGTGAAATTAAACAAAGTATTCTAGCCACAGACTTGGCCATGTTTTTCAAGAACAAAGTCATCATGGAGAAAATTATTTCTACCGATTCCTTCAGTTGGAGCACCATTCACCACAGGTAAAATGGCCACTTTTTTGTTAACGCTGTTTGGTTTCTCTTGAACTGTTTAAAAATTACTTTTGTCTCTCAATTTTTGTTACTTCTTTCCATCAAGTTGTAAGAGTTTAATTTGTCAAGTTTTTTTTCTTACACTTACACTCTTAGATTTTCTGTTTCTTTCTCTCTCTGACGCTCTCTATTTGTCTCTTTCTCTCTCTTTATCTCCTCTCTGTTAATTTTTTCTTTCCTTTAACGACAGTCAGTGTTTCTTTTTTTTTTCTCTGTTCGTTCACTATGAATTCAGTCGTATGCATTGTGTATAATATCCAGCCTCTGACTCTTTATTTTAGTAAAGTCTTGCTTTCCCAATCATTAGTGTCCCTCACCATTCAAGTGAGCCTTACTCTGATTTCAGAAGTATTTGTAATTTAGACCCCCAAGTAAAGCATCAGGGAATCTGTAGTCAGATCATGTACTGTTTATACGGCAAGAAATTGTTTGACTCATGATGACGAACCCTGGAATTCTACAGCCCTGGATCACTAGTGCAGCATGTTATAAACTACGCTGTCAGAAACTCCTATATGTTTGTATTTGTAGTCAATGGTTCTGTCAATTGTAACCAATACTATTGAAAAAGTTAAGAGAGAAGGCAAAGATGGAAGGGACATATAATCAGAAATTTAACATAACAGTATAACATGCATTACTGAAATATCTATTTTAAAAAAAGAAGAGATTGGAGACAAAAAACAAAAAGACTTACGGCCACTTAATAAGAATGCAACCACACTCCACTGTATACAGAGTCTTCTACAACAGAACATCAGGAAAAAAAGTGAGTGGAAGACCATGAAAATGATGGATAGATGGCATATTAGAATCCTGTCAAAAAACAAAACTAACCATCGCCCAAGCCACTAGAGCAGTGCAAGACAAAAACAGAAAAACCACATCACTGGGCAACAACCGGGTAACAGGGTGAGGACAAAAGAAAGAACAAGAAGATAATATCAGTATTTTTAAAATAGCTTTTCACAACCCTTTTGTATCTAAGTAATGTAAATGTATTAATATGTGTTCTTTCTTTTATTAAATACTATAAATCCATTTTGAAGTATTGCAGATACATAAAAAATATGTGGTCAGTTTAGATCTTTGCCAATGTTCATACATTTTGTTATTCAATTTACGTGTCTTGTTTGCCACATGCTCCATGCACATGCAGGGTGTTGCTTCGAGCAATCGCTATGACAGCATGTGACCTCTGTGCCATGACTAAACCGTGGCATGTTCAAGAAGAAACTGTCAAGGTTATTTATGAAGAGTTTTATACCCAGGTGATCTTTTCTCAGAGTTTATGTTTCGGAACTACCATTGCTTTCCTGAGCCATTTCATTCTCGTTTTGACAATCATGTTATGTGTGTGTGCTTTAACTCTTATTCTATTGTTCTGCTTTCATTGTCTTAAATTATTTTTTATCCATTTTCGGAAACAGGTATGAGTGGTATGCACACCCATATATCACATCTCTTGTATTTGTGACCTGTGTAACATTTCACACTTTTAATTTATGTGACCCATTTTCTAAAATGCCGAAAGCTAGTTTTAACCCCTTTAATCTTCTGTGCAAATATACTGAATCATCTTATTTTTAATCATGACACAAAGCCAGTATACTGGCTGATTTAGTGAATATTGCAATATAAATGTGTCTGAAAGTAAAAAAAATGATGGAGTGAAAGGGTAAAAACTTGACTGCATGTCTTCTCTTCTGAGTCAAGAGGGAGTAAAGTTGCTAGACCATATGAATCAATTTTGCCATCCACTTAATTTAATTAGAACTTATTAATTTTTCTAAACTTTAGTGTAGACACTGACAAGTTAAAAGTCAAATGATTTTTGAGAAACAGAGAAAATAGAAAGTTCACAATAAGTAGCTGTCTAACTTAGAGACATCTTAATATTAGCTTCATTTAGATAGTTTTACTGAAGAAAACAGTTGATTGTACTTTAAAAAGTAAAAAAAATATTAAAGAAGAAAGGAATAAAAGTAATTAAGTCAGCCTGATCTGTTTAAAGACAATAATTGTTGAATCTTATCTTATCTTAACCACATTTGCCGTGAAGCGTCGTGGGGAGATTCAGCTTTCTATCTTGTGCCAGGTGTGTTGCGCTTGACGTTGCCAGTCCATGCTTTCGCAGGGACTCTGCGATATTATCTATCCATCGTGTTTTTGGCCTGCTTCTTGCCCTGAGTGTCGATTATTGTAGGCACATGATGGTAGTAAATGTGGTTCCATTCTCATTAGATGGCTGAACCATTTGAGTCTTTGCTTCTCGATGTACTGTATGCATGGTATAGTACCAACGATGCTTCTGATTTCCATAGTTCTTGTGTAATATCTATAGCAGGAATTTGTGCACATGTAAATCCCCTACTGTTCTGCAAGTTCTGTCGTAGGATCATCTTTAAATTGTTGAATACATATTTTTATTTACACTTTCCTGCAAAGGTTGCCAGGTCATTATAATGTGTCCTTTTCTACAACATGTTCTAAAAAATGATCTAAAGCCAAAGTATGGGCATCATTGCGCCAAGTTTTACTCCATATGGTTTGGTCCCTCTCCGCAGAAATGGCATGCCACCTGCCGCAAGTATTGCACAAAGCACAGACTCTGCAGCTCCGACAATAATTTTAGGAGTCTCTGGAAAAAATGCACTCATGAACAGAACAGTGTGGTCCAGATTTGAACCCATGAGCTTCGGAACGCAAGACAAAGGCGTAACCACTTAGCCACAGAGATCCCCTGTGTTATTTAATGCGCTTGGAAAGGAAATTATAAAGGATATATTTATTATTGTTCCATGAATTATTCTAAGTGTAAAAGTACACTTCTGTAAAATGAAACTATTTTTATGAGAACTCTAAGGGACTCGTGCAGACGTAAACACTTCTAGAATCTATGATTGTAAAGTATATATTTTTATTGCACAAACATTCTCATATGTAACCAATTTTCTCAGATAATGTAACAAATAACCGATTGCACAGATATTCCCAGATAATGTAAACAAATAACCGATTGCACAAATATTCTCAGATTATGTAACCAATTTTCTAAGATAATGTAACAATTGCACAAATATTCTCAGATAATGTGACAAATAACCTAGATATTCTAGATAATGTAACAAACTGATTGAAATATTCTCAGATTATGTACAATTTCAAAATAACAATTGCACAAATATTCTCAGATAATGTGACAATAACCTACATTTCTCAGATAATGTAACAAACATTGCACAAATATTCTCAGATTATGTAACCAACTTCAGATAATGTACAATTGCACAATATTCTCCAGATAATGTAAACAAATAACCGATTGCACAAATATTCTCAGATTATGTAACCAATTTTCTCAGATAATGTAACAATTGCACAAATATTCTCAGATAATGTAACAAATAACCGGTTGCACAAATATTCTAAGATTATGTAACCAATTTTCTCAGATAATGTAACCAATAACCAATTGCACAAATATTCTTAGATTATGTAACCAATAACCAATTGCACAAATATTCTCAAAAGTTCTTGCTTTTATGTCTCACCTGGCTTTTGCTGTTGTCTTCTGACCCTCAAAAGGTGTGTTGTTGATTAGATGTGCATTTGTGAATGTATTTATGTTTAAAAAGAACAATACAATTGTTATCTTCTGCAAGGGTGCTTGTTACACTTGGTCTGACATTGGGCTATTTTTCTATCCCTTTTTTTCACTGGCACACAAATTGATATTTATTTTTTGGTTCATTTAATGTTTGGAGCATGACTATTTAGTTATGATTATTTGCATGTTGCTGGTTTCTGTCAAACATCTAACCTATCTACCCCTATACATTTACTGAAGTCAAACAAATATAAAGAAACAGTGATTCAACAAGTTCTAGGATTCACAGTCACTGGAAGCCTCCATTGTCCACAGATAGGGTACAGGGTAATATTATGGATATACTTTGCGTGACTTTGTTAATTTTGTTAACGTGACAGGAACACGCTGTTAGCTGTGACAATGACGGCATGTGACCTTTGTGCTATGTACAAGCCTTGGGATGTTCAACAAACACTCGTGTACATCATCATGGAGGAGTTCTGGGAGCAGGTAATAAGCTCATTTAACACAATTGAACATTTTTTAACAGGTGTTAACATCAAAAGGTTTCACTGAATTCTTGACATTTGAAGAATGAGACATAAGTGAGAGAAAAAAGTTTGAAGAATCTAATGGCAAAATAATCAATTTTCAACAAGGCATAAGAAGAATATTTCTCACAGATTTAAGAAGCTAGATAAAAGAAGCTAGATTGAGCAAAGCGCAGTCACAAAAAATAACTACTGTGAAATGCGTTGCCTGCGAAAAGTTACCAACAACACAAGAAAAGACAGAATCACCAACATCAGCATAAGAAAGAAAGTTGGCACAAAACCGTGCTTGAATTACATAGATAAACAAAGAATGAAGTGGTTTGGCCACTTAATAAGAATGCATCCAAACTCCACAGTATACAGAGTCTTCTACAACAGAACATCAGGAAAGAAGGCAAGAGGAAGACCACGGAAAAGATGGTTAGATGGCGTAGCAGAATCCTGTGAAAGAGCAAAGATAACAATCACACAATCCACTAGAACAGCTCAAGACAAAAACAGAAAACCATGACACTGGGCAACAACCCGGTAGCAGTGTGATGACAAAAGAAGAAGAAGATAAAAGAAAAAGATATTACTTGTAGTTTGACCGTTAATATGTCATAATTGTTACTTGTGCCAAAACAATTGTGTCGGAATAGTTCATCCTCATTTTGTGTGTCAGAACAGGTCCTTATCATTATGTGTGTCAGAACAGGTCATCATGAAGATTGTTTGAATGTTTGACAATTTAGATGGTGTAAAACTCAACTATATAAATACAGCTTACTACTGATAGTTTTAAAATTTTGATTATTATAATTGTAGCAAATGAAGAGCTTTTAAAATTAACATTGGGGACCAAAATTAATCGAATAAAAGGGATTATGCATGAATGTTGTATGTCTGCAAGGGCATTTTCTAGGGCAACTTTCTGATTAACAGCTGATGAGAAAAGAAAACCTGGACATTAAAAAAATGGAAAATATCTGTGAAAGAGAGATGAAAGATTGTGACCTGATATAGGAAATAAGTGATAAAATTGTGGCAGAATGGAGTGGAAATCTTCAGGAGAAGCCTAATTGTTTCAAACGGGATAAAAAAAATTATAAAGATTTATGAAATAAAAATCGTGTTTCTGAATGGTGAGATCTATTTTTATCGTTCAGTAAAAATCCAAGGAAAGAAATTGCTTCCAAATTTGCCCACCGCAGAGTTTTAGCTAGTTAAACTTGGGTTGTGATCGAACTCACTACCGTTTAAGCTACAGAGGCTCACTATAGATAAATAGATTGTTATAATTGTGCATTTTAAAGATGACATTGAATATTATGATTGCATATTCTAAAATCATGATTAAGTATCTATGTACATTATTGTAATAATATATTCTGTTGCAACTTGTAAAACTATAAGAAGCGAGTAAGAATGAATTATTTATTACAAACATTTTTAAAATACAATTTAAACAGCATTGAAATAAAAATTACAATAATATTTGTTAGACTTGTTTCATATCTAAAAAAAACTGGTTTCACATCTGCTCAGTCTGGCATGCTTTTTAAGTGTTAAAAACTGTGCAGCCTTACATGCATCCTAGGTTAAACAGCAATACTATTCATAGGTAGATGAAAGCTTCACTTTCATAGTAATCTATTTTGTCATTTTCTTCCTTATCCTCCTCTCCACCAATCATCTTATTTTTCAGCCATCTGTCAACAATTTTATCTAACAAAATTTGGAAGACATCATTTGCCAACATCATATTTAATTAATTTTGTTTTCTTTTATTCCACAATCAAAACTACAAGTTTTGTTGGTAACCATTGCAGGCAATACATTTCAATCTGTTTCTTTCCGAACTACAATGACATTTTTGCAGTGTAACTTCCCACAAGTTTTCTCCAATTATTCTCTTTGTCTGCAATTGTCAGAACAAACGATATTTGTTTACTTGATACAGTGCCTAAAATATTGATATAGGGGAAGACTGTGTTTCGCCATTGCCTAAAATATTTAACACTTTATAATATTAGACACTGCACAGCATAACAATAGGGATGGAGAATAGACTGAACTAAATAACTACCCCATGAACTGACCAATCAACTTGGTGTGAGAATTCTCTCAAAGACAGAGCAAGTTGTTATGATTCAATTAATTTACAATTTAGATAATTAAAAACTGGAGTAATCATAATTCAAATATATATGAGATGCTGATTCATAACATTAAAATACAAAGTCAAAATATTATTTCCAAATGTAGAATCAACTGTTAAAATGAAAAGCAGATACAGTAGCAGATAATGATTAATTTGTACGTCAGAAAAAAGCAAATAATAAACAGTTGCTTCTAAGAATTGACATACACAAGAAGAAAGAAAGATAAATTTATTTAGTAGCCTCAAGAATATGAGTTTACAGAACACATCATTCCAGAACTTTGGTGACCTCTACAATTTTTTTACTATCCCATTTTTGTACTTTGTGCCATTTCACTCTCACATCCTATTTCAGCAATATTATTTCTTGCTTTGGTGTTCCATCTGTTTATATTTGTATATTTACATTCAGTGTTGGATATTGCTTTGTTTTGTGAGGTTTTTTTAATGGGTTTATGTTATTTTACAGTTGTAAGAATTTCCAAGTTTTGTTTCTTGTAAATTTTAGAGTGTGCCAATTTGGTCAATGTAATTCAGATTTATAGATCACATCAAATAACTTTACCATTTTGAACATTAGCATATTAACTTCTGGACATGTATGCATTTCTCAGTTAAGTGATTTTGCTTTATAACTTAAGTTAATTATTTAACGGAACCAGTTAATTATTTAACAGAATCAATGTCTCTGTGTTTTGGCAGACACATAGGTGCTTAGCTTCTTTCAACAGATGATAAAGGATATAAATGATGTGGATAGTTTTCATAGCTCAGCTCTCTTATTATAAATACATCTCAACTGTTGCAACAGGAGTTTCTGTCAACTTGATATGAATGTTTCCAAATTCGATTAGGGTCATTTTAGATTACCTTGTTTTTATCGCTTAGGTTTTCCCTTTTTTCTCTTGTGAAAAATCTTTAATTGTATCTTGTTTGGGATGTTATTTTTACATTTCACATTAACTAACTATTATAACTGAATTTAGAAAATGGTGCTGGACTAAGATTAGAAGTATATGCATAGCATGTTTGTGGATATATCCATTGTAGGAAAAGTTTGAATGATTTTAAATAGTTTAAACTCATATACTATCAACATTTGTTATGTCCTAAATGTTTATATCAAAGACTTACAACTTGAAGACTGATTTATTATCTATTTAAATCACATATTGCAATAATGAAATTCTATATATAGTTGTCATAAATTGTGATTAATTAGTTTTCTTCATATCTAGTCTTAATTATAATTTAGTAGTGTTGTCTTTCAAATTAATATTTAGTTGAAAGTTATCGGAATTCTGAGACCTAACAGGGTGCTGTTTGTGCACTGGTTCATGGCTTTTACATATCTAGATTAATCTCAAAGCTACTAGTAATTTCCTACCATTTTCTGATGCTTGTCTTTTAGAGGCTAAATTTTACATTCTTTCTTTACTATAATCCTGTTTTCCTCACAGCATCAGGATAAGAAGAGATTTCTAGAATGGTCTTTTGTGTGTGCTTCATAAACAGTGTTTTTTCGCAGCCTCTATTATCTCCAATTAAACATGTCCTGTCCAAGATGATTTTACTTCTTTTCTCTCTATGCTCACTACTATCATTTGTATTCAGGGTGATGAAGAGAAGAAAAGAGGGCTGACTCCAATGCAAATGATGGATAGGGACAAGAAAGATGATTTGCCTACGCTTGAGGTAAGTGTGTCTGATGTTAGACTCTTTCTCAGACACATTCAGAAAATATACTGTTGAATAAAAAAAAATGAGTCTCAGATGACTAGTTTTGTATTAGTTCTGTATGGTTCAAGTTAAAATATAATTTATAAAATTAATAATATAAAAATACGCCTAGGAAACCCTGAAACTAAATTTACCTAGAGAGATGAGAAATAATGGACTCAATTCCATAGAAGAGGATGAGTAAGTTGCCCAGGACAGAGCGGTATGGAGAAATTACTTGCATATAACGATACCAAGAGGAATATATATATATATATATATATATATATATATATATACATGCCTATAGTAGTAAGTTGTTAGGTAAAATATCAATTAGCATACTCATCATTCAGCAAGAATTCACCATTTATCATGTTTCTGATTACGTCTGTCTAACAAGATTGAATACTTTGATAATAATGGTGACTTAAATAGAGATAAACAAACTGTGCATCATTGAAAACCATCATTAAAAGTTGAAGTGGATTGGACATGTATGTTATATGCCAGTAGGGGCATTGGCTATGACAGCTCACCAATGGACAGCCGATTGGAAAAGAAAGACTGGATATCCAAAGAAAACAAAAAGAAGAATGGTGGAAAGAGATTTGAAAGATTGATGCCTGACGTGGGAAACAATAAATAGAAATTTGACAGAACTGCAACAATAGAAATCTTTTGAGTAAGCCGTATGTGTCAAACAGTATGCAAAAAGGAAATTTAAAATATAGAAATAGAGATAGATTAGTAATATAATGTACAAATGCTAATAGATAGATTGGTATTATAATGCACACATGCAAATAGATAGATTGGTAATATAATGCGCACATGCTAATAGATAGATTGGTAATATAATGAACAAATGCTAATAGATAGATTGATAATATAATGTACAAATGCTAATAGATAGATAGATTAGTAATATAATGTACAAATGCTAACAGATAGATAGATAGATTAGTAATATAATGTACAAATGCTAATAGATAGAAAGATTAGTAATATAATGCACACATGCTAATAGATAGATAGATTAGTAATATAATGTACAAATGCTAATAGATAGATAGATAGATTAGTAATATAATGTACAAATGCTAATAGATAGATAGATAGATTAGTAATATAATGCGCACATGCTAATAGATAGATTGGTAATATAATGAACAAATGCTAATAGATAGATTGATAATATAATGTACAAATGCTAATAGATAGATAGATTAGTAATATAATGTACAAATGCTAACAGATAGATAGATAGATTAGTAATATAATGTACAAATGCTAATAGATAGATAGATTAGTAATATAATGCACAAATGCTAATAGATAGATAGATTAGTAATATAATGTACAAATGCTAACAGATAGATAGATAGATTAGTAATATAAGTACAAATGCTAATGATGATAGATTAGTAAATAATGAAAATGCTAATAGAGATTTGTAAATTTAAAGCACAATGCTATGATAGATAGATTAGTAATATAATGTACAAATGCTGATAGATAGAAATTAGTTATAATGTACAAATGCTAATGATGATAGATAGATTAGTAATATATGACAAAGTAATAGATAGATTATAAAATAATGTACAAATGCTAATAGAAAATAGATTAGTAATATAATGTACAAATGCTAACAGATAGATAGATAGATTAGTAATATAATGTACAAATGCTAATAGATAGATAAGATTAGTAATATAATGTACAAATGCTAACAGATAGATAGATAGATTAGAATATAATGTACAAATGCTAATAGATAGATTTATAATATAATGCACAAATGCTAATAGATAGATAGATTAGTAATATAATGACAAATGCTAAATAGATAGATAGATTAGTAATATAATGTACAAATGCTAATAGATAGATAGATTAGTAATATAATGTACAAATGCTAATAGATAGATAGATTAGTAATATAATGTACAAATGCTAATAGATAGATAGATAGATTAGTAATATAATGTACAAATGCTAATAGATAGATAAGATTAGTAATATAATGCACAAATGCTAATAGATAGATCATTTATTGCTCTACAGGTAGGTTTTATCCAGTCAATTTGTGTCCCTTGCTATGAACTGATGTATACTGTGATGCCAGACACTAAACCAATGTTGGATGGCGCTCTGTAAGCATTGCTGTTATTTATTGTAACTTAATGTTCAAGTCTTGATGGCTGCTTGTTTCTGATCCAATTTGCAGATATTTTAATATATAAGACTAGATCATATTTTTTTTGTATCCCAAACATTCAACTGACTTTGCATACCATTTCACATTGGTCTCCCTCTCTGGTCAATACTGAAAAGGTGTGTATACTGTGGTGCTCTTTTAACATGAAGAATATCAAGTTTTGATGTAATTCTACAAAATACTAATATTGTACAAACACATTTTTATGAGATATTTGTTAGGTTCAGGAACAATGCAGTTTAGCGCTTATACTTTTACCAGTCACAGTTTATACAGTTGTTGCATGTCCATCCTCCATGGTTTGCTGTGAGGGACTAGTTTTGAAATCTGAGTCCACTTTCATATATCTTAATTTGAAGCATTGTTAAACTTTATTGACTCAAACACTTGAACACTTTACCAGATCTTTTCCATTAAAGGGAACAATTAAATAAAGTTAATAACAAAAGCACTACCACTCAGAAGATAAAATCTGCAAATAAATTGATTTGCGATAGAAGCCAAAATTATTATTTATCATATATACACACAGACTGCCACAAGCGCATTACGTGAATGTGAGTTAGTCCTTTCCATGGAAAGAGCCAATTAAGCTGTAACCCACTTTAGTTTTAAAAAACGAGCACTCCAAATAGAAGAATGCTGTTTTTAGAGTCTCAATTAGCGGCAATATTGTTGAGTATTTTGTCGCAAATGTGAGAAATATTAATGCTGTTTAATCAATATTTGTAATTTATGCTGTTATGCCCGTTGAAATTTCACTCAAATTAAATTAACTATAATGTCTGGAGGACTAGGCTAGCCCTGCTAGTCATTTGAGGACACACCACTGTTTGCATCAATTATTTTTTTACAATTGCATCTTGTTTCATTGTATCATTTAAAAATTAAAAATGTACAGAATATTGTTATTTTCTTTTTTTACTGTCACATCATATTTTTGTTTGAAAGCAAATTTCTTTAAAATAACATAAAACCATCTATTTCTAAACAGTTCTAATTTGCAACGATGGAAGGAATTGGCAGATGACACAGAAAGGGAAAGAAAATCACAAGTATGATGTGAATGCACTCCTGTGACTGTTGCTGGATCCTGTCAATTAGCTGCATGAAACTATGTGTTGTGTAAACTTGTTGATTCATCAAATCCTGTATAGAACTACAAAATGTTTGGATGGAAAATGTTTTGCATTTTGATGAGAATACCTATTTCTCATAGTTTTATTAACAAAATACCAGAGTGAAAAATTGCTGACATTTCTTAGCTAGAGGTTGTTATAAATTAAACTATTTGGATGTGATAATATCAGTATTGATTCAACATAGTTTGATGTGCAAGAACTGACCATATAATTTAGTACTGTCTGCAGATAGATCAATATGTTAAACCTTATCAAGGGATATAGATCTGAAGCAGAAACTATTACTATCACAATTACTTGGTCCTAAAGAAGACTTGGTGGGCATCTGTAACTTAAGCGGTAGTAAGCTCGATAACAACCTAACCGTACCTGATTTAAATTCAGCAGCCGGCAGTTTGGAAGCAAATTTGTTCTGCATGGATTTTTGCAACTGGTAAGAATAGACCTCACAGTTCAGAAAGCAATGGTAAAGTTCTGAACGTGTAAGCGGTTTCTATAAAATCTATGACTAGTTTACTGTGGCTGATGGCAAAGTTCTGTAAATGATATGCCATGATTGTCATTTTCAAAGAAGACTTGAGCCTTGTGATAGTTATGACAATGTTGTGTACTGCAGACTGAAAACAGAAGAAGATTTGGCAAGGGCATTAGATTATTGATGTCTCTGGATCTTCTTCAAAGGATGTGATCTCTAGAGGCCTAGCTGTGTGTATCATACCTGTAGAAGCCCCTAGAGATCAAAATGTGTGCATATTACCAGTAGTTTCCCGTAGAGGCATGTGTCCTTCTTACCTGTAGTATTAAAAGTCTGACTGTTTGCATGCTATCTATAGTAACAGAGTAACAGAAAAATTTAGGAAATCTACAAATTTATTTACACTGAAGTTTATATGAGATCCCTAGGATTGTTGCTGGAGCTGCAGAGTTCATGCTTTGTGCAAAACTCTCGGCAGATGGTGTGTCATTTCTGCTGACAGAGACGGAGCTATATGGGGAAACCCGGCGCAATGAAGTCAATCCTTTGCCTTTTTGGGGGTCTCTATGGCAAAGTGGATAAGACATTTAAGTCATATGTGAGATAATCTACTTTAGATTCTCCTATGTTATTCAGCAGGAAACTGAGAATCTCAACATCTCTGACCATTACGCAGTACTTGTGCCTGAACCCACACCATGTTTTTCCACACTGAATGACTATGGGCATACAGCTTTTATTGTAAAATGGTTAACATATATTGTTTATAACAATTTTAATTTTTGTGATGTTCCTACTAGGGTGTAAAATATTTACATTCCTAGTCCTCATACTGGACAAATTAGTGTTTGGACTGACAATGAGTGTCTTACCATTGGTTACTAAAAGATTATGAACACATGCTATTTTTTAATATTGTAAACTCTGATGATATCAAACTATGTATGTCTAAATAGATTTAAATTAATCAGTGAAGATCTGTTTTTTTTTCTTCCTTTTGCCAGCGATGAATTCAAAAGTAGGTATTACCACTTCTTCTTCGAACGTTCCATATCTACCACTTGTTAACCACTCTGTGTGATTTGTATGTGATCTGAGCCTAAGGGTCATTGTGCGTTGTGCCAGTTATGTGCCTACAAGTAGGCCAGCACATCCAATTTCTGCGATGCTTTTTATTTACTAGGGTAGCATCCCTAGGTCCTACATGAGTTGCCTCTTATGACATGCCTTGTAGGTCCGAGTGGTACTATTCTTTGCTTCCCTTGTGGGCCCCGGCACCACACAGGTGGTTATAGCCCCTAATATGGCACTCTTACTTATTTTTGTGTGAAAGCTTTCTTTTATCACCAGTGCCCTCCAATTTCAGAGGTAAATGTAATTTAGATCCTAAGTAAAAGATCAGTAGTTCAACCGTGTACTGTGTGCACACTGAGATTTCTTGACCCAAGCTGGCCTTGAACCTTGAATTTCCATAGCATGTGGTCACTAGAGCAGAGTGTTATTAGCTTTGCTATCAACAACCCCAATAAAGAGAACACATAACTCCTTAATATATTGTGTAGAGTTATAAGAAAGTGATTATCTTGTGTACATTATTATGAATTAATAAACCTATTGAGTTATATTTTTATTACTACCAGATTCTGAACTGATAACATTTATAAAAAATGTTCTTTACTTAAAAATAAAGTTGGTCTTCTTCTCCGTTTACCTGAGAAAGACATTTGTTGTGTTGTGTTGTAATTTACAGTGAGCCTTTCAGTTCAACAGCTCTACATTTTGAAATTGGATTTGCTTTACTATTTTTAAATCCTGTCTAAGACTTTAGCATCAGAAATAGATTTAGGGATGCAAGTTTGTTTCCCATAAAGGATTCAATCAATTTTTACCATAGTCTAGGGTCTACTTAAAAGAAAATAGTTTTCGAAATTAAATTTTTCCAAATGAAAATAATTAATCAAGCATGGGGGTTCATACTAAGACTCACTCACAGCAACGCCCATGCCATCAGCTTCTACACCCTTCGAATAATGTTAGACAAGATAGAGTTTAAATTCCAACCAAAATATAAATGTCTTTAATTCGAGTAATCTTCTCTTATGATAATTATTTGAAAGATATTGCCCACTTGCATTAAGTATTATTTACAACTTGTAATTTTTGTCTGCCTGATAATTGATAGGTACAAATGTTTAGATCTTCTCTGTGTAATGCAAAAGTGTACTGAGAGCAAAAAAGAAAGAATAATATCTAGTATCTGCAAACAGTATAATTTATTTAAAACTTGCACAACAGTTTTTAAGAAAAAAAAGACTTAATAAACCATACTTAAATAGTAGAGAGGGGCTGAGATAACACTGTGATTAGTACACTTACTTCCTAAAGAGGTTAGACCCATTCAAAACTATAAGTTCTGAATTTTTCCATCCACAGATGATTCCCTGGTGCACTTAGTCTCAATTAACTACTAAATAACACTGAGAAGCAAAGATTACTTATGTTGACCCCATTATCCAATATGTGCTATTGGTCAAAGACAAATATGGGCCTAACACTGTATTCTCAATGTACAACATTTTATAACAACAGGTGTTTTCTTTAAGTTTTTTTTATAAATAAAAATACAGTCAACAAGAAATAACAAACAAATTAATTTTAAATCAGATAAAACAATCAGATCAGAAGAAACATCATCCCCTCATTCATTTCTGATTGTAATTTATTTTATTTTTTCTGTATCTTGCCGTACATTCTGAGAGTTATGCATTTGAAGTCTGGATCACACTGTGTATCTCTGCCTCTACTGTTTTCTGTCAGGTTATCTTTGGACCGCTCTTTAATTTTCTGTCCAATCCACTATTTTACAGCTTTTATGGTAGTTTCTGGATTACTTCAAAGTGTGCATCCTACCTACTTCTAGTGTCTTCCGTTTTATCACTGTGTGTGTACATTTTCTCATGGTTGCATTTGCTGAGTAGCTCTTGGTTGCATGGTTTCTCCATTTATTGTGATAGCTACATTATTCTTGATGAAATCTCTAACTTTGGTCATTTTGATGTTGACTTAAAGATCTATATGTTTTAAAAAATGAAAAAGTTGATTGCATTTGTCTTTCGCTTTTCATTTTTGAACTTGTCATATAATCAGTAAAATCAAGGTAAAAACTTCACTGGAGGGAAAAGTTGGTAGGCAATTGGTCAAGAGGAAGACAGCAATATAATTTAGAAGGAAACATTACAAGTTTGAAAGAACGCAGTAACATAAAAACAGGGAGTCTTGGAAATCTATTGCGATTAACAGGGATGTGAAGATAACACTTAATCTATCAATCATATATTTTATAGTTTTAACTCGTAAAAATGAAGTAAATTATTTTTACAAAGTGCAAAATCCAGATACAGCTCCTTTTTTTGGCCAAAGGGCCTTTATCAAGCAGATAATACAGACAAACGAAATACATATGGTGGTTGTTTGCTTGATTTATTACTTTTGGTCAAAATATTGCTGCATTTTGTTTTTGTACTTTGTAAAACTACTTTACTTTGTTTTTGTGCACATCACCATTTGTACATAGTTTTACTGCAGTCTTCCCTTGTATTCTTCTTCTTTTTCTTCTCTGCGTTCGTTCTTTACGACCAATTTTAATCACTCTTTGTAATATGCTTAATCTTTGCCAAGAACGTGTATATGTTGCACATTGGTTTGGTAGGCCCCTAAACACATAGACTTCTACATGTTTAGGACACGTGCATCCGATTTCAGCCAAACCTCCTTAGTCGCCTCTTACGACATGCGTGGCATGTAACAGTGGTTCTATTCTTTACACCCCAAATTTGGGTCCGGTAACCACTGGCTTCCTTGTATTGATTATGGACATTGGCACTCCATTATAATTTGTTCCCAGCTATTCATCAACCTAGTCTTTTTTTTTTTTACTTGAACATTAGGCAAATGACTTTAAAAAGTAGGGCTGTTGCAGAGCAAAGTGGAGCGTACAGGCAGAGTACAGGGGCAGAGGGAGTAGTTAACCATGGAACTACAGAAACCATCAGTATGCATACCCTACGACATCTGTTGGGAAGACTGAGCACCTATAAGTCTACCTAGAGTGCAATGACGTCAGTTCATTTACTAAATAAACAAAGTACGTAAATAACGAAAATATAAATCTGAGATGAATTTGTTCTAGGCAGTTGCACATTACATGTACACAAAAAATAGCACAAATAATGGTTTGTTTTTTTAAGTGAGTTTTTATAGTTTCCACATGTCGATACAATAAATTTCCAATCAAGACATTTAATTTGGCAGTTACACTTCTTTATTATTTTATCTATCTGTTACTGAACTGTTATTATCTATCTGTTAATACTTCCTGTCTACTTTTATAAATCTATATTAATAAGATCATGTTTGTTCACATGGCTTCTTGATTTATATTTGTCTTTATATATATATATATATATATATATATATATATATATATATATATATATGATATTTATTAAAATGTGAACATTCATAACTCTCACAGTTTATAACAATCATTTAAAATAAAAATTGTCGTTACAACATATTTGACTTCTTGATTTTATAGTTTATACAATTTTAAAAATAGATTAACTTCTTGATGTAATTGTTGTACATAAATGTTTAGTTAACTATTTTCTATTATTAAACCATCGAAAATAATTTGTTTATTATTTATTAATGTTAACAATAATTTTTGTATTATTGATTTATTAAAAATATAAATTTAAAAAATAAAGAAACTGTCATTACTGTCTGTAATACTGCTTTTTAGTTCGGTGTAGAACAGTTGGAACATGTGCCTGTGGAATTTACTGGCTAGTACAGTCATGGTGAAACTGTTCAGGTTATAAATTTTCTCTATGTACCCGACAGAAAATCTCCTTGGCATTACCAGGGATTGAATCTGGGTCTCCCGCATTGGAGACCACGCTCTAATCCATTCGGCCAGACTAATCCATTCAACCTTATTATTGATCAATGTTAAAAATGACTTGTCTATTGAACTGTGATAAAAGTGATTTGTTCATTGGTGTGTATTTATAAACAGTTTTTTTCTGATCCGTTTGTTCATGGTACTCTGTTAAAACAATTTGTTCATTAATCAGTCTAAAAATAATTGGTTTATGTATTCATTTGAGCATTATCCAAAATAATTTATTCATTGATTTGTGACAAAAATAATTTGTTCAATTATCTGTCCAAAACAGTTGGTTTGTATATTTGGTTTGAACACTTATGCCCAAAATAATATATCATTCATTTGATCTCTGTCGAAAATACTTTATTCATTGAATTGTGTCAAAGTGATTTGTTCGTTGGATGTACAGTATGTTCATTGGTCTGTATAAAAAGTACCTGGTTTAAATAATCATTGATTTGTGGTTATAAATAAATGGTCCATTTAAAAACTGAATGGCTTTCAAAAAAAGATGTTTCTTTATTTGTGTGAAACATAACTCATTAATTTACTCATTATCAATAACATTAACGGGTGGGAGTCTGTGTTAATGATAATAAAAGGAAGAGAGTCTGTGTCAATACAATAACAGGGAGAGAGTCTGTGTCAATACAATAACAGGAAGAGAGTCTGTGTCAATACAATAAACAAAGGAAGAGTATATGTGTTAATACACTAACAGGAAGAGTTGTTAATACATAAGGAATAGTTTAAAGGGTTTTAAAGCCGAAGGATTGACTTCATTGCACCGGGTTTTACCCCATATGGCTCTGCCCCTCTCCGCAGAAATGACAAGCCACCTGTCGAGAGTATTGCACGCGAACTCCGTAGCTCCAGCAACAATCCTAGGGGTCTCTGGAAAAACTGCACTCGTGAACAGAACGGCGCGGTCCAGATTCGAACCCATGACCTTCGACTCACAAGGCAAAGGGTTTAGCCACAGAGACTCCCATAGGTGTTAATAACACTAAAAGGGAGAGAGTCTGTGTCAATACAATAACAGGGAGAGAGTCTGTGTCAATACAATTAAAAAAAAGAGTGTCAGTAACAATATAAGGAGAGAATCATGTAAACGATAGTAAATGAGATCTGTGTCAACAACAAAATAGGGAATCGGTATTTACAGCAATAAAGGTGGTCTGCAGCATTAGAGGGAGTCTTCATCAACAGCATTAGAGGGGGTCTTCATCAGCAGCATTAGAGGGGGTCTGCATCAACAGCATTAGGGAGTCTGCATCAACAGCATTAGAGGAGTCTGCATCAACAGGATTAGAGGGGTCTTCATCAACAGCAATTAGGGGGCTGCATCACCATAGAAGTCTTCATCAACAGCATTAGAGGTCTTATAACAGATTAGAGTCATCGAGCATTAGAGTTGCATCAACACTTAAGGAGCTTCATCAACAGCATAAGAGTCTTCACAACAGCATTAGGAGTCTTCACAACAGCATTAGAGGAAGTTTTCAAACAGCATTAGAGTCCCTGCATCAGACTTAGAGAGTGCATCAACAGAAATAGTCAAAGCGGGCATTAGAGGAGTCTGCATCAACAGCATTAGAGGGAGTCTTCATCAACAGCATTAGAGGGAGTCTGCATCAACAGGAATAGAGGGAGTCTTCATCAACAGCATTAGAGGGAGTCTTCATCAACAGCATTAGTGGGGGTCTTCATCAACAGCATTAGAGGGAGTCTTCATCAACAGCATTAGAGGGAGTCTGCATCAACAGGAATAGAGGGAGTCTTCATCAACAGCATTAGAGGGAGTCTTCATCAACAGCATTAGAGGGGGTCTTCATCAGCAGCATTAGAGGGAGTCTGCATCAACAGCATTAGAGGGAGTCTTCATCAACAGCATTAGAGGAGTCTTCATCAACAGCATTAGAGGGGTCTTCATCAACAGGAATAGAGGGAGTCTGCATCAACAGCAATATGGGAGGGGGCTGCATCACCAACAATAGCCGAAGAACGTGGTATTAGTAACAATATACTCGTAATAGAGTTGACATCAATCAAACTAAAGGAGTGACGACAACAGCAATGGAAAGATGCTACCGTCAACAACAATTCACGGAAGTCAAAATCAGCAAAAATTATGGAGGAAGTTCAAGATTTGTATACCTGGGAAGTTACCTTGAGGAGAAATGATCAACGAATATCAAAGCAGGCATTGAAGTGGGATGCAAAGGGTTCAAAAAAGAGAGGTCGACTTAAGGAGACCCTGAAACGAACTTTGCTGAGAGAGGCAGGAAATATCGGTCTCAGTTCCATGGAGGAGATTGAGCGAGTTGCCCAGGATAGAGCGGTATGGAGAAATTACTTGCAGGCCCTATGTAACGTATAACGGTACGAGAGGAATTATTATTATTATACCTGGGAAGTAAAGTATCGCGAAGTAAAGTATTGAGTATGGCGATTCGAAAAACGGACATCATTGGAAAAATCAAGAAACCAAGTCAAACTTTTGCCTTGCTCAACAAATCTGGAAAGTTAAAGGATTCAATATTTTATTAAACTGAAAATACGTAAAATCAGTGTCTTGAAAGTGTTATTGTACAGTAGAGAGTGTTGGAAAATGAAACACAACATAAACAAGTTAGAGACATCAAAAAAATATACTGATTTCTTGAAGCATATGAAGAACTTTTAAAACGAACAAACTGTGCATCATGGGAGACTGTCATTAAAAGATGAGGGTGGAGACAAATTGGTCATGTGTGTCATATACCAGTATGGGATTAGCATGACCTACTTAAACTAACTTTTGTTTAAGTAGGTCATGGCATTGGTTAGGGCAGCTCTCCAGTGAATATTGGATTGGAAGAGAAGGCCTGAATATCCAAATGAAATATTAAGAATAATAGTGGAAAGAGAATTGAAAAATTGTGACTTGGCGTTGGTAACAATTAATAGAAAGGTGACACAAGTAGTTTGACAATGGAGGTTCGGGCGGTTACGGAGGCGGTGAAATGGTTGGCATCTCACAACTACTCTCGTGTTTTCATTCTCAGTGACTCCCTGAGCATGATTCGTAAAGTCGAAACAGAATGGTGAGACGCAACTGGGTGGAGGTACTGGTTCCAACAATGATCAGAGAAATCACCTTCATTTTTGTCCATGGGCACGCCGGAGTTAGGGGTAATGAACGAACTGATAGATTGGCTGGCTTGGCTACAATATCAGAGGGAGCTGCCATGGATCGAAGTGGCATTCTTCACGCATTGAGAGAGTCCTTCAGAATAGAGGAGTTTCAGTGCTGTGAATCCCACTCGCTGGCCAGATTTAGAGAGATGGGTGTCAATATTGGTGAAGCCCGAAAAGAACGGCATACTAAATATGTAAGGAGATTGATTAATAACATCGAACTGGCGTGTTGGGTCGCTGGACGCTGCTGGATTTGCTGAGGCAGAGATCGGAGCACCTATGGACATGTCCGGAGTGCTATGATGATAGTCCTCATATAACATAACAAAGAAAGGTGACAGAAAGGTAAAAACAATCTACTGCTGATTTAAACAAATTATAAATATCCTTATTGTTTCTAATTTTCCGTCCCCACTATTATCATCATTGTGTCCAAAGATTCGTCTTTAGACTTTGTTTTCAAAGTTTGAAATAATGTTTCATATTGTTCTGTTGCGCTCCTGGTTTCGGATCCATATAAAACCATTAGTCTTATTACAGTTTGCATATTGTGATCTTGGTTTTGCACGATCCATGATCGCCTACGCCAGCCGGCACGGTAGCTGATGATGATGATGGTCTTACACGACAGACACTTGAATTTTAGCAGATGTTCTAGACATTCTAGAGCAAAGTATACCTCATTTCCTGATTGTATTCTAGACTTTATCTCTATTCTTATTATGTTGAAGCTTTTGAAGTTCGTTCCCCAAATACTTACATTTTTATGTTCTTTTGATTTTTATATTATCTACTTGTATGTAGTCAGCTTCCTTTTTATTTTCCCCTCTTGTTATTGTCATATATTCTGTCTTTACTATAATGATATATAGTTCCATTTTTTCTGGCTGATTCCATCATGTTCATTTTGAGAGCTCTTCTGTAAAATGTATATTTTAAAGTACTTGTACAATTGTAAATTACAAAAACAATGACAAAATACAGCAACGTTTCGACCAACAAGGCCTTTATCAAGCAAACGAACAAACAGGAGTGACAAATTAAAATGAAACACAAATGGACGACCAAATACAAACGTATCTAAGGAAAATCTGGAATAAAAACGAATAACGAAATAAATGTAACACAAAAAACACACATAAAAACTAGAAATAGAAAGGAAAAGAAACAATGAAACATCTAGTAAATATATAACTGGAATACATGCAACATATACCCATATAGATTACAAAGCAGGGAAGAGAAAGTACTAAGAAGCATAAGAATGGAATATAACATGAATACATGCAACATATACCCATATAGATTACAAAGCATGGGAAGAGAAAGTACTAAGAAGCATAAGAATGTAATACGTTGAGCCCGCGTGGTCGCAAGGTACCATACAAAGAAATCAACCGATTCTCCAGAGCAAATCGACTGCGACTGTACAATTGTATGTGTTTTCAACTAATTTACTAATGTCAAGGTTTAACACACGTGTGTTGCCATTTTGGGATGTGAAGCAAGGTCTTATATGTTAGTTAGAAATCTTCCGTTTGACTGTCTATAATCTATAATGTCTGTTATATATATGACCGTCTCATGTATCACATGTTGTTCCTGTATCCTTTGATAAAAGTCTGTTGATCGAACGTTGCAATCTTGTTTCTGTGTTTTGTATGTCTATATTACTTTTGTGTTTACGTATTACACATTTAAAGCAATTATTTGTAAACGCTTGACCTTCTGTATTACCACCAAAAAGTATGTATTTTAAAAAATGTGTGTACTGTTTATACTGTTCTATTCTTTGATTTGGTGCGCGAGTTTTGTTCCCTCTTGGTTGACAAGTACTTGAAAACCAACTTCATTTTTTACATTTTCCTTCCATACTCTCAAAGACAGTAACACTAGAAATTTCGTGGTGATGCGTAACAACTCAATGTATGTGTAAACGTCATCAGCTTTAGTGCAAATACTGAACCATCGTACTGGTACATTTCTTACTTTTTCTAATATGTTTTGATTCCAGATAAGAAATTTTACAAATCATCCATAGTCTATACGTAAATAAGTAAATTATTGGCTTACAAACGTTCATCATCAAGAAATGGAGCAGCCTGTTCCTGCTTCTAAAATTGATATAGAAGGTACAACTACTAATTCTAGTTCTCCTAAGTCTGTTGTATTAGAAGACACCACTAACAAATCATGCCCTGTCAAGGAACCTCCGACGCCAAAAAAAGAAGAACCAAAGTCTGAGGTAATTCCTGATTGCCCCCCAGTACCAATTTGTCGGGATCCAGCTGAAGCAGAACCAGTAGTAGAAAAAGAACCAGAAAAAGAACCAGAAGTGGAACCTGAAAAAGTACCAGAGCCAGCAGTAGAAGAATGTCCACCATGCCCACCATGTCCACCGACTAATGGCGACCACCTGGAACCTGTAGCAGATGGGGACGAGAACAAACTGGAGGCTATAGACGAGGAGCCAAAAAAGTGTTCTACTAGACCTCCGTGCCCAGAGCCGTTGTACCCTCCATGCAAATCTGCACTAGCTCCTTGTGAAGATATTGTCTGTCCACAGGATGGTTAAAACAGTGCTCAAGTAAGTATAATCAAATTCTGCCAATTAGGTATCTCTACAAACCTAGCTTTCATAAATATTTAATTACACCAACATGAAAGAAGACTTCATTCACTTATTTTTTTTATCTATCATTTAGTTTTCTTCTTCTTACGCTTAATATTAACCACTTGTTAACCACTCTTTCTGATTTGGTTGTCTTCAGTGGCGGCTCATCATTATGGGCCAGTGGGGCGGGCCCCAGAAAAAAATGTGTAACGTATTTATTATTTTATAAATTAAAATATAACCTAACCTAACACCTTGATATTTCCGAAAATTTGTGTCTGGTCCCACCAACAAAAATGAGTAAGAGCCGCCACTGGTTGTCTTCTTCTTTGCGTTTGTTCTTTACGACCAATTTTAATCACTCTCTGTGATATGTTTGATCTTTGACAAGAACGTGTATACGTTGCACATTGGTTTGGTAGGCCCTAAACGCATATACTTCTACACGTTTAGGACATGTGCATTCGATTTCAGCCAATGGTTTGGTTGTGATTTGGGCCTAGATTTGTACGTTGTGCCATTTATGCGCCTACAAGTAGGCCAGCACAGCCGATTTATGCGACGCTTTAACTAGGGTAGCTTTCCTACGCCCCTACCTCAGTTGCCTCTTACGACATCCCCTGTAGATCGCAGTGTTACTATTCTTTCAATTTCAGTTTGGAATATCTTCATTTCACTCCAGACATGTCCATAGGTGATCCGATCTCCTTCGAAACATCTCCAACAGCGCCCAGTAACTGACCGTAACAGTTCGATTTTGATTGATGAGCCTACTCATATACCTGTTATGCTGTTCTTTTCTTGCTACCCAATCTTCAAACCCAGCTCCTGCAGTCTAGTAGTTGACGTGGATTGGTTTAAATGAAAATCTTCTTTGCGGCCACACTCTATGAGGGCGTTCAAAATTTCAGCTCTATCCATTTGCTGACCCGCTTATTCTTTGTACTATTCTTTGCTCCCCTTGTGAGCTCCGGCAACACATAGGCGTATCATTTAGTCAAGACTGTGTCTACATGTTAAGATATTTTTACAAAAGTATTTCAATACCTTCTCGGCGTAGTCTTCCCATGTAGTGTTTCGTTCATTATATTAGTACATAGTTTCACTGCAGTCTTCACTCGTATCGATATAGACGTACAACACTTTAGTTTTGAACACCTCAAATATTTATTTTAAAAATGGTTGTTGTTTGCAGCAAGGGTTCCTGTCTATTTCAACTCTATTTAATTGCGTCAGCTATATAACCATGCCCCCCTCCCTCCCTTCCCCATAGGCATGACTCTAGCGCTATCTTTTCTAATGAAGAATTTCTTTCCAACTGTCAAGCTCTCTTTGTTTATCTCTTTGTTGCTTCTATTAACTTCATACAATACGACAAGCCACATAACAAACCTTTCAGGCAGTACCAATTTTCCCAGAAACTACATCACGAACCAGAACAATCAACATATGGCCTACTTTACTTCCTAGTGTTTCTGAGGTTTCAAATTAGGGCTTGTTTGACCTGAGGAACCTTGTTCAATTATGAATTTGAACCCTGGACTTTTATTCTACAAAGCAAATGCATTATTCGCTATGTTATTGTGCTCTCTAATGCGCGCATACTAAGAGTTTATTTGTAAAAAGATTTACATCTGTTGTTTCACAGTTTGCTCTAAAGTAATTCATTTCGTAGCACGATCTATAAAACGTAGCTAATATAACATCTTTCCTGTCAATGTATATAACAACTAAAATAATTATTTAAATTATTATAAGTATTTCGAGATCTGCTTCAATGTTATCTACCCATCTAGAACATTCGTTCCTTACAGCACATCTTCGCTAGTCGTTACAGATATTCTTATGTTTCCTGTAATTTATTCTAGTAGCAGGTTTGATAAATGTGTCACCATGTCGACGGGATGTGTGAGAGAGTGTGATAATGTTAGAATGACGTAGGCGTGTGTGATGAATCAGTTCAATGTCATGTAGAGGCCAAGAGCGTTAGAGAAACCAGGTTTGGGTGTCCAGTCATATTTACGAGGTGAATATTTAGAAAGCATACTCGTGTTATGAGATTGTCTAGTCCATTTTTATGAAATTTAGTCTAGCTGGTGAAAAGATGATCAACAAATAAACAATGTACAGGTATTAAGAGCTTCCGAAAAACAAATAGACAAACACAGGATTCGAACCAGTTACCCTAATTTTTACGACACCCATCTCCTAGCCTATCAATACATCTTACACAACCATGGAGTCATTCTAAAAAATGGCTCACTGAGGAGTGTCTTTCTCAAACGCTTCGTTATAACTAGACACAGAATAATCAGGTAGGTTCGATCGAACAGTGTTTGCACAAACACATACTATAAGCTTATTGTGATGTAAAAAAGATGCACATCTTGAAGAAGTGAGTAGTGGACAATTGTGGGTAGAAGTGGAACAAATTCAAATCCTTACTTAAAACACTTTTCACTGTCGAGAAATGGCGTCTGGAGAATGCAAACCCTGTAAGTACAACCCACTGGAAAACAGATTTTAGATAAAAACAGTTGTGCAATCTGGTCTTCTCAACTCCGCATAGAAACTGCCAGACTAAACTTACTTTTTAAAAATTTGTCCCTCTCTGGAATCAACTTAGTGAACGCACATGGACTTATATCTTAATAGGCTTATACAAATGGTAACTGAAGAAGACAGCAATTAAATTTTTTTACACTTTTAGTTTAAGTCGCACTAGGACAGTTGCTGGAATATGTATTCGTGCACCAGTGGGCGGTGTTTGCTTCACCCACAGCTAACTGGGCCTGACAATTGACTAGAAAATCTCTGACCTAGTTTAAGTTGGGGACTGGAAAATATATATGTTTGATAGAACACTGCAAGCTTTTTGCAATTTTACTCAATTCTGTGAGTTTATGGTTATTTATTGGTGAAAAATATTAATAATATTGATATTCCTTATTATTAAACTTAACTTGTTGCATAATATAACTTCGATTTAGCATTTTCTGTTGATTTAAAATGAATTCGTCTATATCAACAATTACAAATACTGGAATGCGAGGTCACGTGGTGTAGTTGTGGTCTGATTTCCCATAATTCTTACCTGAGTTCGCAGGCCCATAAGTTTATAGTTAGCTCTGCTTTGCCCCAGTAAGTCTATTTCAGTGGAATCGTCCCCGTATCAACTGTGCATGCTCTTTGACACTTTTAAGGGGTCGATAGCGACATTTTGATCCTTAGAATGATAAGCTAAAGCTGAGTACGACATGATGATAGAAGGGAGATAAATCAGGCGTTCCCAGCATTTTCTATGCTGTTGCAGAATGTCCAGGTGAGAGGCACGGTCACGTTGCTCGGATGCCTGATAAACGCATCCTAAAACTATTGATGTATGACAAGCTTGGATGGGGAAGACGATCAGTTGGTGGACAGTAAAAAACGCTCCAAAGACACTCTTAAAGTGTCTCTAAAATGCTTCGATATATCAGAGCCCACTATAAAGTTATTTATAGTTGGCTGTGGATATAGAGACCTCATGCTGGGAATCCCTTCCGCAAGATAGCTAAATGAGACGCTGTAGCAACACAAGAGGAACACACATAGCTGAGAATCGTCGTACTGTTAAGGCGAAGAGAGTGAGCTTCGCGAAAAGACAGAACCCACACCACCCACGTGTCTAACCGTGATCATGTATTCCCCTACTGTGTTCGAGGATTGTGTTCGAAGATTGAACTATACATGCACTTGCGCACACACCAGAAAGGTGCAGAAACACACGTCTGATGCTGTTGTTACCATTGCTTGCGATGGATAGCTAATATGCTGCGCATTTCTAAAAAATGTTTGATTAATGATCTCACAACCCTATTATAAGGAAGTGATTATGCACTCCCCAGCTTCATATTATCCATAATTCCCTACTTGTCCCGCACATTGAAATACCATCTCGAACCCACTGTGGGTAAGGGAACTCCAATATGGAATTTTTGTTATTTTTTCCTACTACACTGTAGTTTTTTTTTAAATTCGCATTTTAAACATCATACACTTTTTGTGTAGACTTGTCATCAATTAAAGTGCAAGCTGAACAATGTGTTCATGACACTATCATGGGCTCTACTTGTTGATCTTGAAATAAGGTACCTTTCTATAAATTCTAGCAAACATAATAAAAACGTTTCCCTTAAAAATAATGCGACACTACACTAATAACGATATATACATATTGTTTCGTTATCAATTATGCCCTGTGTTAAATACAATCAGGCAATGAAAATAACATCATAAATGGAAAAGCTACATCAAGATATGAGAAGAAAACGTTTTGGTTTTTAAAAAAAAAGGAATACCATTTAGAGATTGGTAAGTTTGCGATTCATTATCTTCAAATGCTGGTGTATATACTATATTTGATCTTAGGTTATGCTACTGTACTTCAACTTTGTGTTTCTTTTAAATTAAACTTTGATGTAGAAAATATATATTCTTTTCCTCAGAAAAAGATACATGCCCCACAGAAAAAGAAACAAGATTTATCACAAAATAAGTTCGTCTCAAGCCAAGTCCTAATTCTGCCAACATTGTCACTTATGTTTACTATAACTGCCAGACGGAGTCAATAATTAAGTGTTGATACAATTAATATAAATACAAAATATCAAGAAAATTATTTGTTTCGTATTTGATTATACAACCAAAATCATCAACTTTTTATAAACTGGCATTTCCTCTATACACATAACACATGTGCAACACCAATCAACAGTTATTGTGAGGCAGGGGGAGGGGAGAAACACACAAACAATGAACCACTGAGATTAGTCAATTAATTATTAAGTATGCATTTTAAAAATAATAAAATTTATTCCATTAGCAATCCTTACGCAGTTCATATTTCACTTGGACACCACTGCAATCCACTGATGTATAAATTAAAGGAAACAAAAGAAATATTATCTAACTAGCATACCATGTCTGCTTTCCTCCCCGTACTGGAACATAGTGTGGCAACTGCCGTCTTAAACAAAATATATTCTGAGTCGTCTTCCTCAGCTCTGGCAAAAATGATCCAGCATCTCTGCCCTCTTGTACTGTTCTTCGGCAGATATTATTTTTTATTGTTTTCCTACTTAACTTGTGGGTTTCACTAGAGTGCATGCATGACTATGTTGTGTGATTATTTTCTGAGGGTGTGCCCAATCTATCCCCACTGTCTCTTTAACTTCCAGCTAATTTAGCAATAGTTTTATGTCTTGTTCCGCAAATCTGATGCGAAGGTCGATGTCGTTGAATACCTGCAATTTGGATGTAATGTTATGGTCATAAGTTATATGTTAGCGACATAAAACAGTGCAGACCTTTACATGTGCTGAACAGTCAAAACCTATTTTTCGGCAGAATTTTGTGTTATTTTTTTCTACTAGTTTTTTTTTAGTTCGCATTTTAAACATCACACACTTTTTGTGTAGACTTGTCATCAATTAAAGTGCAAGTTACTGAACAATGTGTTCATGACACAATTATGGTCTCTATTTGTTGATATTGAAATAAGTACCTTTCTATAAATTCTAGCAAACATGATAAAAAGTTTCCCTAAAAATAATGCGACACTACACTAATAACGATATATACATATTGTTTCGCTATCAATTATGCTTTGGTAAATAACGGAACAATTTATATTGTACAGATTGAAAAACATACGAAACATGTAAATAAAAAAGAAGGTAGTTTAACAAAGAACAAAAACAAGATACACGGACGTTTCGACCAGAAGATCTTTATCAAAGATTTTTTTAAAATCATTTGCTAATAACAGACCAGTTCACATTTTTTAGTTAGTAATTTTGACTGCAAGGGAGATACCAAAAGAAATTATGCTACGAATTGTCAAAGTAACATCAGCTTTTAAAAGCTAAGTAAAATATAGAACTAAAAATAATCTATTTTTAAAACTAAATTGCGACATTTTCAATTTCAATGTTGTCTCAGGCCTAACATATGCCAAAGAGAATTTGAAAAATAACTAAAAAAAAAAGTATAGAAAGTAAGTTGAATACATTTGAAAATAGAAGCCTGCGAAAAATAAGGAGCATAAGTGGGAAGAATTTGGCAGAAGTGATTAGATCAGAGAAATGTATGGTCAACTACTAGTAACAACTTCTGTAAGAAATAGGATAAGTTGGGCATACTCTGAGAAGAAAGGATTAAAGAATTCCGACACTAACATTGACGTGGTGAGCAAATGGTAAAAGAAAGAAGGGACGTCGTGAGAAAACCATGGAAATAATTTTATTAAGATATATCGGACTCAATTCTATAGAAAAGATTGAACTAGTTACCCAGGTTAGATCGGTATTTAGAAATTACTTGCAGACCTTACGTAACCTATAACGGTACTAACGGAAAACAATGCTTGATTAGATACATGTTTTGGATACACATTTTTTTACAGAAACTTGCTTTCTAGCTATGTTAAAAATAAATATTCTACAAACCTTGTTACTAAAAGTACGATGCATTAAAATTCGAAAACTTCTTAACTGGCTCTGACTTGCAGTGCTTTCTAGTAATGGTTACTTTGATTTTGTTTTATAAATTGCTTCGGTTTGAGTACTGCTAATTTATTTGATAATACTACTTTTATCTTGAATATTCAATAACAGAAGATGAAAGCTGTTACACTAACATCAATAAAAAAATAAGAATGTTCAAATCTGTGTTCAACAATAAATATCATCATCATCAGGTACCGTCTCCACATCGAAGGTTGGCTGCAATGAATCTCCAGCATCCTCTGTCTTTCGCCTTGGTGTTGCACACTGCCAGACTGTAACCTGTCCATTTCTTAAAGTTTCCTCCCACTTATCTCTCGGTCTTCCTCTTGCTCTTCCCCCTCAACTTTCCCCTCTAGTAAGTGTTTTATCATGGTGTCATGTCTTATGTGCCCAAAATACTTTACTTGTCTGAATTATATTTCTGTTAATAATTGTTTCTTCATGCCTAGTTTTTCTAAAACTTGTTTATTTGTCTGTTTTTCTGTCCATGAAACTCTGCCTATTTTCTATATATCCACATCTCAAATGCATCAATTCTGTTTTCTAACTGCTTCTAATATATATATATATATATATATATATATATATATATGTTACGGTTGGTCTAGCACATTCTTTAAATTGTATATGAATATCTCCTGTTCTGATAGTTAGGTCTTGTGTGGATGTAGTTTTCCAGGTTCTGGAGTAGTAGCTAGACATTATCTATTAGGGGAATATCACTCTCTATCTCACATTCATCCATCTCGTCATCTCTATTATTTGTTTCCAGGTATTCCCACTGTTTTGAGTGCATGTTAAAGTCTCTAACAATTAAGCAGTTGGTGGGTGATATTTCCACGTTTTCCATTTCAATTTCTCCCACATTATGCTACCAGTGCCAAACCTGGACACTGACAACAAATAGAAGAAAACTAGTCACAACAGAGATGAAGTGTCTACGCAGAATGTCGGGGGTAACAAGAAGAGACCGGTTGAGAAATGAAGACATCAGGCAAAAAAGTGGCTACAACATCAGTACTAAACTTCATCAAGAAACAACAAATTAAATGGTTCGGCCACGTAAGCAGATTACCAAGACAGTGCACCCCAAAGAGCAATGTTGCTCAGATACAATGGGTACAAAACAAAATGCCAGCCACGCAAAAGATGGACCTCAGAGATAACAGGAGCGACGAAAGACACTATCTACAAAGCGCACACAAAGGCCCGTTTGAGAAATCTCTTGAGAAAGACTGTTGAACATGGCTCTTTTTGTGTTCATGGTGACATGCTTGCATCTTAAAATTGGCGCCATTTGTCCTATCATTTGATTGGCTTTGTTGCATATGTGTTGAATTTCATTAATTATTCTTCCGTTTGCTGAAAAAATGCTCCCCAGGTATGTAAAGTCTTTTACTTGATTTAGTGGGTGGTTGTCGTTGGAGATATTGGTAGTGTCTTCCTCTCTGGCGAATGACATTACTTCTGTTTTGTCGATGTTTATTCTCATGTTGTATTCGTTACATGCTAACTGGTGTTTGTTAATGTGTTGTTGTAGCTGTTCTTCTGTTCTTGATATGATTGCCTGATCATCTGCAAAAAGAAATTCGTTTAAGAGTTACCCGAGGTTGTTTCCTTTGCTGGTGTTAGCTATTTTACAGATGTGGTCAATATACGCGATGAACAGCGACGGGGATAGTACGCATCCATTGGATGTCCCCCTGATATGGTGACATAGCCAGTCTGTCTGTCTGCTCTCTCATTGCATAGACACTCAAGTGCCCCAGAACGAAGGTGAGTGTAATTATGTTAATTATGACTCTTGTAGTTATTCAGTCTATTGTCTGAGTTTCGCAAAATTGCAAAAGTACGAGAACAAGAGTACATCAGCAGGAAAACTCTAGAAGGAGTCACTCAAAGGGAATACTGTCCCCAACACTTTTTCTAGCATGCATTTAAACGAAATAATAGAGATTATGCCTAGAAAGACAAACGTCGTATATGCGGATGACCTGGCCCCGGTGACAGCTGCAACCAATAGTATACAGCAGGTTTTACATCACTACAGGATGGGCCAAAAATGAGAACATCGCGTAACATACGCGTTATTTAGAAATGTTATTTAATTTAATTATATTGTTTCATGTAATTTTGTTTGCCAAGTATTTAGCTAATGAGAAATCATGTTCATTTTTTTCTAAGCATCGACGCCATTCGTTTAATCAGAATACGGTCTTCCGCAGAAATTTTTTGTCGTTCTTAGTAACAAATTTAAACCTGCAGATGTAAACAATTGGCATATTAAAAATCAAAGATTGTGCCAGGAAATTGTCAAAATAAAAACATCATATAGCTAAATAGTTAAGTAAGTAAATGAGTAAACAAGTTAAGCTATTATGGATCCAGTTAAAACAATTCTGATGTAATTATATTACTTTTTATACGATGTTCTCATTTTTTTTTGGGGCCCACCCTGTAGACGAATGATTCAACACACCACTCATTAAAACTAATGAAAAGAAAACGCTAGAAACAATTTTCTCCCTATCAATCCGGCCCCAAGGATAAAAACTTATATAAACCTAACATTGTATTGTTTCTAGAATAAAACCCCACTTACCTAGTAGTCATCTTCGACAAACGCATAAAGTGAAAGCCTCAAACGGAAAAAAAAATTCAGACCCAAGTAAAATCAGAGATGATAAAAATGAAAAATCTACCAATAGAATACAACATGCCCTCACATCCCTAGTCCACAGATCTAACGCACGACTGGATAAATCCAATAACAAAACAACATCAACAATTTTCTCCGTATCAAACAAGCTTCTAATTGGTTAACGCTATTTTCCTTGCTTTCCGACGGTCGTGGGTTCGAGTCCGGACAGCGTCGTTCGATTCACGAGTGGTTTTTTTTGAGTCTGGCATACGGAGCTCGTTCAATACTCTTGGTGGTGTGCATTTCTGCAGAGAGGGATTGGGCCATATGGATAGGAGGAGTAATGAAGTAAATACTTTAGATTAAAACTTCTGTTAACAATGTATTGCTTCTAAAAGAAACCCCCACATGTCTGGGAGTAGCCTTCAGTCAACGCATGACGGTGAAGGATCGATTTAAAAAAAAGACTTCAGTAAAATCTATGAAGGCAATTATTTAAATAATTGCTGGTACAACCTGGAGAGTGAATGAAAGTGTTATAAATAAACATAAGTGATATGTGAGCAGGCCCGGTTTAACCACTAGGCGAACTAGGCGGCCGCCTAGGGCGGCAAATCTCTGGGGCGGCACTAAAAGCAACGTAAAATAGAAATATTAAAAAATTGTCACCTTTTAGTAATAAATGGATTGAATATTTTTGTTTTTAGTGGAGTGACGCCGACCTTTAAACATGGAATTGTTAGTTTTTAATTTTTAGTTAATTTATATTAATATTTAAAGTTTTATTGCAATATACAGTAAACCCTCGTTAACACGAACTCGCTTAACACGAACACCCGGTTAACAAGAACAAAAATGTGGTCCCGTCATAAATTTATATTTCTTATCAGTAAATAACACGAATTTCTGTGTACCACGAATCACGAACTGTATTTTAGTCCCTCCGCCAATTTTATCTCATTTAACCCGAACTTCCAAAGCTTCACAATGTTTGTTGTCACCTTAAAAGCCTTTCATTGTTAGTGATCGGAAAGGTAACACTAACAGTTTCATTTACCTGTGGGATGCCCTTGAGTTTGAGATAGACGGCGAGATAGGTCATAGCCTGGCTGTGGATAAGTGGAGACATTAATATGTACACAAAGCATTTTCGGACAGCTGGGAAAAGATTAATGCGTCCCCGGAAGGTGCGATAGCAGATCTGTCGGAAGTAAATTCGTCGTTTCCAGGATTCGGTTACATCGTAGAAGCTCTGGGTACTGTATTTTTATTACAGGTACGAGAATTTTATAGCCAGAACACCCAATTAGAAGTAAAGTATGGTTTTGGGCAGGAGGGGGTGGGTGGAAGGAGAGAAGGGAGGAGCAGAAAGTGAAAATGAAAGTGAAAATTCCAGTTGATAAAAATCTGGTGAGAAAATGTTCAGATAGGACGGAAAGTTAGATAGTCAGTTGAAGAGTCATGTCTAAGAGGAAGCATTTCGAAATCAAAATCTGGCGTGTAAATATAATATAAATATTGAACATTGAAAATAAATTAAATATTTGAAATTCGATTGTCGTCGACTGGCTACTTAAATACTTTAGGTAAGATATTTAGTTTTACTTTTGTACAACGTTATATTTAAAATCATTTGATTTAAGTATTTAAATTTGTATATGTAAATTGTAATTATTTTATTTATATTTTATTTATTTTACAAAAATGAATTAAAAATATAGAAAAATAATAGCTAAATCATAATAAAATTTTATTTTGCAGTTTCCGTCGTTATTTCAATCCCCCATGGCAGAGAGAAAACGATTGTCTGGTGCACAGTATCGTAAACGACGGGCTGAAAATAAAAAAGACGTAACAAAACAAGGAGACTCGTTGTTAAAGTATCTATGTACACCGCACAGAGACGAAGGTAGTCCAGAGGAGTTAAACAATCAAGCCGAAGCAGACAAGGAAGCGGAGAAATCCGATGAAATGACAGTATCAGAAGAGTTTGAACCACAAAATGAAATGCACGGTACGCACCAAGAATCAAAATCTGAAGTGCATAAAATCGATAATTTCACTGGTTTATATGTTAACTATGGCGATCCTGCTACTTGGACCAAATTTGATGATCATATGCGACAAATTTTGATAGAACATGGACCAGAACAAGTCGAGCAGTTTGATTTTCCTAAAGACAGTATGCAAAGAAAATTCTCCAAAATTCATTACAACCGCAGGCTTGTCAATGGAGAAAACATTCGCAGACATTGGCTGCAGTACTCTGTAAGTAATGACTGTTTATTGCTTCTGCTGCAAGCTGTTTACCAGTAGCACAATAGGTGCACCATCTCTTTCTGATAAAGGTTCATATGATTGGAAAAACATGTCCGCAATTCTATCAGGACACGAGAAAAGCAGTGAACATCTAGTGAATTTTCAGTCATGGAAGGAACTTGAGCTGCGACTGCAACACATGAAAACAATTGATGCCGAACATTTGCGTCTCATTAAAAAAAAGAAGAACAGTATTGGCAGCAAATCTTGAAACGGCTGATTGCTTTAGTTCGAGTTCTTGGCATGCAAAATCTTGCTTTCGTGGAACACATGAGCAACTGAACACTTCTAATAATGGGAACTTCCTGAAATTTGTGGAATTTCTAGCTTTGTTTGACCCACTTATGGATGAGCATCTTCGAAAGATTAAAGATAATGAGACACATGTACATTATCTAGGCAAAGACATACAAAATGAACTGATTCAGCTTTTATCCAATGCAATCAAACACAAAATTCTAGCATCTGCTCGTGAAGCTAAGTACTTTTCAATAATTCTAGATTGCACACCAGATGCTGGTCATGTTGAACAAATGGCCATGATCATTCGTTTTGTGGATGTGATTTCAAATCCAGAAAATGAGATTGCAGCAGCAGCATCTATAAAGGAACATTTTTGGGGTTTTGTGCCTCTAAAGGAGACAACTGGTGCTGGTATGACTGAAACTATTCTTCGGCAGTTAGAAGAGATGTCTTTATCTATCGAAAATTTACGCGGTCAAGGATATGACAATGGCAGCAATATGAAGGGAAAAGACAATGGTGTCCAGCGAAGAAACTTAGATGTCAATCCCCGAGCATTGTTTGTTCCTTGCTGTGTGCATACCTTGAATTTGGCTGTTAATGATGCGGCAAAATGTTGCTTAGAAGCAACAGCTTTCTTTGATTTAGTGCAGCGTGTTTATGTATTCTTTTCTGCATCAACTCGTCGTTGGGAAGTTTTAAATCGACATGTTTCTAATCTCACTGTTAAACCACTTAGTGAAACAAGATGGGAAAGTCGAATTGATGCTTTGAAACCTCTTCGTTATCAGCTTGGTGATATCTACGATGCTCTGGCAGAGATTGCGGATGACACAAATTTAACAGGAGCATCTGGTAATACATCACGGACAGATGCACGGGTTATTGCAAAAACCATTTCTAGTTTTAAGTTTGTCGTTTCTCTGGTTGTGTGGTATGACGTTTTGTTTGAGATCAACATGACTAGTAAACAACTTCAGGCAAAAGAATTAGATATACGTGGCGCCATGAATCATCTGGATGAAACAAAGAAGTTTCTCGTAAACCACAGAAATGACACGGAGTTTAAGAAAACATTGTAGATGCAGCTGAAATTGCAGTAAATTTAGAGATACCAGCACTTTTCGAACCCGAACCAACCCGTATCAGAAGAAAGAAGAAACAATTTGCATACGAAGGAGATGACGTCGAACCTATTCGGGATCCAAAAGACAAATTCAAAGTAAACTTTTACTTGGCTGTTCTTGACACGGTAATACAATCGGTTTGATGAAAGATTCACTCTGATGTCAAAAATTAGTTCTGTGTTTGGTTTCCTCTATGATGTTCACAGTTTGCAGAATAAAACTAGTAAGGAAGTTATGGAACATTGCTTGAATCTTGAAAAAGCTTTGCAACATGGAGACTCCAAAGATATTGATGCAGTTGATCTAAGCAGTGAACTGAAAGCCATTTCAAGACGAGTTGCAAGGTGTGCATCGCCACATGATGTACTAAACTTTATATTGAAAAATAATCTAACAGATAGTGTCCCCAACACTGTTATAGCTCTGCGAATTCTCTTGACACTTCCAGTTTCTGTGGCTAGTGGTGAGCGAAGCTTCTCTAAGCTCAAACTGATAAAAACATATTTGCGAACGTCCATGCTACAAGAAAGACTTGTTGGACTAGCTACTCTGTCAATTGAACATGCCATTGCCAAAGACATTGAACTGATGGAACTCGTTTCTACATTTGCTAAAGCAAAAGCGCGAAAAATATAGTTTTGAAATTACATTACCGGTATAAACGAACATATCATTATATAGATTATACATGTTCTATTCTATTCTTCTTCTTTCTATTGAATGCAAATACGAATTAAAACAAAAGGCACCATAGCATTCCTTTGTGAAAGTTCATTAATTCAATCTTAGTTGCCGCAGGGCGCAGTGCGACAGGTTCGCCTAGGGTGCCAAATACTCTGGCGCCGGCCCTGTATGTGAGATCTATCTTGGATTATGAATGAAGTCTCCGCACGCGCAACTATGTAACCCAACTAACCCCAATCATTCGGACGTTTCAAAGATGGTGCCACATGTGGCGAAAAGTGTGAACACAGAAAAAGCCGATGGTGACAGGGCATAGCTAGCACGCACGCTGGCAAAGTCATAGTAGGCCTCATCGAGGGGCAGGCCGGCACGACAAGAGGGTGTGTGTCCCACCCACATGAGAACAACTGGAAAGCCCAGCAGAGGCAAGACCAGTGCAAGAGCGGCAGCGGCAAGCAGGGTGTGCGTCCCACCCAAATATACAGAATTACTGGAAAGCCCAGCAGAGGTAGAGCCAGTGCGCGTTTCCGCTCGCAGGGAACTACTGTTGCCTTGTAGTTGATTGGGGACAATCAAAGGCTAGCGAAGCAAACCGCAAACAAACCTGAACGGGCGGCAAACCAAGGTGTTCATTAAAACAACCGGTTTTTCTGGGCAGATGGCGTTCATAAGTCCGGGAGGGCAGGCCGTCTACAGGTCGCTGCCCTGAAAGAAAATAGCAACCCACTGCCTTGTGGGTTACGGCTGGGGACAGTCAAAGGCTAGCGGAGAGCGAACCGCACACAATAGCTGGCTGAAATCGAACACCCCACCGAAGGATAAGCAACTGTGCTCAAAAAGGTGCTGAAGGTTGGTGCACGTACATTACGTTCTGATGTCTGGCAGTTTATACATCACAATAAGAACGATAAAAACTAGCCTAGAACGATCGAAAGAAGAAGAAAATCCAATAATCTACGGATTACTACCGGAGCGATTAGATCTAAAACAGAGAAAATGGAGAAGACTACAGGTCTACAGCCAATGGGGGATATCAGAGACAACAGAACACTAAAACAAACATAACAGTTCTTTGCTTTGTATTGATACTATTACATCTGAACATTAGCGCTCGCTGTTTGGTATTCGTCGTGCGTGATACATGGCCGAATCATTTCCAACAAAATTTTCTTCTTCTTTTTGTCGTCACACTGCTACCGGGTTGTTGCCCAGTGTCGTGGTTTCTGTTTTTGTCTTGCGCTGTTCTGGTGGCTTGTGTGATTGTTATCTTTGCTCTTTCACAGGATTCTGCTACGCCATCTAACATCTTTTCCGTGGTCTTCCTCTTGCCTTCTTTCCCGATGTTCTGTTGTAGAAGACTGTATACTGTGGAGTTTGGATGCATTCTTATTAAGTGGCAAAACCACTTCATTCTTTGTTTCTCTATGTAATTCAAACACGGTTTTGTGCCAACTTTCTTTTTTATGCTGATGCTGGTGATTCTGTCTTTTCTTGTGTTCTTGGTAACTTTTCGCAGGCAACATTTCACATGTAGTTATTTTTTGTGACTGTGCTTTGCTCAATGTCCATGTTTGGCTCTGGTAACACAAAGTAGGTATAAAAATGCTGTTGATCATCTGTTGCTTAGCTGCCTGTGAAATTTTGGGTGCCTTAACAATGGGGCTAGTTGGTAGGTTACAGCATTTGCTTTTTGCACTCTAGCCTCTATATCTCTATCTAGTCTTCCGTGAATATGCTTCCTAAGTATTTGAATTCTTTCACTTGGTTTATTTTAGTTCTATTGACATGGGTGTCTAGATTATTATGCTTTCTTCCTATATTCATTACTTCTGTTTTAGTGTTGTTGATTTTCATGTCATGATTTATACAATTTTTGTTCAAGGTGTCAATATGATGTAGATATTGTTCATTTTGATGTATCAGGCACTGATCATCTGCAAAAAGCAGTTCATTTATTTATTTCATCATTATCTGAATTTGACTCTTGAGTTATTTTATCCATATATGTAATAAAGAGTAGTGGTGAGAGGACACAACCTTGTCTAACACCTGATGTAATGGAGAACCAGTCGGTCATTCCTTCTGTTGTTCTTACTGTACTCTGGCTATCTAATAAGGTCATGATATTACCTAATAGCTGTCCCTGGACGCCATATTCATCAAGGATCTTCCATAGTTTGCACCTGTTTACTCTATCAAATGCCTTTTCTTGGTCTATAAATATAAGTTGTTTACTTTGATTGTATTCAATTGTTTGTTTGTAGATCTGTCTTAGTGTAAATATTGCGTCTGTGCAGCTATTACCCCTTCGAAACCCAAACTGGCTATTGCCAAAAGTTTAACTGGTGAAATACACCGCAGCTCTTGTTTTAAAAAAAATAGAGTAGGCCTACACAATCGCTTCCGTTGACAAGTAGTTGTTTGCTGTAAACAAAATAATTGAAAAATTCTATACTTTATCTTGTGCACTATTTAGACCGAATAATAATTAAATAAAATGAAGTTAATTAATATAAACATTAAAAAGGGTTGTAATTGCGTATTCTTATTTTATTTATAACATTACCCAGATAATGATTAAAATTATTTAACCAAAGCGTGTTTAGACTGGTTTAAATTTGTTATTTTTTTTAACAACTTTATATTTATGATAAAGTTTATCAACTTAACACATTGATTTTGATTACTAATGAATGTATACATTTATTGAGACTATAATTTCAAATTACTCTACTATAGTCTAAATCTAATCATTGCATTCAGATTCTATTGAAAATGTGCGATAATTATGTATAGTAACGGTTCTTCTTGTTCACCAATTGTCAAATTGTGATACTCACATGTAATCAGTCAATTATGATACCTGATTGACTGTTGACAACTTGAACCTCCTGTCGTACACTTTATCTACCTAGAGATGTGAGTGCTGTTTGTTTATCAATTATGTTGTATTCTATAGTTTTGCTTAAAACCATCACTGTGGCTTTATCTTACAGAGACCCATATCGTCACTCACTCAACTGTCAGCATAGTTTTTTTTCCCAGAAGATTTTACTGTAATCATACTAAAAGCAACGTGAAATTATTATTTCAAATGTGTGTAAGAAACTACGATTGCATACTGTCCTCCACTCTGAATAATTGACATTCTTCCATAAGACACAGAAACCATCATTACGCATACCTTTCGATATCTTTTAAGGGAAAATGAGCACTTATGGGTCTATCCGGAGTGCTATGATGTCATTTCAATAACCAGTTCCATAAGACAATGTTTCTATAACCTTCAGATTATTATCAACTGTGTATTTACTTGTCAGTGATTCACTTTCTTATGACAGAATTGGCTCCATGCATACTTGTTAACTTCTACAAGCCCAATAATTTTCATCCCAGCCAAGATTTCTTCTTTTCTTTAACCAGAAATCAAGAAAACACATTGTGACCGAAACATCATGGGATGTCTTTTATGACAACAACAAAATTTCTCCACCTTGCTCTGTCCATGGCCATTAATTGCAAGGTGCCCCAAGTCTGACCTACAGTTTAACTCCCCTTTTCTTCATTAGTTCTATTTGAGCTGTCTTTCTTTTATCTTCCCTCTGGAATCCACTGCATAGTACATAAATCACTTGAGTATGTGATCTATCATGCTATGAAGAATGGGGAACACTAATAGCGAAGTTAATAACACGCTGTGCTAGTGGCGATGTGTCATGGAAATTCTGGGGTCCAAGGCCAGTTTAGGCTAAAAAGGATTGGTGTGTCAACATTATGCTGTTGGACTACAGAAAACCATGATTCTTTGTTTAGGGATTTAAATTACAACTATCTCTAAAGTCGGAGTCAGGCTCGCCTGAATGATGAGGGACATCGATACGGCAAGCAAGTCTTCACACAAAAATCAGTCAGAAATGACATATTAGGCATCGTTACATCGCCTAATTTCATACTGGGTGAACAGAAAAAAAAATTCTGAATCTTTTTTTACTGCTGTTGTCATATGTCTTGTAGTTAGACCTGAGATTAACTATCTTTTGTCTCAATATAGAGCAACTCTGAAATATCATAACCTTACAATTTTTTCTAATGTTCCATATTTATCTAGATTTGGCTAACAACATTTTATTGCATGTGCATTCATTGTTTGTAATCTGACACACTATCATTCACAGTTATTAACATGGCAGAGAAACGAAAGAGGCGACATTCTAAACAGAGGCTGCTAGCTGATGAAGTGGAAAAAGATGGTGTTTCTAATCCAAGTTTGGTAAGCTACTACTGATTTTTTTAAAAAGGGTATGTATGTGGTCAACATCACACCAGCCATCTTTACTTCCCAGTGCTTTTCCTGGTACTCAAGGGTAGGTCGACTTTAGAGCCGTTACAGTCAGAAAAATAATCCACACCCACTGTGGAATTGAACCTTGCAAGTGTTGCTGGAAATGTGATCAGGAGATATTTGGTGAGGTTAGCATTAGATCTTGCAAAAAATGTATATAAGAATTGATAGGTAGCACTAATAGTTTGAAGTGATGTGATTACCTATAGCAGTTACTACAACACTTGAAGAAGATCATGAAAAATAACATCATTAGTAATAAATTAGTAACATTTTCTATTGTATGTTGATGTAGGATGAAGAAGTTGCATCTCAGTACCGAGCATTTTCTAATTCCCAGACAGAAGGAGACACTTCTACTGCCGAGGTAAGAGTTATCTAGTCTTTTGGAAGTATTTGTTATGTTATGTTATGCGATCTACGTCATGGCACATTGGGCATTCCCATTCATGCTCTGTCCTCCGTTGCAACAGCCATCCCAAAGTCCATTTGCTCACAGTACCCATGAGAAGTTGATTACTATATCTTCTCTCTCTACCACGAAGACGACACTGTCTGGCATGTCCAAACTTAACGCCTAATTCTCGAACTCGTTCCAGTGTCTGAGACCCGCCAGTGTCACACAATTGAGAGCGTACCGCATTGATGATATCGGCTCTGTCCATACTTCTGCCCACTTGAGTCGGGGCACTGTTTGCAAGAGAATCAGCACGCTCGTTACCCGCACTCCAGCATGTCCAGGCGTGTACAGCCAAGTCATTTTCTTGAGATGTGATCCCCGAATGATGTCCACCCATTCCACACGCATACTTCCAGATTAATTCAGTTGAAGCATATTCATTGAGTCTGATATGATGATCGTATGGGTAACCTGTTGCTCAGCCACCCATGACAGAGCCCTGGAGGCATTTGTGTCTTAGGTTTTATATTCCTTTTTTGAGGGATGGGGGGGTGTTAGATATCATTGAAAGGCGAAAAATAGAGAACTAACCAAACAATTTGTTCTTTCCATTGTTGCATCTTATGTTATTCTTCTTCTCTTCTTTCATTATGTCAAAGTGAAGCGTAGGAGGAAGATGTCAGAATCACCACCAGGTGTAATTGTAAATAGTTATGTCGGGCCGTAAGATATAGATATCGCAACCTTGCTGTAAACTACAACATAATGTAACAAACACCTTGTTCTAATCTAGCAAAGAAGACATAAGACAATGAAACAAATCATGGCACTGCTCTCTGAAAACCAAAACCTATTATAGAGACACAGTCTTCTTCTGTGTTCACAGGCTATGAGTTCATGCATAGTCAGGGTGCCTGGTACGGTGCTTCTGACTGATTTTTGCATGAAGGCCTACTTTCCTTTTCTCTCTCTCTCGCGATCCCTCTTTCCTTTTTATCAGTGTCCCCACCATACAGGCGTACCTTATCTGACTTCAGGGGTACTTGTAGTTTGGATCCTCAAGTATTGATCTGATAGAGACACAGTGATTCAATGGTGTAAACTTCTTGTCTATAACTTCTTGGTCACAGAAAAAGTGCTCGGAGTTCCCAGCATGACCAGCAAATAACTAGTGGTAGTGGATAAAACTCTGGAAATTCTATTTTTTTTTTTTTTTTTTCTTTGTCCGCTTTCAACTCAGACGAGTTCCATCTCTGAAACTGATTTTTGCGTGAAAACCGTTTTCCCAATTTCTTACAATGGCAGCAGTGCATCATTGTAAATTACTTTCACTGGCACCGTGTGCTCAATGTATCAGTAATTAGTATTCCCTCGCCATACAGGCAGATTTTCTCCGACTTCAGAGTACTCACGTTATCGTCCTGAGTAAGACCGGGGACTCGAACAAATGCCGGACAGTGGTTCGAACCCGAGCTATGAGCTCTACAGCTAGCAGGCCGAGCTACTATCAACTACTCTAGGGCAGTCCCCGGAAATTCTATGTAAACTCCAGTATCTTGGAATGATTGAGAATGTCCTCTAGTCACAAAACTGTTTTGCTTGTGTTTTTTTCTGGCTTCTACCCCGGTTGATCAAGAAATTCTTAGTGTCCAACTACTATATTGAGTGTAAGGGTGAGAGTCCAATAGCTGCTTGATCAATGAAAATATGTTTGCTTGATAGGACCATCATCATTGCACTTTGGTGAGTAATCATGTGTGCTTCGATCTCTTTCTTACACAGGAAGATCTCAGCGACAGTGCACAAAATCCATAGCACCGGCTAGAATCCCTGATGAAAATATGTACAAACAGTTAACATTGGGGTTGTTTTGCCTCACAACTTTGATAATGCAGTTGTTATTGAGAATTCATTTAATTAGACTATAATGGTAATTTGCTGACAACTTTTTTTGCTGTGAATTGATAATAAATTGTTTAGATGAAAATTCTGACTATAATAATTTGTTGAAAAATTTGCAGATGATTGAAGAAAATGAACAGGCTGTGGTACTGGAAGGGGAATTAAAGTCTCGGCACAGGCGCCGCAGACGGGAAGTAAGTATTTAATCAGATATGGAGATTTTGTAAAAGTATTTTCCTTTTTTCTTCCTTCCTTTATTTCCAACTTCCCAATTTAATCACTCTACCAAAGAAAGAGGATCATAATACAAACATTTCTTCTTTCTTTTGTCGTCACACTGCTACCGGGTTGTTGCCCAGTGTCGTGGTTTTCTGTTTTTGTCTTGCGCTGTTCTGGTGGCTTGTGTGCAAACATTAAAAAAACAAAATTGAAACTTTTAAAACAAGTTGTTACATAAAGGTTCTTAGAATATCTTGGATAGAGAAAAGAAAAGAAAAACATCCTACAAGACTGCATATTGAGGAGCATTGTCTCATAAATAGCATCATGTCCCAGAATACGAAATATTTTGGCCACATTTAACATCGCAGTGGTTTGAAGAGATGTCAACCACTGAAGAACAACCTGCATCAACAAAACAACTATTGAAGAACAGCCTGCAACAACAGAACAACTATTGAAGTACATCTAACAATAAACAACTATTGAAGAACAATCATCAACAAAACAATCATTGAAGTACAGCCTGCAAAACAGAACAACCATAGAGAACAACTATTGAAGAACAACTTATCACAAACAACAATTGAAGAACCACCTGTATCAGCAGAACAACCATTGAAGTACAGCCTGCAACAACAGAATGACTATTGAAGAACAACCTTTATCAACAAAACAACTTGCATTAACTTAACCACTGAAGAACAACCTGCATAAATAAAATAACCATTGAAGAGCAACCTACAGCAGTAAACCTATCTAAAAATAATGATGTTATATCAAGATGTCCTACTAACAATAAAAGCATAAATCTGAAGAGATAGCAGCAAGGCAAACAACAAGATTTGTGAATGCTATCCTTCTATTTGTCTCCATTAGCTGTCAAGACTGGTATCCCCAAAAGATGATGTCAGCGGAGAACTGAAAACTGTCAAGCTGGACAGCCGGAAGAAAGTGGAGGAGACAGAACATGAAGATGAATTGGCTAAAGCTTTGGCTGAAGTTGGTAAGTTAATGAGTTTTGACTTAACTTAATCTTTTTTGTGACTTGTGGAGCATAAGAATGCAATTCTCACTTACTACTGCTTTCTTTTTTTGGACCATAATTTTTTGGGTCTCTGTGGCATAGAGGAGAGATTCCTGCCAAAGGTCTCGTTCCAAAGATACTGTTCACTCCCTCAATGAGCGATCCTGATATTTTTCACAGATCCCTGATCTCAGTGTAGGTGAGATCGAGTTCCTAGTCCTATCGGACCCTGACGATAAAATGTAGGTTCCATGTTCAAGTTCAGCACGTAAAAGAACCCTTGGCAGTTCAAAATCGAGAATAGCAGGCTGGAAAGCCCTGCCCAGACAAAATTGATTAGAAAGATTTAAAAATATAATTCCTACAAAACATTTTCACCATCTTCTAAATTACATCGGAGACCCTCGCTGTTGCTACGGAGTTCGTGCACTGCCGCTGAGATCTTCCTGTGTAAGGAAGAGAACAGAGCACACATGGTTACTCACTGAAGTGCAATGATGATGGTCCAATCAATTAATCAAACAAAATTTATTTTTAGTTCTAGCTTCTTTAACAGATCCTTCTACCATTCTTAGTGAAGTGTTTTTTTAGCTTTCTCATTATTCTCTTTTTCTGTGGGTTTCAGTCCAGTGTATATCTGGTTTTGTTGTCGAGCTAGACATATGACACATTCATCTACATGGACCTATAGAGTTATTATTCTGTCACTTAATCCTTAAAGAAGTCTAACAAGTTCTCCCACTCCAGAAAAAGTGTATCATTGACCTCCATCAGGTAGCTTGATCTGGCTCCAGCTAGCTATGTTACTGCCATAGTTTGCCTGTTCTCAGGTCACAAGGGCAGTCCATCTCTCTTGTAATTATATTTTGCGACAGTCAAGTAGTGAGCCATGTTTCATATGCCAGAGGTGAGACCATTTCTTTTCTACATTTTGGTTCATTTCCTGATTTTCTGATATTTTAGCTTATACTGTATTTGGATTTGAGAGAGGGATAGTTGCACTATTTGCCAGTAGAGAGTGTGAGAGACTGATAGACACATGATACAAACAGGCAAAGAGTCTTACACACATATATAGAAACACCCACAGAACAAAAGAAAAATGAAACTGTTTGCCAACTCAAATTTATTGTGAAATAACTAACACTAAGGCATGTTTCGAAGTCACTGTCTTACCTATAAAGTAGGAGAAGGCATGCCTGTATGGCACCATCAATATGGAAAGCAAGCCTTCATGCAAAAATCAGTCATACCATCCACTTTGACTATGCCTTAATTCATAGCAGGTAAATGCAAGAAGAAGAAGCAGAAGAAGTCACTGTCTATTATTTATCAAAGCTCACATTTCTGATTCACTCTCAATTATTTTTTCAGGAGCAGCTGCCACTGATGCAGAAATACTTGCAGATGAGGATGGAACTGTGCCCATGCCATTTGAAATAGAGGAAGAAACACCAGAGGTGCCACTTTCACTGCTAAAGACGCCAGAGGTCTTAGGAGCATTAGTTTCAGCATTACAAAGTAAACTTATCACAATAAAAATATTAATTGTTAGATCGTAATATAACTTATTTGACAGATTCGTTATATTTAGTTACAATGGAGACTAAACTGAAGTGATTACTAGTAGAAAATTGTAATGTCCGTGCTTCTTTTACATCAAAGGGTTTGCTGTAGCAGATATCATTTATATCTTCTTCTTCTTCAGCGATATCTGGCCATGCGCTTAATTTACTGTGGACCACAAACTGGGCAGTCAGCTTCAGGTCTGTCAGGTTTCCCCAAAGCTTAGTTTTCAGGTCGACTGGGTGTGGCCACATGTTGCTTCTCAGCTCACCCAGGAGAGGACAGTCTTGCAGGATATTCTCTGGATATCAGTTATATGAGAACTATCATCATAGCACTCCGGACACGTCCGTAGGTACTCCGATCTCCGCCTTAACAAATCCAGCAGTGTCCAGCGGCCAACAAAGGGTTTGCTGCAGCAGATATACGATAATTGATGTCTCTTTTAATGAAGACGACAGAACATAGTACTACCACTGTATTGAAACCCTTGTGTCAAAGCAATTCATGTGGTCCTGTTTTTACAATTTGTATTGTTTTTTTATTGTCCCTGAAGCTACCGAGTTTGTGCTTTGGCGATACTCTAGACAGATGGCATGCCATTTCTGCAGAGAGGGACTGAGCCACATTGGGTAACCTGGTGCAATGAAGTCAATCCTTTTCCTTTAGAAAAGCGCTGTCCAATGATGCACCTGTAGGTGTAGTGTCGCCTATGTCATACGTTCATGGCACCCTATTTTACTCCACTGGTTTTAGCGCTAATCAGATTTCAAGAAAACAAACTATTTTTTAATTTTCTCGTAGCACTCCGATGAACTTGATCTTCCCACTTTTTTAGTATTGTTTTATTTTGTAACAATTCAACTGCCCCCTAACCCCACCATTTGCTTTGTCACTGGAGAAAGAGTTGTTATCTTTATACTCCTCCTCCTCCTCCTTTGCGTCGTTTTACGACCAATATTAATCACTCTGTGATATGTTTGATCTTTGCCAAGAACGTGTATACGTTGCACATTGGTTTGGTAGGCCCCTAAACGCATAGACTTCTACACGTTTAGGACATGTGCATCCGATTTCAGCCAAACCTCCTTAGTCGCCTCTTACGACATGCATGGCAGGTAACAGTAGTTCTATTCTTTACACCCCAAATTTGGGCCCGGTAACCACTCGGGCGATCTTTATACTAATCATACTACTAATTTTGCTTTTGTTGTGATTAGTAAATGTAGTATTGCAATCATCACATAGTGTCCTCATCTCCACAACCATCAGTCAAATGCACCCTAAGATATATATATATATATATATTGCTTTAGACACAATTTGTATAAATGATATGGTTGCAAGTCCCACATACAAACCTTCTTTAGTCTCCTAATATAGCATGCTTTGTAGAAAGCTGTATCCTTCTTTGTTTTCTCTGGATTTTAATTTCATATGTTGATCTTCATACAACACAACAAGGGCGACTCATCTAGCCCTAGAACGCAAATTAAAGCTCCCATCCCTACGCTTAACGGCAAGAGTGGACAACCAACTACATCTTCCACCTGGGAATAGACAATAGGCAATAGATCATCGTGGCTTAGTATGTGACTAATTCAATATTCCCATTTTTGCTGCAGAGGAAGAAATGACAGATGGTGTTGAAAGCAAACCAACAGTGGACATACGAAGATCAACCATCAGAGAACGTATGAAGAGTAGATTAGCTAAAGCAAAGGTGACCTTATGTTGTTTCTTATTATGTTTTTTATTTTTCCTTGATTTCTCTAACCCCTCATTTTAAAAAAAAATTTTCTTCTGCTGTTTCTTTCTCCTCCCTCTCTACACTTTCACTTATATTTCTTTCTATAAATTCACAACCTATGACCTTCTACGTCAGTAATTTAATTTATTAAATAATTTCTTCTGACATTTTCATATAAATTTTATTCCTACTATTTCTTATACTTTAACCATTATCTTGCTGCATTGCTATGTTGGTACCATTATCTTTCAGTCCGCCTATTCAATAATTTCTTTCTACTACTTTATATATATATATTTTCTCTCTACTGTCTATCATTCCTCTTCTTACTTTCTTTCAATTCAAACCCTCTTGGTTTAAGTATACACATCCTCTTAAGACAGTCATATGTTTCCATATGGTTCATTGTTCATTTGAGTATCATCTACATCGAACATGTCCATAATTGTTCCAATTTCCAACATGTATTTCAGTGTATTTAATATTTAACAACTCCAGTTCTGTGTTGGTTGATGTATCTACAGGTGTTTCTCTCATGGTTTTCCCATCTTGCAGCATCTATCAGTATACACAACTTGTACAAACGAGATAGAGAATACCCTTTCCTTTATATGTTTCCATATAAGATTCTGAAACTGTTAACATTGGTGTATCTTATAAACAGGAAGAAGCTGAAACTGAGATTGAACAACAAGAGAGAGATGAGAGAAAAAGAACATTAAGAGGAAGGAAGGAGCCTAGATTTGAAGAAGTAAGTTCAAGTTTTTTAGTTAGCTTGTGTACTAGTTAATTTGTACTGAACCGTTTATGCAGTCTTCCCTTATATCGATAATACTATAAGGCACACACACAATCCTGTTCTAGAAATCTCTTCTTATCCTGGCGCTGTGGGGCAAAACAGGATTAGAGAAAAAAAAGAAGAAGAAGCACTGAACCGTTCATTGTGAGGATAATGAACACTTTTATCTGTGTATGTTTTTGTGTCATATATCGTTTTTGTTTCATATGTCATTGGAACAAAATGACATTGTTTCAGCATATGATTGTAACAAAATGGCACCTCTACTAGTGTATGATTGGGTCTTATGATTGATGTAGAAATAGCATACATCTTTGTGTATATGTATCAGGTAATATGAGGAAGAAATAGAAAACTTTAAAAGTCAACTTTTTTTAGAAATGAGAATACATATGGCAAAAAGTATTTTACATGATTTTATGTTATGTTATGCGATTGACGTCACGGCACATTGGGCATATTCCCATGCATGCTCTGTCCTCCGCTGCAGCAGCCATCCCAAAGTCCATTTGTTCACCGTACCCATGAGAAGTTGAATACTATATCTTCTCTCTCTGCCACGAAGATGACACTGTCTGGCATGTCCAAACTTAACGCCTAATTCTCGAACTCGTTCCAGTGTCTGAGACTTGTCCATGTCACATAATTGAGAGCGTACCGCATTGATGATATCGGCTCTGTCCATGATTATATGTGATGTCGAGATCCTCAGTAGCATAGTTGTTAGTAAACTCGTTTCTTAGGCTAGTGGTCCTGGTTTAATTCCACAGTGGGTTGCTTACTGCAGAACCACATGTTGAATGATGATGCAGTAATATATGTTGTTGCAGTGTTGAGAGTTACAGTATTTGGAATTAAGTGTGGTCTAAGGACAAATGATTTACTTCATTTTATCAGGTTTCTCCATATAGCTTGATCTCTCTCAGCAGAAATGGCACGCCACTACTGAAAGTATTGCTCAAAACATATACTCCATAGATCTGGCAATGGCGAAATACTTAAAAACAAAGTAATATAGTTTTACAAAACACAAAAACAGCACTCAGAGACGTTTCAACCAAAAGGCCTTTATCAAGCAAATGATACAAAAGAAGTGGAAGAAATTTAGACATCAAATATACCAAACATGAGAAGTTTTAGGACGGTTAGGGATTTATTGTTTGACTATCTATTTTTTATGTGGCGTACAGGAAGTCTGAATTTCTTCACTTCTTTTGTATCCTTTGCTTGATAAAGGCCTTTGCTCAAACATTGCTTATCTTGTTTTTGTGTTTTGTACAACTATATTACTTTGTTTTTACGTGTTTCGCCTATGCTACAGAGTTTTACTACAGTCTTCCCTTATATTGGTATCTCTGGCAACAATCCTATGGATCTCTGGAAAAATGCACTCGTGAACAAAAGCAGCAAGGTTCAGATTCGAACCCACTACCATTGAAGCGCAACATTTCTTAACCTCAGGGCTATAGAGACCCTCAGAGTGTGGTATAAGCAGGAAGAGTTATATGAGATGATGGATGAGAAACTTGCATAACCAGCAGGCATGAAGATTTAAACGAAGTAGATAAAGGGTATTCTTTATTGCCGTTTTGCAAACTGTACATACCGATAAATGCAACAAAACGGGAAGACCATGTGAGAAACCCCAGCAGATACATAAACCAACATAGACTGGGGGCTGTTAGTCTAAACATACTGAAAGACATGCTTAGGAGATTGAAGCAATTGTGGACATGCACGATGGAGATGATCCTCCAATGAACAATGAACCAGCAAGCCACCAGAACTGTAACCATCAATAATTTTTGCTGTAAAAGTGTAGGGGTTAGCCAGGGGTGTCATGAAGCAAACACTTGACAAACTGAACATTTATATAACCAATCACTAAATGCTTGACAAACTGACTGATTTCTAACCAATCATGAAACACTTGACAAACTGAACAATTTGTAACCAATCACCAAACACTTCACAAACAAACAATTTATGAAAGTATTCAAAAGATATCTACAAGATTACATTGCATATCTATTTTTATAGTCTTTCATATAGTCACTTTATGTCTTCTCCAGCTTGATGTGAATCAGATGCGGATGCTGGAGGAACGAACAGTTAGGTTTCAGAAGATGAAACTTGAAAGAGCAAAGCAACAAGAAGCTGTATGTTTGTTCAAATTAACCTCACAAATTGTTATTATGTTCAATTAATTTAAAATTGTATATGCAGTATCGTTCCTTTATACCTCTTATTTTAAATTTGTTGTCCTATGCAAAAAAAATTCTTGTACTTAAGTCAGAAATGTGATTTACATGATTAGTTACAATTGGAAGTGCTAGGTCAAAAGGTGTAGATATCGTTACGTTTCTGTAAACCACAGCATAATATAATTACACTCAAATGGTTTTGTTTGGGGCAAGCGAAATGCTTGGGCCATTGTAGCAAGCTCAAGAGGCAAAAACTGTTAAGTAGGCAAGAGGTGTTTTTGCTGTAACAACAAGTAACCTTACAATAGAAACAATGACCAAGACATTGAGCTGGCTTTGCACACAGGATGACTCTCACTTTAATGCCTGCTTTGTGATTCTTTGATCATTTCTTCTCAGAGTATTCCCAAAATAACTCCAGCTTCTCTTTCTTATAACAGTTGTTACTAGTGGTTTACCAGACATTTCTCTGATTTCATCACTTCTGAATTTGTCCAATTTTATGTTCATTATTTTTCACAGAAATCTATTTTCATATGCATTCAAATTACTTTCCATATCTTTCCTAATTTTCTACTCTCGCTGGCATATTTTAGGATTGATACAACATTGGAATTGAAAATTCGTCATTTAATTTAAAACCTATATAGCTTGGACTTCATTTTTATTTTAACTTTAGAAACTGATGTTGCTGTGAAAATTCATAGCATAATTTTTTTTTTTTTAGCATCTCCCATGCAATAAAAATGGTTACCCAAATATGTGAACTGCTGTAATACTAACATTGACGTTGAATCAATCCAGAAATTTAAGGAGTTTGAAATTTCACGTTGTGCAAGCAGAGCTGGATGCTTGAGGGACAGAGAGAAGAATGTGTTTAACCAGCGAGCTATGGAAACCATCATTATGCATACCCTTCAACATCTGTTAGGGAGACAGAGCACCTATGGGTCTGCCCGCATTGCTGTGATGTCAGTTTAGTAACCAATATCATTAATATTCTTCTGCAATGTGTTTCTCAGATCTGCAATAACCTACATATATGTTATGGTTTGGGTAATGACATTAGCATTGTGACAGGAGGCCAAATATATATCTCCACAATGGGATTATATCTAATACGTCTTTAACTCTATTTACTAAATCCGAATCATCATATGTTTCAAATTAAAATTTTTGGCTGAAATCGGATGCATGTGTCCTAATCGTGTAGAAGTCTATGCATTTAGGGCCTACCAAACCAATGTGCAACGTATACACGTTCTTGGAAAATATCAAACATATTACAAAGAGTGATTAAAATTGGTCATAAAGAACGAACGCAAAGAAGAAGAAGAAATTAAAATTTAACTCATAACTCGAATATTCTATGTCTATTTTAAAATGTTTTTTCTAACTTGTTAAATTTTTTTGCTATCAGTTATCAGCATTTTAGTGGTTTTTTTGGTGTTATCAACTCCTGTAGCTATCCTTCATGCCAACATCAGAACAGGCTTTTGATTTCTTCACTCGTGTTTGGGAACCAGAACCAGAGGAGGTAGAGATAAAGAAAGAGGAGGACAAGGCCAAAGCTGAAGAGAAAACAGATGGAGAGCCAGAAACAGTAAGTACTGCCAGAGAGTTTGCGTAAATTATCATGCTAGTTTTGATAATTATAAATACTTACATAACTTATTTATAGTATCATTTTATGTAATGTTCACATTTAGGATAAATTATTAATTTTTTTGGTTTATATTTTTTATTTTTCAGCCTGATAAGGATATGTGTCATGTTTTGTCGCGTTTTACAGGCTACAGTATCTGCATATGTCAACCCAACACTCCCTTTTTCACTAATGCATTTTTGGAACTCTCCCTCTTCTTCTTCTTCTTCTTCGATCGTTCTAGGCCTGTTTTAATCATTCTCATTGTGATATATAAACAGCCAAACATCAGAACGTGATGTACGTGCACCAGCCTTCAGCACCTATTTGAGCTCAGTTGCTTATCCTTCGGTGGGGTGTTCGATTTCAGCCAGCTTTTGATTTACTAGGGTGAGCTTTCCCTAGGGTTCGATCAGCTTTGCCGTATTTTTGGGCTTTGTGATCTACGCCGGGACAGTGAGTTACGCTGTTTATGCCCGTTCTGACTGAGAAATATTTCTCGGGCTTGTAAGCTTATCCTCGGACGGCGTCTTACTCGTATAAAACACCGTGTAAAGTATCGGCCTTCGCCAATGTTCAGACCCGACCTTCCTGTCTGATCCGTGCATTGTCGGCCTTGCTTTACCGTACATTTTTGAGTTTGATCCGGAGAAGGAACATTCTCAGCCTTTTCAATGCGTGGTCGTGGCAATTTGCAATTAACCTCGCAAGCACTGGCATGGGGCCGAGTACAAACAATGTAGAGGGTCGTTTCAGTCGGCACTATCAGCGTAACTGAGGATTTTGCGCTCGCCGCCATCACCCGCCCCAGTTATTCCTGGGATGTTAGTTACGACTGCAATCGAACCTTGCCCGGTTGCCCCAAGGCTGGCAGTTCCGTTAGGCATCACCAACCTCAGTTCTTCCGGGGATGTTAGTTTTTAATCGCACAGTACCTTGCACGGTTTTCCCAGGGCAGGTAGTTTCGTTATGCACTGAACGCAACTTGTTCTTTTGCGCTCGGCAAACCTTGCCCAGTACATGTGTCTGCACTAGGCTACCGATGCGGGGTCAGCTGCAATCTTCTCTCGATCCGACACGAGGGTAGACTTTTATTCAATACGGTCCTGTCTTATTTGTTCTTGCCTACGGGCTGGCAATGTTTGCCCCCTCCTCAGGGCTTCGAGCTTCGCCCTTCTTGGGCATACGTTTGGTCACTGGATGCACCTCTCATCCATGTCAGAGACGTTTCGTTGCTGCTTCTTTGCGTTCATGGACTTGGGCAATATCTTGTTGGACATCGGTCAGGAGATTTGTGCATTTTCTTTGTATGTATCTTTATTGTATTTCCGTAATTGCACTGCTACCACTACCAGTAGTTTTCTCTTCCCGATCCCTGCCCCTCTTAGCCAGACCGGAGCCAGAGTCTGTTTCCAGGGTCACCGCGTGGAGGTTGGGGGCAGGGTCTTGGTTAGCGCGCGCCCTCGCTAACCCTGGCTCATGTTACCACCATGACCTCATGAGCCTTTTGAGTTGAACCTCGACTGATTTAATGAGCCATTCTCGGTTTCACCGTGAGACAGTGTGAACTTAGACATGCATGGCTTAATATTTGAAACAAGCATATGACTACTGGCAGGATCAACCAGATAGCTGTCATGGACGAGACTGGACCGACAATGCTCGGGGTAGGGAGACAGCGCTCTGTGCAGAGCGGATCCCGACGTCCCGGCGAAAATGCGAAATTGAGCGAACGACCGAGGCTCGCTTCCACAGTTTTGCCGGCAAGACTTGCGCCCCGCCAAGCAAAGAACGACACCATGTTACTACCTGCGGACCCACAAGCTCGTGCAGAGCCGGGCCTTTTAACGAGACCACCGTCGAGCGTTTAAAATTTTAGACTGACTGCATCACATCGCGACCGAGAAACTCCGATATACGGACACACACACACCACCAATAAGACCGCGCAGAGCAGCGGCAGTCTTAATAGCAGACGCTACCTTGTCCCTTATTCGCTGGGAGCCTCGTTCGCTGAAAAGGGAGGAGGCACGCGCAGCCATTAGAGACTATGCGCGCAATTGGTTATCGACACTGGGGAACCGCCTTCGCTGACTGGCTCGCCCGTCCGGTTATTTTCAAAACGGGAGGCACAGTTTGCAGACACAACCCAGATTCTCCTCTTCTATTCCTACTCACTTAACTCCTTAGGACCAAACGCCACACTATGTGGCTTTGAGTTTTACGCCTGTTTACCAGGAGTCACACTAAAGAGCATTTTTTATTCTAAAATCTAATGGCTTATAAAAACATGGCTTTTGCCCTGGTCTACGAAGAGTTAAGACTGCAGTGATGCAGCATGTTATTAGGGCCACCACTTGGAGGTGGGAAGCCGCTGTAGCGTAGTTGTTAGTGAACTCGCTTCTCAAGGCTGGTGGTCTGGGTTCAGCTCCCGCAATGCACGTGGAATTTTCCCGACCACGACGGCTCTCAGGTCGACCCAGCCTCTACTGGGTACCAGACATGCTCTGGGAAAGTAAAGGCGGCCGGCGTGATGCTGACCACATCACATATCGTGTACCGACGGTCAATGAAAAATACAGGCTTAAAACTGTATTGACCTATATACCACGAGGTATGAAAGGGTTCCTTTACATTTTACTTACTTACTTGGAGATGGAGTAGTATATGGTCTTGATCAACTCTGGTTCTCCGATGCTGAATTCTGTCATCTCATTCACTGTATCTTTTGCACCATATCCATTTCTAGTGTTTATTTTATTTCTAGAAAAGAATAAATATTTTATAAATTTTTATTTTTTGATGATCGAACATTAAATCTATCTATATTATCTTCCTGTCATATTTGGAACATAAGACATTCACAAGTGATCCCCAAACCTCTTCTTTTTATAGCACGCTAAAAAATTATGACTAGCTACTTAGTTTTCCCCCATTATATATTAATTTCTAGAGTAGACATTCCTCATTCTAATAGCTGTTATATTTATTTCTCTGTGTCATCCAGGAAGAAGAAAGAGCAGCCAAAGAAGAAGATAAGGAAGGTATGAGATATTTTCTTAGCAGATGTTAATTTTGTTAGTTATTTTTTCTGTACACTTTTCCGTTTCCCAAATGCTGTATGAGTCACTAAGCTTTTCTTTAGCAGTTTTTTTAAATATTACTTTGATTTCTATAGTTCTCTCTTTCCCAATTCATTAAACCTAATTCTCTGTTATTATATTGGCAAAACATGTAATCACAAAGTACTGTAGTTTTACAAATGACAAAAATAATTGACAAAATACAGCAACGTTTCGACCAACAAGGCCTTTATCATTATGTATTTTGTCATTATTTTTGTCATTTGTAAAACTACAGTACTTTGTGATTACGTGTTTTGCCAATCAAATAGTTTTACTGCAGTCTCATATATATATTGTGTTATTATATTCAATTTTTGGTGATCTATTTGGGCTTGGGTCTTTGAGGCCCGCCTCGTACATGGTGTTTTTCATCACCTCTGATATTTCTGTGGATCATCGTTTGCATATGCTCCCTTTGGCCTTGAAACCATTGTATCTGAATAGTAGTGCTCATTGTAGTGTACTATTGGATGGTAATTGTGTTACATGGCTAAGCCATTTGGTTTGTTGTTTCTTAATATGCTTTAGCACTGGTGTTGTTCTTACTAAGTCTCTAATAGTCTTCTTTTTTTTAAATCTTATCTATTCTTGTTACTCCCGCTATTTTCCGCAGCAATTTAATCTCTGTCGTTGTACATTTTTCATTTGCATATAGCCATTATCCCTTCACATGTTCGAATCTAGTGATTTAAGGTTTCTGACTTTTCATACTTTTCTGATTCAACATTCTGAAGGGGACTTGAGATTCATTAAGTGTCTAGTTTAACTATATTTCAAGTTTTAATTTGTATCAAGTTTTACTAATTGTCTAGATTTACTGAATGATTCACTGAATGTAATTCAATATTACAGAAGAGTCTAAGCTGGTGGAAGATGATGACTACACAGAGGAAGGCTATGGGCCTGTTGCTATTCGCAAGGCTTTTGTAGAAGATCCTACCGTGATTGCTAAGGCAGAGAGTGAAGCATTATACTACCCATCTACAGCAGCAGGTGAGTTGGATAGATAAGTATGATTCAGTGTAGATGCCTGTATAAGATGCCTGTATGTATCGGTTTGACATTGAGGCATGGCATATAAAATTTATTTATATCCAAATACCTTTGAAGCATGAAGTGAACATAGCTGAAGTGTACACACATGTCCTTCCTTCAAGAGAAGCACATTGTCCTATTGTCAATCATGACTTATGATGTCTGCGACTACTAGACATAGCCAGGAGGTACTCACCTGTCATTCCTTCAAGAGAGACACATTGCTTGTAATCATGACTGATGAAGGCTGCTACTACTAGTAAACTTAATATTTACAGTATTTTTAGTATCTATGTCATTTATGTGATGTCATGATATTAATGATAATAGAGTTTATTTTTTTTTAAATCATATTCGAAAAATTTATAAGTTAGAAATGTGTTTTACATGTATTGTTAGCAGACTTGGTGTGATACAAATAATATGACTTTGTAACACAGTTCCTGCAAGCGATAAAGTTGTGGGTGAGGTTGAACCAAGATTCTTGGAAGATGAAGGATTCTATGTTGGTGTAAAGCCATATGTGGCCAACAGGAACAAAAACAAAATGGAGAACAGACTGCTAAAAGAAGCTGAAATCATAAAGCAGGTAAGATAAAAATAAATATCAGTCTTGAATCAAGTTTAGTCGTCAGATTATCATCACTGCACATCAAAGCAATTAGTCCATAAGTGCTCCGATCCCCTCCTCAGTATGTCTCTCGGTGTGTGGCAACTAATAACACCGGTTCTGTGTTGGTTTACTATTCTTCTTTTGACTACCAGTGTAGTGCTCTTAGTGACAACTGTTATAAGAAAGAGAAGATGGAGATATGTTGGGACACCTTGAGGAGAAATGATCAACGAATATCAAAGCAGGCATTGAAGTGGGATGCAAAGGGTTCAAGAAAGAGAGGTCGACCTAAGGAGACCCTGAAACGAACTTTTCTGAGAGAGGCAGGAAAAATCGGTCTCAGTTCCATGGAGGAGATTGAGCGAATTGCCCAGGATAGAGCGGTATGGAGAAATTACTTGCAGGCCTTATGTAACGTATAACGGTATGAGAGGAATTATTATTATTATAGTGCTCTTGTCTAGACACACCACATTTGACTTGATATTCTTGCAGTCTAGGAAATATAAAATGATATGATTATCCGGAGATGATCATTCTGGGGGGAATGATACTGGACAGAGGAAACAAAGACTAAGGAGAAGTTGGGTACAAGATGTCATAGATGAGCTGAGTGTTACTGAGGCAGAGACCGAACACCTCATACACAACATGGAGACATTTAGAATTTTAGTACTTAAATTTTATCTCCCTGCAAACAAAGGAATCTCAGGAATTCCGAGGGGCTACCCAGATTTTCCAACAATGTGGGTGATTCTATTTGGTGTGCTTAGGGGTATAGGCTCACAAATTTTCCTGGCTCTAATATTTCTGGCTGTGAAAGGGACGACGGAAATGTGATTTCTAGTTTTTCTCTGCATTGATTTTTAATTTGAATATTTCTGACCCTAACAAGGGCCGTTTAATGAGAATTGTTGATTATTGCGTGGGCCAGAAGTAACAAATATTTGCAAGAATTGTGTTGAAGACATCAAGACCACTAGATTTAATGTGCTGACGCCACATGAACTCGCACAAGTAGGAATCTAGGCGATGCCTGTCAAAAACTACCCACAAAATTGTTTGTTCAGACTCGCCCCGCGAAAAACTTCCAGCGAAATTGTTTGCGCAGACCAGCCACCCCTTTTCCTAGAATTAGCATTCCCATGACATTGTTTGCGGAGAGATAAAATTGAAGTACTCTAATTTCTGTCGTTGGAGCCAAGTTTTCAGGGGGGACTCTGTGACGTGGAGGTAAGGTGCTGCCTCTCTCTCCAAATGTACTCAGTTTGTTCCCAACGTGGAGCAATCGAAATATTTTTCCAGAGATCCTTGATCGAGTTCCTAGTCCTATCAAAGGCAAGCACTAAAACATAGGTCCTGTGTTAAAATTTAACTCGTAAAAGAACCCTTGACAGTTAAAAATTTATAAGATTAGGTTACAAAGCCGCTGCCGTAGCAAAATTCCTAAGAAAGATTAAAATAAAATTCCTTCAAACATGTTCACCATCTTTAAAATTACATTGGAAACTTTCCTGTTTATATGGTGTTCATGCACTGCATTTGAGATTTTCTTGTATAAGAAAGATATCAGAGCACACATTGTTATTCACCAAAGTGCTTTGATGCTGTTATTTATTGTTACTCTGGCTCCCAATAAGGACATTCTTCTTCAACATTCCATATCGACCACTTGTTAAACCACTCTTTGTGATTTGCATGTAATCTGAGCCTAGGAGTGATTGTACGCTGTGCCAGTTATGCACCTACAAGTAGGCCAGTACATCCGATTTCTGCGACTTTTTTATTTACTAGGGTAGCTTTCCTAGGCCCCTACTTCAGTTGCCTCTTACGACAAGCATTGTAGGTCGCAGTGTTACTATATTTTGATCTCCTTTGCAAGCCCCTACAATACACAGGCGTTAAAACATTTAATTATTAGCTTTGGTTTATTTAAGTGTGTTCTTATATGTGTTCTCGTCCGTGTGGTGCCACATCCGCAAGGGAAGCAAAGAATAGTACCAATGCAACTTACAAAGTATGTCATAAGAGGTGACTGATGTAGGACCTAGGAAGCTACCCTAGTAAATAAAAAGCATAGCAGAAATTTGATGTACTTATAGACGCAAAATGGCACAACATATAATTGCTCTTAGGCTCAGATCACATACAAATCACACAGAGTGGATAAGAAGTGGTCGATATGGAGCGTTCGAAGAAGAAGAAGATATATGTACTTAAGTGTGTTCTTGTATCCATAGCCCAGTAAATGGTTTGGAGAGGACGGACAGCTGATTATTCTTCCCAGCCCTCTGTCTGACATCCCAACTAGACCAGTATTACAAGATGAAGAGGTCTCATTGCTGGAGACAGTCTTTTACAAGGTAATTTCATCTGTAATGTTGCATTGAAAATGAAGACTGCATTCTGTGATAAAAATAACTATAGTGTTTATTTATTTTTTTCAATATGGAAAAGTTGTGGGAAAAGAATAGAGATAATTGTTGAACATTTAAAAAAAAGAAAACAAGCATTTGTACAAAATATAAAAATTCATATTTTAAGAAATCAAATATAATCTTTCTCTTATCTTATCTTAACCACATTTGCCATGAAGCATCCTGGGGAGATTTAGTTTTCTATCTTGTGTCAGGTGTGTTGCGCTTGACATTGTCAGTCCATGCTTTCGCAAGGACTCTTAGATGTTATCTATCCATCGTGTTCTTGGCCTGCCTCGTGCTCTGCGCCTGAGTGTCGATTATTGTAGGCCCGTGATGGTCGTAAATGTGGTTCCATTCTCATTAGATGGCCGAACCACTTGATTCTTTGCTTCTCGATGTACTGTATGCATGGTATAGTACCAACAATGTTTCTGATATTCTTGTTTCTCACTCTATCTCTCCTTGTAACTTTGACAGCTTTTCGTCATCTCATTTCACATGTTGTAATCTTTCTTTCTTGTGTCTTAGTCAGGGGCCATGTTTGGCACTGATAGCAGAGAGTTGTAAATGTGTTTATTTTCATGTAATTTTTATGTTATTAAAAAAATGAATATTCTAACATTTCAAATATTTATCACTTGAAAAGACAGCATGGATATTTGAATAAAAGTACTTCATATACAAATTAACTACATATAGAATTTACTACATATAGAATTAACTTCATATAGAATTCCATCTTTATATAGAATTCACTTCATATAAAAATTAACTATAATTTACAATATAGAATTTACTACATATAGAATTTACTACATATAGAATTTACTACATATAGAATTTACTACATATAGAATTTACTACATATAGAATTAACTGTACATTTCTTCTACATTTATTATAAAATTGAAGACAAAATTGTAACATTCACATGTGATATATGAGGCAAGTAGCAAAGTTGAGATAGCAAAGTAATTTATAAATATACGTTATAAGAAAGTTATAGAAAAGTGGAAATTATAAATTATTGAATGTTTGAAATGTAACTTCATTACTAATATCATAACATTTCTGCTACAACTTAAGGCTATCCTGAGAGAGTTTGATAGCCGTTACATAGATGGAGCCATTGATGGTGGTGGGTTTTACCAACTAGATGTAGACATCAACTCAATCTCATTCACTCATCATCATCTGTTCAGTAGGGAGCATGTGCTGGCCAAGAAACTAACTCTTCTTTACGAGGAGTACCTTACTCGCAGTAAGCGAAACATGATAGAGTTTTTAGTTGAAAAAGTGAGTAATATTGCTTTAGCATAAATCCTTGTATAAATGTTTTAATGTATGTATAAATCTGATCATTTAAATCAGATAAGGCTGTAACACTAATTTTAAGTGTTCATTATCTCTATGCAATATTGATAATCTACCTACTGATTTAACAGGACAGACAGTAAGTGGTTGCCTAGCAAATATATAGAACAGAAAGCAAGCAATGACCTAGAAAGTATATAGGGCTTAGAAAGTAAGATATTAAGTGCCTGTTGACATCTAGTCATGGCTGAATTGTCAATCCTGAATTTTGTATACAAGTAGCTGCAGAGTTGATTGTGTGTCCTGCTCTGACAACTTGTTCTAATCTGCTCATATTATGCTAATCAGTTTCAGTTTCAGTTTGGAATATCTTCATTGCACTCCGGACATGTCCATAGGTGCTCCGATCTCCTTCGCAATATCTCCAACAGCGTCCAGCGACTGACCGTACCAGTTCGATTTTGATTGATGAGCCTACTCATATACCTGTTATGCTGTTCTTTTCTTGCTACTTCAATCTTCAAACCCAGCTCCTGCAATCTAGTAGTTGACGTGGATTGGTTTAAATGAAAATCTTCTTTGCGGCCACACTCTATGAGGCGTTCAAAATATCAGCTCTATACATTGGCTGGCCCTATGATATGGTAGCAGAGCCAGCCAGCCTGTCTGCTCTCTCATTGCCAACGACATCCATGTGCCCGGAACGAAGATAAGTGTGATTCTGCAAATTGTTGACGCTTGTAGTGATTCAGTCCATTGCCTGGGCATCGAACCAGCCTCTACCTTGCAGATCATACTCAATATGCTAATAGTCTTGTGTCATCTCATTCACTGTTAGTATTTGTGCTTTCTGATTTATATAAACAGCCTTTTTATCTGATGAAAGGTAACTGGTACATCTAGTTGCTCATCTACATCCCTATCATTGGCCAGTCTGCAGTCTCAGTTGCTTAGAAAAACTCCAGTGATGAAGCCTGTTTCCAAAACCAGTACTTGAAACTGGAGAATGGTCTTGGTCAGCTCAGGTTCATATCCCCTAATTCTGACTAATGTCATCTCATTCACTGGGCTACCCATTGTATATAGACCTATATAACAACTTTGGAAAATGACTAAAGATATAGAAAGCAAGTTGAATGCATTTGAAAATTTGAAGATGTTTGTGAAAAATAATGTACATAAAATGGAGCAAATTCAGGAAAAGTGATGAAATCAGAGAAATGTCTGGTCAACCACTAGTAACAACTGTTATAAGGAGAAGATGGAGATATGTTGGACACACCTTGAGAATATATGATCAACGAATATCAAAGCAGGCATTGAAGTGGAATGCAAAGGGTTCAAGAAAGAGAGGATGACCTAAGGAGACCCAGAAATGAACTTTATTGAGAGAGGCAAGAAATATTGGTCTCAGTTCCATGGAGGAGATTGAGCGAGTTGCCCAGGATAGAGTGGTATGGATAAATTGCTTGCTGGCCCTATGTAACATATAATAGTACGAGAGGAATTATTATTATTATATAACAACTTCAGTGTTTGTATTTCATAAAGAATGTTTATATTCAATAAATTTCAGAAACATTTATTTCATTACATCTATATATGTTCGTATTTTTTTATTTACTCCTGCCAGCTAGCAGCTTTGAAGAACTCAGCGTTTCTGTTGCACAACTACATTGCAAAGCACAAGGTATGAATGAGTATATGTTTGAACTTGTTTAAAGTATTTGATTGTCTTCCATTAAAATCTTTTCCTTAAAACTGTTAATGATCTTCAAGTCTCTGTAGCATAGAGGCTAGGTGCTCACCTCTCATTCCAAAGGTACTCGATTCACTTCCTTGTGGAGCCATCAGGATATTTTCCAGACATCCCTGATATCAGTGTAGGTGAGATCACGTTCCTAGTCTTATCGGAGATGGACAATAAAACGTATGGCTTGTGTTCATGTTGAACAGCAGAAAAACGAAGCCATGGCCGTTCAAAATAGAGGAGAGCAGGCTGGAAAGCCACTGTTTAGGCAAAATTCATTAGAAATATTATTAGAAATTCATTAGAAAGTTTTACTGCAGTCTTATCTATATTTAGAAATATTACTACTTTCTGTATTAGTTTACAGATTGAATTTCTAACGACTTAGATGTATCAGTATACTTGTATTTTCTTAATGTCTGCTATTTTTCAGGGAGAGATGGCCGTACATGACCGAGACAACTATGAGAGACGGTTGAGAGATTATAAGAGTGAAATAAGGTTTGTGACATTTTTAAAAATTAAATGCCTTATTGATTTTTAACATGCTTTTATTAGTCTTAAATTATGTTTTCTTAAAAAACTGCAACTTTTTCTGTGTCTATCATTATTAAAATATGAAACAAACAACAGTAAACTTCCTCAAATCTGACACCTTTGGGGGAAAAAAAAATATTGTGTTATGCTTGCTTGTTTTTACATTAACCCATCTTCATTATAATAATAATTCCTCTCATACCGTTATATGTTATTTAGGGCCTGCAATCAATTTCTCAATGCCACTCTATTCTGGGCAACTCGCTCAATCTCCTCCATGGAACTGAGACTGATATTTCTTGCCTCTCTCAGCAAAGTTCATTTCAGGGTCTCCCTAGGTCATCATCTCCTTCTTGAACTCTTTGCATCCCACTTCAATGCCTGCTTTGATATTATTTGATCATTTCTTCTCAAGGTGTGTCCAACATATCTCCATCTTCTCCTTCTTATAACAGTTGTTACTAGTGGTTGACCAGACATTTCTCTGATTTCATCACTTCTCCTGAATTCCATTTTATATTCATTATTTTTCGCAGACATCTATTTTCAAATGCCTTCAGTTTGCTTTCTATATCTTTAGTCATCTTCCAATCTTCATTATACTGTTATAAATTTATCTGTAAATCAAATATTCTGTATTTTGTAATCTTCTACTACTAACACAATGAAATTTCCATTATTTATAAATAGACAGACAAGGTTCTTAAGGGACAAGGAGGAACTTACGGACCGGATGTTACTTACAAGCATTATCCACACTTGGAAAGAAATCAAAATATTAAGAGAGCAACAGAAATATACAAACACTCCTGTCAAACTGCAGATAAGAAAGTAAGTCGATTGAATTGTCTATAACTGTCAAGAAAGACTTAATATTTTTTGGGGGAAATCTTAGTGGTGAAGTGGTCAATTCCTTTGACTTGCATTCTGAAGGTCATAGGTTCGGTTCACAAGTGAATTTTATTTTGAGATCCCTATGATTATAGTTTGAGCTACTGAGTTCATGATTTGTGCAATAATCTAAGTAGGTGACATAACATTTCTGCAGAGAGGGACCAGACCATATGTGAAAACCATAACATTTCTGCAGAGTGGGACCAGACCATATGGGGAAACCATGACATTTCTGCAGAGAGGACCAGACCATATGGGGAAACCATGACATTTCTCTGAACATTTCGCAGAGAGGACCAGACCATATGGGGAAACCATGACATTTCTGCAGAGAGGGACCAGACCATATAGGAAACCATGACATTTTGCAGAAGGGACCAGGCCATATGGGAATCATGACATTTTGACAGAGAAACAGACCATATGAAACCGTGTAATAAATCAAAATTTTATTTTAGACTAACTTTTATTATCTTTAACAACCATATAAACACACATGGATCTAAATATCTCTGATGGCCACAGAGATGTGGTTTTACAGAAGAATGATGAGAATCCCATGGACTGCTAAAATGATTAATGTTGAGGTGTTGAATGAGGTCAAGACACAGAGACAGCTTATCATCAATATAAGAAAGAGGCAATCATCATTTTTCGGACATGTGATGATGAAGGAGGTCTAGAACACATTGTAACAACTGGTAAAATCGAGAGTAGGCGAGACAGAGGAAGACAGAGAGAGAACATTTTTGATAGCCTGAATTCATGGCACAGTCGGGTGTCAACATCTGAGATGATAGCAAACACCAAAGACAAATTTGTGGAGATCCATGATCACCTATGCCAGCCGGCACGGCACCTGATGATGATGAACAACCATATCAACCAGCTTTTGTTAATCATTTTCATTTTTTTCAGATCAAAATAATGAAATTATGCATTTAAAAATCTTTACTTCAATCTATATATATTATAATACAATACTAACAGACAGACAACAAATAAATCTGAGGAACTAGAGGGTTGGAATTTTGAAATAGAGGAAGAAATAAGAGAAGAACAGGAGAGATATGAAGAGGAGTTCATGAGGAAAGAAACAGTCTACAAAGACCAGATGGAGAAATATGAGAAGCAGACACAAGCTAAGGTAAGTTGACAGATTAGGTAAGATGTTTTCTGGTTTGTATACAACTGTTTCTTTTTTTTATGTATTTTAGTTTCTAAATGTCCAGATATTTATAAGTTATATAGAATAAATATGGTTATTTTATGGCCACGGTGGGCAAGTTTGGAAGCAAATTTGTTTCCGGGGGATTTTTACAAACTGTAAAAATAGACCTCACCATTCGAAAGCAATGACAAACTACTGAACGTATAAGTGGTGCCTATAAAATCCACGACTCGCTATGTCCTGTAAAGGATATGCCACGATTTTCGATAGCATAAAATGTTGTGCAACTGATTACCAATCATCATCAAGTGACATGCCTGCTGGGGTTAGTGATCTCTATTTGGTGCAGCTTATCATCTCTGGTGCCGTTCTCTCGTCGAACCACAATGTCAAACAATCAAGCATATTCTCCCTCTTCATTTCTCAATCTCTTCTGCCCTCTTTTTAACCTGTTGTTATCATATGTTCCAAAGCTATTTTTCATAGTATATGTCTAAAGAACATTGATTGTCTAGTTCTTATTTGCTTGATCAGATTTTGCTGTGTGCAAGTCTCTTTGAAAACTTCATCATTGGACTTTTTTTGCTGTCCATGATATTTTGAACACTTATTTAAAACCTCTGTGGCTTCAAACGATTTTATTGATTATTTGTTCATTGCACATGATTCACGGCCATGCAGAAGTATTGATTTAAGATGGCATTTGAACATTGTTTTTGACAGTGTCCTTGTTAGTGGGTTCTAGCTCAGAATGTTATTTATTTTAATTATCAATGACAAACAATAAACATAGAATATAGAAGGTTTACAAAACATAGCGAGATTTGCTGTTTTTGTTGTTGATCTCAGAGAGAGTACAAGTTTGACGATAATAGATTTCACATTGCAGAAAAAATCACTTATTTTGTAATATTTAGTTTTAGTTTGGAATATCTTCATTGCACTCCGGACATGTCCATAGGTGCTCTGATCTCTGCCGCAATATATCCAAAAGCATCCAGTGACTAACCATGCCAGTTCGATGTTGACTGATGAACCTACTCATACACCTGTTGTGTTGCTCTTTTCTAGCCATTCCAATCGTCAATCCAAGCTCTTGCAATCTAGAAGTTGACGGGGATTGGTTTAGATGAAAATCATCTTTGCGGCCACACTCTATAAGGACGTTCAGAATGTTAGCTCTATCTGTAGGCTGTCCCTCCCCATATGGTAGCAGAGCGAGCCAGCCTGTCTGCTCTCTCATTGCCATCGACACCCATGTGTCCCAGAATGTTAGCTCTATCTGTAGGCTGCCCCTCCCCATATGGTAGCAGAGCGAGCCAGTCTGTCTGCTCTCTCATTGCCATCGACACCCATGTGTCCCAGAATGTTAGCTCTATCTGTAGGCTGCCCCTCCCCATATGGTAGCAGAGCGAGCCAGCCTGTCTGCTCTCATTGCCATCGACACCCATGTGTCCCAGAACGAAGATGAATGTTATTATGTAAATTAAAGTTATAATATATTTATATTGCATGAAAAGCAAATGAGACAGTTACATCTTTCCCATTTAATAAAAAAAACACTATTTTATTGATAGCTTTGCGTTCAACTATACACCACAACGAGCATTATTTTTCATATATAATCGTTTCAAGTCCAAAGATTGTCATCACAAGCGATGAAGCTCAAAAATATCAGAGGCGATAGGAAACTCCATGTACTAGATTTACTTTAAGACACTTGCCAGAACTCTTTACATACCCTGAATGCTGCAAAGCACATCAGGAATAGACAGTAGATAGATAGAATAACTTTTCGTTGTAGAAAAAATCTCTATCTTAGTGATAGCTTCACAGTGCACAAAGAATCAATATCTTAGGGATAGCTTCACATGGAATAAAAGACACAATTTTAGTGATAGCTTCACATTGCAAAAATAAACTCTATTGTAGTGATATCTTTACATTGCAAAAATAAACTCTATCTTAGTGATATCTTTACATTGCAAAAATAAACTCTATTGTAGTGATATCTTTACATTGCAAAAAAAAACTCTATTGTAGTGATATCTTCACATTGCAAAAAAAAACTCTATTGTAGTGATATCTTCACATTGCAAAAATAAACTCTATTTTAGTGATATCTTCACATTGCAAAAATAAACTCTATTGTAGTGATATCTTTACATTGTAAAAATAAACTATTGTAGTGATATCTTCACATTGCAAAAATAAACTCTATAGTAGTGATATCTTTACATTGCAAAAATAAACTCTATTGTAGTGATATCTTCACATTGCAAAAATAAACTCTATAGTAGTGATATCTTTACATTGCAAAAATAAACTCTATTGTAGTGATATCTTTACATTGCAAAAATAAACTCTATTGTAGTGAATCTCATAAAAATAAATCAAATAGGCTTACAGCAAAAGAAACTCATGTACTAGATTTACATTCAAAATAAACTCTATCTTATGATACTCAATTGCAAAGCAATCAGAATAGACATTTAGTGAAAACTTACGTTGAAAAAAACTCTATTGTAGTGATACTTCACATTGCAAAAATAAATATTGTAGTGATAGCTTCACATTTCAAAAAAACACAATTGTAGTGATAGCTTCACATTGCAAAAATAAACTCTATTGTAGTGATATCTTTACATTGCAAAAATAAACTCTATCTTAGTGATATCTTTACATTGCAAAAATAAACTCTATTGTAGTGATATCTTCACATTGCAAAAATAAACTCTATTGTAGTGATATCTTTACATTGCAAAAATAAACTCTATTTAGTGATACTTTACATTGCAAAAATAAACTCTATCTTAGTGATAGCTTTACATTGCATGCAAGATATTTTACTAATGCTAACTTTACATTATTGAACAAGTACACAATAGATAGTTACCGCTTACTCATTACAAGAAAAACACTTCATGATGATTACTTTATATTACAGGAAGAAGCTAGAAAAAGGATAGCAGAGAGAAATAAACAAAGGAAAGGTTCATTGTCTTCCAAAAATTCAAAGGTTTCCAAGAAGTCACAAGAAACAGTAAAGAGCAAATCTGCAAAAGAAGATGAGGATGAGAGCATTGAGGTAAATTTAGAATATATTCTTATTGGCTGTAGTTTATCAGTCAATCATTTAGAGCTTGTCTTTAGCACCAGGGGCATCACATCACAAGCTAGAGAAAGTAAATATAACCTCTGAAGTCAGAGAAATCACGCCTGTATGGCGGGTACACTGATAAAAGGAAAGCATGCCTTCACGCAAAAATCAGGCAAAAGCACCATACTAGGTGTCCTAACTACGCTGAATTATAGGGACTAATGCAAGAAGAAGAAGAATAAATATGTTAACTATTTCCATACGCAATTATTTCCTCCGTTATGTACATCGTTAATTCAAAGGAGGAAAACAAAGCAAATTTAAAAATCATAACTACTTGTCACTAAATAAACATATAAATATCTTGTTATATACTAATTTTAGGAAAACTGGACAACCTATTAGAATAACATGGTTAAAAAGTAGTAGAAGTAAAATAGTAGAAGTAAAACTAGAAAGACTTGTATAAACGAAACAACTTGAATGGCGCAGGTGGCGATTGACGTGGAAAGAGTTAAGAGGCTAACAAATTCTACTTGAAATGGGTAAAGTTAAAATCTGGAGAAAAATATTGTGCATGTGGCTAACAGTATATTTATTATGTGTCGCAGGAAGAAAATGCAATGGATCAAGAGATCATCGATGAGGAACCAATGCTGAAACCGGACCCACCAGAACCATTTGATGAGAGAGCCTTAAGAGAACAAGTCATGACAAAGGCTAAGACACAGAAAAGGCAACCAGGTTATTAAATCTTTTTGAATATGATTGCTAGATTCATCCATAACTTTTCTTTTTTGTGTTTTATTACTTATTCTATTTCATTCCATCAAAAAGGACATTTGTTACATTGTGATCCACAATATGGAAATGTTGATTTTCTAGTTTACACAACTGAAAATTATGATTTTCTTGTTCTCACTGCTGAAAATGTTGATTCTTTAATTCACATAACTGAAAATGTTGATTTTTTAGTTTACACAGCTGAACAGATTGTCTATTCATACAACTGAACATATTGTCTATTCATACAACTGAACATATTGTCTTTTCATACAACTGAACAGATTGTCTATTGTACCTGGTTGAAAATGTTGATTTTCTAGTCCACACAGCTGGAAATATTTACCCCACTTTCTGAGTTTGGGGAACATTTTTAATCTATGACATAGCTACTATATAGTTGCTCTGATGCTGGCACGGTGAAAGAGACAGCTTAAATAGATGTGACCTGTGTATAGTGATCCTGATTTGAACCAGTTTTCCAGTTATTGCAATATGTCTATAATATATATTTCCTTTCTGCATTGACTTCCATTATTAAATACTATTTTGTTTTTCTGTCACGAAAACTGCACTGAGATGGACATCAGAGGGTAAAGAAAACATGGAAGACCCAAAACGACCTAGAGAAGGAAGAACAGTAGAACAAGAACTGAAAGAAATGAATCATAGCTGGGACACAATACAAAGGATGGTCAAGATTAGAGAATAATGGTGTGCATTTGTTGCTGCCTTAAGCGCCAGAGGCATCACAGGCTAGAGAAAGAGAGATAATGAATTAGTTTGTAATATAAAAGTCTGAATTAATGCAGTACATGGCAACCTGCAATAATATTAAGGTTATCTTCCATTTTATTACTCTTCACGCTGTGGAGTTTAATGTAGATCTTCTCTTCTGCTGATTCAGTAATATATTTCTAAAGTTTAGTTTAGTAGTCAGATCATCATCACTGCACATCAAACCAGTTGGTCCATAAGTGCTTCGATCTCCTCCTCAGTATGTCTCTCAGTGTGTGGCAACTAATGACATCAGTTAATATGTTTCTAAATGCCATGAAAACTGTTTGGAAAAGTGGTCAGATTAGAAATTTGTCAAAATTGTTGATTGTATTTTCTTGGTCTACAGGTGAACCAAAGCTGTTCCCGGAAATGTCAAACACAGCAACTGTTACTCCTTACAGCCAATGTTCTAGGTAAGAATTATTATCTTCTTCTTCTTCTTTGCGTTGTTCTTCGACCAATTTTAATCACTCTTTGTGATATGTTTGATCTTTGACAAGAACGTGTATACGTTGCACATTGGTTTGGTAGGCCCCTAAACGCATAAGACTTCTACACGTTTAGGACACATGCATCCGATTTCAGCCAAACCTCCTTAGTCGCCTTACGACATGCGTGGCGGGTAACAGTGGTTCTATTCTTTACACCACAAATTTGGGCCCGGTAACCACTCGGGCGAGAATTATTATAATAATGTCTGTTTATGAAAATTCTGAGCATGAATATGCATGAATGAACCAAAGTTTTTCAGGGCATGTTGTGAGACTGAACTGCTTGCTCATTGTTTAGTTTATCAGGACATGTTGCAAGATTAAGCTTATCAGGACATGTTGCAAGATTTAGTTTATCAGGACATGTTGCAAGATTTAGTTTATCAGTACATTGATTAGAAGAATTTAAATTTAGTTTATCAGGAGATGTTGCAACATTTAGTTTATCAGGACATGTTGCAAGGCGGAATTGTGTCTGTATAATTTATTAAAACATGCAAGGTTAAATTGCCTTTTAATTGCTTTACTTATCAGGACATGTAAAACTTAAATACCATTCCATTTTTTAGTTTATCATTACACATTGTTAGACTAAATTTGTTGGCTCCTTATTTTTTATGTGACTTTTGTTGTTGAGAGAGGTTAGTGTATTCCAGTATCAGTGAGTTGAATTTATATTGCATTGAAGAGTGTTCAATTCTCTTACAGTCAATGTTCATTGATTTGTTGCTGAAGCTACTGTGTAAGTGCTCTAAAGCTTACCCTTACAGCTTTATGAAAGAAATTGAGTACCTATGGATGTGCCCTGATTGATTAGATGTTGATTCACTGCCCGAGCAAAATTCTTTTAAAAATAATTCCTACAAATATTTTCACCACCTAAATTACATTGGAGATCCTTGCCGGAGCTACGGAGTTTGTGCACTGCAGCTAAGATCTTCCTGTGTAAGAAAGAGATCGGAGCACACATGGTTACTCACCAAAGTACAATAATGATGGCCCAATCAAGATGTTTATTCTAATCAGTCTTTGGCTTTTATTATTTATTGTTGTAATTTATTCTGTTTAGACTAAGAGGAATATATAAATTTCATACTTAATGGTATGAACTAAATATATTTTAATCATCTCAGTATCATTATTTTAATTCCTGTTATTTCCTTGTCACTGGATGAGACTTTTTTCTTTGTTCGCTCTAGTATAGTCACTTATAAACCATTCTTTATGATGGTTTAATTTATGAACTGCTTTAGAGTAAGTACATTGTGATATTCTAACAACAAAATAACATTTCTGTGCCTTTCGGACCAGCTCATTTGATTTCATCATATGCTTATTTTTTTGTTGGAGCTAACTCTCTTGATAATTTTTAGCTAGAAGAACTTAGTCAGAACGAAGTGCAACTTTTTTATTTTTCTTAGTTTAGTTTTATTATATTATTTAAGATAGTGAAAATTCTTATTTTTCTTTTTGCCTTAGTTCCCAGAAAATGCAAGTTTAAACTCTATTTCTACCTCTCTTATTTTGTGCATCTTTAAAGTTTTTGTTGAAATCCAGGTAACTCATACTCTCTGCAAAATGTACAATATTGTGAGGTGAAGCCTTCGACATGAAGAATGTTGTGGAGATACTAGATGTCCAACCTTTATAGAAAGAAAAGGAGGTTCATAATATGAATGATATATTCTCATTAGTATCCATTGGAAGATGTATGTTTCAATTTGGAATATCTTCATTGCACTCCGGACATGTCCATAGGTGGTCCGATCTCCTTCGCAATATCTCCAACAGCGTCCAGCGACCGTCCATACCAGTTTGATTTTGATTGATAAGCCTACTCATATGCCTGTTATGCTGTTCTTTTCTTGCTACACCAATCTTCAATCCCAGCTCCTGCAATCTAGTAGTTGACGTGGATTGTATATATTTACATCAAACAAATTTTCATTTTTCCAGGAGGGAACAGCAGAGACAAGATGATGTCACTAAATGTAAAATCTATGTCAAGATTTTGTTTAACGGAAAGGAAGTGTCTCGGACTGGTCCTAGGTGAGAATGGAGTCTCTTATGCAGGTTTTGTTTTCAATCTCCAGATTTAAAAACTGTATTAAACTACGAAATACTGTGTTAGGAACATTAATTAAAGCAAATTAAAGACTTTACATACCTAGGGAGCATTTTTTCAGCAAATTGAAGAATAACTAATAAAATTCAACATAGATGCAATAAAGAAAATCATGGAAAAAAGGGCACCAATTTTGAAATGCAAACTTGTCACTCTGAACATTAAAGATTAAAGATGCATCAAACAATAGAAGAAAACTAGTCACAATGGAGAGGAATGTCTACGCAGAATGTTGGGAGTATCAAGAAGAGACGGTTTAAAATGAAGACATCAGGAAAAAGTGGGTACAACATCAGTATTGAACTTCATCAAGAAACAACAAATTAAATGGTTCTGCCACATAGGCAAATTATCAACAGACAGTGAGTCTCAAAGAGTAATGCTACTCAGATACAATGGATACAAAGCAAAAGGCTGTCCACGCAAAAGGTGGACCACATTAAACAAAGGGTTATGGTATACCATGCCTGTCATACTTCAATTTTGTAACTAAGTAAAACAGACTTAGTTTATTCAGATATAATTAAAGACAAACTTGCCGAATTCATCGTATATGCTTGCATGACTTGTTTAATGATAATTTTGCTGTAAGAAATTATTTATTTTAATTTTTTACTTAACTGTTGCTCTGTACATTTTGTGTCAATGAGGACTGTTACTACATTCAATCAAAATTTCTTACCTTATTTTACCCTTGCATTACTGACAGATTGATTGATATTCTTACGTATTAAATTTGGCTCTTATGATACAGCATCTTCTCCTAAAAGTGTTATTTCTCTCCATTCATTTAAAAAAAAAATGGTTTATCTGTTTACTTGTTTACTTGCTTCCTGTTTCCTGACAATCAAACTTGGAGACTGCATATTATAATGAATGGACTCTTTAATTTTTATTAGTATGTGCAAACCATTCTATTCATTATTTTGATTAATATTTTATTTATTTATTCATTGTCATCTTCTTAATTATCTGATTCAAGCATCTTCTTAATTATGTGATTTAACTTCCAATATTTTAGTTTAATATGTGATTCAATTTTCAATGTGTCCAAGAATTCTTATATTTGCAATTATTCATATTTTCTCAACTATCTTGTCAAGCTATCACAAATCTTTCCTCACTGTCTATTCATCAAATATTTCTAATTGTCATAAAGATCTTCAGACTTTCATTCTAAATAGTAAAAATACATTGTGATCATATAGTTTTTAAATTTTTTGTTCTCATTGATCTTTTAATATTGTTTTTTTGTAATATTTCCATATTATAGTTTTGGCCATCCACAATTTGCATAATAATCTTAGTAGAAAACATTTAGTTCATTTCATTTTGCTGCATGTCTATTCATTATTCATAGACACTCTTGTGTTGCCGGGCCCGAAGAGAAGCAAAGAATAGAAACACTGCTACCTACAAGGCATGTCGTAAGATGCGACGGAGGTAGAGACCTAGAGAAGTTACCCTAGTAAATAAAAAGCATCTCAGAAATCGGATGTTCTAACCTACTTATAGGCGCATAACTGGCAACGCATAATTGCTCTTAGGCTCAGATCACATACAAATCACACAGAGTGGTTAACATGTGGTCGATATGGAGCGTTTGAAGAAGAAGATTATTAATAGAGCTATCTGATTAAATTAATAGCGCATAAAACAATTGACCATTTGAAGTTGTTGTATAACACTAACAATACAGTTGTAACAGTCATGTTTCAATGTTATATCATTCACTAGGCCATTATTACAAGACTTCAGTGTCAGCTTTGGTCAGATTTATAACCTCAAAATTGTGGAGTGGCCAGAAAGTATCAAATATGAGGTAAGGGAAGTCAAGCTACAGTGAAAATGAATTTGTTGTTTCTATTTTTTGTCTTCTTCTTCTTCTTTGAATGCGTTATATCGAATAATTGTTAACTACTTTTTTTGTGTGATTTGTATGTGATCTGAGCCTAAGAGCGATTGTATGCTGTGCCAGTTATGCACCTACAAGTAGACCAGCACATCTGATTCTGCAACACTTTTTATTTACTAGCGTAGCTTCCCTAGGCCCCTACCTCAGGCGTCTCTTACGACATGCCTTGTTTATTGCAGTATTACTATTATTTTCTCCCTTCGGACCCCGCAACACACTGGCGTCTGTTTTGTTTGTAAATATGATTGTCTATTTTTTTTAATGCAATAAGTAAACCAAAATATTTGATTAAATATTGATTGAGGAAAGGGATATAGAAGATATTGATGAATTTGTTTACCTTGGAAGTAAGATCAGGTGGTACAGATGAGGACATTAATGCCAGGATTAGAAAATCCAGACAAGCTTTTACTTTCCTACATACAGTATGGAAATCAACTGTAATCTCCACTAAAACAAAGCTTCTGGATATTCAAATGTGAAATCTGTGTTGCGTATGGCTCGAAACAGGAAAAATCACCCAGTTAAATACAAATAAGATTCAGACCTTTTTCAATAGACCTGTTTCTAACATTTTGAAATATTTTAATAATTATTTTTTAAGTGTAATTTTATTTTACTAGGAATTAGGAATTGAAAGAAATTAGGGGTTTTTTAATCATGAAGAAATAATAGAAAATGTTAGTTTTTTAAATACAATATTTTGTTTCATTGAGGTTTATGAGACTACTGGATTTGGAAGTGGTCGACGATTGGCAGAACTGTATGCACCTATTCCAGAGTCTTCTGTTACATCGCAAAGTGTTATGCTGGAGAATGTTGAGTTCAGTGCTTATGACAAAATATCATTTGATCACGAAGGTGTTGGGAGTGGTGAGTGTTTGTTGAAATGATCTTAGACCAATGCTTTTGTTTATGTGTGTGGTTGTAGTAGTGGTAGGAGTGTATAGTTGTTTTATTGGTAGTGGCGTCTGTGGCTTAGCGGTAGTGAGCTCGATCACAACCCAAGAGTACCCGTTTCAAACTCTGCGGCGGACAATTTGGAAACAAATTTGTTCCTGTGGATTTTTATGAACTGTAAAAATAGACTTTACCATTAAGAAAACAATGGCAAACTACTGAACGTATAAGAGGTGTCTAGAAAATAGACGACTAGTTTACTGTGGTTAATTTTGATGTCCTGTAAAGGATATGCCACGATTTTCATTTCAGTGATAATGGTGTATAGTTGTTTTAGTGGTAGTGGTGACAGCCTTCAGAGCAACATCAAGGTACATGAAACATTATTAAAACAAGTACAGCGTTGAAAATATCTATGTAGATTTATAACATTACATGGGAGATATAACGTAGAAAAAAGAAAATAGTCAAGGAAAAAAATTCCAGAACATAAAGGGCACGCTATGCACCAAATGCTTGTCTATTGAGACAAGAAAAAAAGTTTTACTGCCTTACAGAGATCCAATAATGATAAATGGAAGTAAATCTAGATCAATAAACAAACTAGCAACAACAACCAAAAAAAACAACAGGAAGCTATGGAGATGTGGTTTTGAAGAAGAATATTAAGAATCCCGTGTACTACTAAAATGACTAATATAGTTGTCCTTAGATAAGTTAATGAAAAATGAAACCTTTGAAACAAACATCCAAAGGAAGCAGTCATCATTGTTTAGATATGTACTGCAAAGACAGGAATCAGAACACATTGGGATAGTAAAAAAATTGCTAGTAATAGAGATAGAGAAGGACAAATAGAGAAATTAAGCAGTCTAGCTTGAAAGAGTGTCAACAACAGAGTTAATCGCTATCACTGAGGACAGAGAGTTGTGGAGTTTCATGATTGCTAACATCTAGCATGCGGGACAGTAAGTATAACATACCTGTTTTGTGTGTTGCTATGTTCATACCTCTTTAGTTTGATTCAGCATTAAAAATATATTTGAGTTCATAAGATTTCTTGATGTGTCAAAATTTCTCAGCCCATCTCATGGTCTCCCACGATGCTCAGATATGGTAATAAACATAAAAAATTGACATGTAAAATATTTGTGTTAGCAGGAGAATTAATTACTTCATTTTATTATCCATTTCCAGGAGTTAGCTTCACTTTTGGCGGAGCTAAACCTGAACCTGTGATTTTGATGACCTCAGGAGTGCTTAACTCCAGTGTGGCTTGGGCTGTTGGGGAGGATGGTCTCCCTTTGATACCTCTGGACAAATTTGGCGCAAACTTTCAATCGTCAATGTATGTCATAATTAATCATACATAGATTTTGCAGTGATGCTTGTGCTTTTTTTTCAGTATACATATATATAAGATAACTGGTGTTGTTAGCCACCACATGCTGAGAGACATCCTGAGGAACAAATCAGAGCATGTATGGACTAATTGGTTCAATGTGCAGTGATGATGATCTGTAGACTAAACTAATGTAAGCTACAAATTATTTTGTGGTTGTAGGAAGGCAAAATCATATGAAAAAGCGTTCAAGAAACCGGATGTGTTCACCTACCGTTCTATAGGAATCTAATTGACACAATGAATTAATCTACATCAAGTGCTAGATTGCAGTAGCTTGGATTGAAGATTGCAGTGGCCAGAAAGAACAGCACAACAGGTATATGAGTAGATTCATCAATCAACATCGAACTTGTAAGGTTAGTCTCTGGACACTGTTGGAGATATTGCAAAGAAGATAGGAGCATCTATGAACATGTACAGAGCGCAATGAAGATATTCCAAACTGAAACAATGAACTAATTCTTTAAGGCCAAGTCATACAAAGTCCATAATGATTTGTTAGCCCGCCTGCCCAGCATGTTTGTAGCGTGTTGGACAATGGGTGACAAGCCCTCTGTGAGTGCGGTTTCAATTCCGCAGGCTGGCAGAAAAGCCACAGGTTCTCCAGGTTTACAGTGTTCGTGGCACCGAACCGAAGGGTTATGATGTCCATGGCACCGTGCTGAAAAGCTCAAGTACTTCTGGATCGGAAAAAAAATGATTTGTTAAAGAAGGGTTGATACAGAGCGAAATAGAACAAAAAAAAGAAGAACCAGCCACAATACTCAACAAACAGTCCTTTTTAGGAATAGTCCAAGGCCACATGGCGCACCAAAAAAGAGATCAATATGCTCTGATATAATAAAAAAAAACCAACAGTCTTTGGTTGAAAGCGGCATTCCTTAGCCACATAGCGGTTTAATCCACACTTAAAAACATCCAAAAGAAAAAGAATCAACTGTTTGATGATTTTGTTTAGCATGCTGGAATAGGTTGAAAGCTAGGTTTCTTTCACATTACTGTTATACTGTTTACACTGTTTTGAAAAAAAAAACCAGAAAATTCTTAAGTAAAAAAAAAGTAACACTGATCACCACCACCCTTATAATGAATAGCTGATGAGATGGAAAAAATGTTATTGATGTGTAAAGAGAGAAACTCTATCAGGGATTTTGGTAGAGAATCATACTAGCTCAGTGAACCAGGCAATTGTTCAAAGCAAAGCTAACGGTTTTTTTTGAATACTAATAAGGGTGAGACAGCTAAAGATGAGCAATTTGCAACAAGTAGAGCAGCGCTGTTCAACGTGAGACCCGTAGGTACCATGGCGCCCATGTGTTACATCCCTGATGCCTTATTTTACCAGCTTTAACTCTAATAAGAATTTCAACCAAAAAAAAGTATTTTTTATAGCAGTATGTTTCAGTTTTTTCTTTTGAAAGCACATTATTTTTAAAAACATTCAACATTTGGTTAGTATTAAGTTTTCTCCTGTTATTTAATTTGATTATTGTTACTCGCCTGTGTGTTACTGGGGCTTACAAGGGAGCAAAGAATAGTAACACTGCGACCTACAAGGCATGTCGTAAGAGGCGATGGAGGTAGGGCCTAGGAAACTACCTAGTAAATAAAAATTGTCGCAGAAATCGGATGTGCAGGCCTACTTGTAGGCATATAACTGACACAATGTACAAACGCTCTTAGGCTCAGATCACATACAAATCACACAGTGGTGTTTAACAAGTGGTCGATATGGAATTCGTTTTTTTGTGCAACACTCTTGGCAGGTGGCATGCCATTTCTGCAGAGAGTGATGGAGCCATATGGGGAAACCTGGTGCAATAAAGTCAATCTTTCGCCCTTTTAGACTCTTTTTTAAGATCCCTTCTTTCTTGAACCATTTGTTTTCCACTTCAATGCTTGCTTTGTTATTCTTTGACCATTTCTTCTGAAATGCCCAACATTTTCTATCTTCTCTTTCATATAACAATAGTTTTCTGATATTATCACATCTCCTGATTTCACCCCATTTTTGTCCTTTATTTTTCCCAGACATTTATTTTCAAATGCATTTAGTTTACCACAAAAAAATGAGATCAATAGTACAGTTGATAATACTCCTGCACTAGTGAACACTTTCCTAGGAAATTCTGGGGTTCGAGGCCAGCTTGGGACAAAAATTCTCTGTGTGCTCATGATATTTGGTTGGAATAGTTTCCCTAATCCTTTACTTGGGGATCTAACTTATAAGTACCTCTGGTTTAAATTACAAGTACCTCTGAAGTCAGAGTAAGTAGTTAAAAGAATCTTTTTTCATACTTCTAGGTGTATTGGGTAATATAGTGTTAGGTCTGTATTTTTCATTGACCATTGGTACACGATGGGTGATGTGATCAACATCAAGCTGGTCGTCTTTAATTCCCAGTGCTTTACCTAGTACCTAGTTGAGGCTGGGTTGATCTGAGAGCCATTACTGCTGAAAAATATACCACGCCCACTGTGGAATTGACTACGGGCTTAAGATTCAAATTCATTAACAGCTGCGGGTCTCGAGTCAGAGTAAGGCTTACCTGAATTGTGAAGGACACTGGAGATAAGGAAAGCAAACCTTAGCGCAAAAATCAACCAGAGTCATCATATTAGGCGTCATGACCAAACCTGAACTCATAGCACACAAACAAAAGAGAAAAAACTACAGCAGAATTACATCAATGTTTAATACTTTGTCTTCTTTTTACTCACTGCTGTAGGCAAATAAAGAAGCTTGATCCCTTTGTTGCAATCGGAGCAAGTGGAGTGGCCAACTTAGAGAAACTGTTGCAGTGGTTTAAGGAGTCCAGACTTGACCCTAATGACCCCAACAATAAGGATATTGTATATATGCTAAGTGTGAGTCATAAAGCTTTCTATGCAAGTTTATCTGTGGTTATATTTTTATCATTGATGTTCGAATGTTTAGGCACTATCACACAAGTCAAATCACAGATATGTCTCTGCCAGCAAGCAATTATACAACTATAATAGATTGATTGTGGGCGTCTGTGGCTTAGAAGTAGTGAGTTCGATCACAACCCAAGAATACCTGTTTTAAACGTCAGTTTGGCCCGTCTGACCAGCGTGTTCGTAGCGTGTTGGACTACGGGTGACTATCCCTCTGTGTGTGCGGGTTCAATTCCGCGGGATGGCAGAAAAGCCACAGATTCCCCAGATTTGCAGTGTTCGTGACACCGAACCGAAGGGTTACGATGTCCATGGCACCGAGCGAAGAGCTGAAAAGCTCAAGTGCTTCTGGGTCGGGAAAAAACAAAAATCTCAGTTTGGAAGCAAATTTATTCCTGTGGATTTTTTTATGAACGGTGAAAATAGACGTCACTGTTCAGAAAGCAAAGACAAACTCTCTCTCTTTAGCCTGTTACGCCCTTGGCGTTTAGGGCAGCAACAAACGCACACCATTCTTCCCTGTTCATGGCCTTCCTCTGTATTGTGTTCCAGCTATGATTCATTTCCTTCAGTTCTTTGCTCTATCGTTCTCCTCCATTTCGTCTTGGGTCTTCCACACTTTCGCCTACCCTCTGGAGTCCATCTCAGTGCAGTTTTCGTGTCGGAGCCAGTCTCCATGCGCATCACATGCCCAATCCATCTCCAGCATCATCTTCGGATGATAGTGCCCATATTCTCTTGTTGGCATCGTGCAAGCAATTCTTGGTTCGAAATAGTAACCGCCAGTACACGCGTAAGATTTTTCGCAGACAAGTTGTATGAAAGGTGGAAAGTCTGGACATATCCTGTTCTGTCATTCTCCAACAAACTACTCAAAAGACAAACTACTCAACATGCAAGTGGTGCCTAGAAAATTAACGGTAAATCCTGGTGCAATTAAGTCAATCCTTATGCCCTTTAAAAACATTAATGATTGAATTTAGCAAGCTGCCCACTGTACTAGACAAACACTAGAAAGCATACTTGCTTTGATGCAGGTTTCCTCCAGGACAAGCCAATTGTTAATATTCAAGCAAGCAATGAAGGATGATAATGATTATTAGATTTAGTTTGGTCATCAGATCATCATCACTGCACACCGAACCAATTAGTCCATAGTCATATCTCCACCTCAGTATGTCTCTCAGCGTGTGGCAACTAATGACACCGGTTTTTTGTTGGTTTAAATGATGATGATAATATTGTAAGGTGGCTGTCACTTTCGGTGAAGTCATACACACACACTTACTTACAACGACATTTTGAGAATTTTGTAAGGATTGGAATTCTTTTGTTGCTGCATCATCACCAAATAGCTTGTCCTAAGCAGAAATTTGCCACCCTAACATTTCTTTACGATTTCTCTCACTCGTAGGCCAGATGTCCCGCCTCTGTACTCATTCTTCTTCTTCTAACGTCAGTTTTATTTGCAGAACTGTCATGTTCAAATCATCATTTATATCCTGAATTCATCTTCCTCTTAGTCTTCCTCTTCTCCTCTTTGCTGGGATGTCTTCTTTCATAATGGTCTTCTTCAACTCTTTGTGACTCTTATATCTCCAAAATACTTTCATTTTCTCATTCTTATTTGTTTCAGTTTGGAATATCTTCATTGTACTCCGGACATGTCCATATGTGTTCTGATCGCCTTCACAATATCTCCAACAGCGACTGACCGTACCAGTTTGATTTTGACTGATGAGCCTACTCATATACCTGTTATGCTGTTCTTTTCTTATTTGTAGCATCAGTCAACTTTCTTTGATTTTTAAGTTCTTCCTTTCATTCTCTACTCTGTCCATGATATACGGAGGACTCTTCTGTAGCACTTATATTCAAAAGCACATATATGTTTTTCCACTGTCTTGTTAAATGTCCATATTTCCCACCAATATGTGCCACAGGGAATATGCATACTCTTAGTATTTTAATCTTTGTTTCCTATCTTGTTGCTACACAAACACGCATTTATGAAATACATCTTTTTACTTCTCTCTAACGTTACTAAAATATTTTGTCTTAACTTTTCTCATGTAAGAGTTTATTCCATTGAAAATTACAAATTTGATTATTGTATTGACTTTCCTAAATAGGGTAGTGATCAAAATCGGCTTCAGCCACGGGAGTATTTCCGTTTGGAGCCCATGCAGCAAGAATTTGATTTTGCCACTGCTGATGATATTGAGAGAAATATGCGTTTCAAAATGATCGAGTTGCGGGATGAGGAACATTCTCTTTTTAAGGGTTATCAGATGGTGCCAGCTTTTGAAAAGGAACTGCCTAAAGACATATTTAAGGTTAGTTCCTGGTCTGTGGCTGTTTTTTTGTGGTTTCTGTAACTGCATCCTTTTTTTAAAATGCATAAGTAGTTAGCCCATGAGAAGCATTATCTGCAACAAGTCCTTGTCAATTGCGATCAGAATGCAAGTTATTCAGTGCTACATAGAACCAATACTAACATATGGATCCGAGTCATGGACAATGAACACACAGATCGAAAAATCTCTGAGGGCCACAGAGATGTTGTTTTACAGAAGAATGATGAGAATCCCATGAACTGCTAAAATGACTAATGTTGAGGTGTTGAATGAGATTGAGAAAGCTTATCATCAATATAAGAAAGAGGCAGTCATCATTTTTCGGGCATGTGATGAGGAGGGAGGTTTAGAACACATTGTGACAACCAGTAAAATTGAGGGTAGACGAGACAGAGGAAGACAGAGAGAGAAAATCTTGGATAGCCTGACTTCATGGCATGGTAGAGCGTCAACATTTGAGTTGGTAGCAAACACCAACGACAGAGATTTGTGGAGATCCATGATTGCCTACACCAACTGGTAAAGCACCTGATGATGATGATGATGAGTTAGCCCATCACACAGCCCCCATCCAGGAGGCCACATTTATCTGACCTCTTTCCTTTGACCTGTCCGACTTGAGTAACCCTTCCGGCATAGCTCTCCAGGTCATTGAAGTACAAAGTACACCACCACTATAAGGTAATGGCGGGATGGGGGATATCTTCTTATGTGTCAAGAATATTTGATTTGTCTATTTTTATATCAATTTTTTCCCCAGCAATTTCTCTTTTATTCCAAACTTTGTAAACACTGATTTATTTATTTGCTTGTGTAAAAGGTCGAATTATATATATCCAATATTTCTGTTTTCATTCAAACTATGATAATACATGATATTATTTTGTTGGTTTCATATAACAAATGTGAATAAATATATATTTTGTTGGTTTCATATAACAATAATAAATTAGATGTGTCAAATGTAATTATTTTGTTGGTTTCATATAACAAATGTGATAATTATATTTTGTTGGTTTCATATAACAAATGTGATACATTATATTTTGTTGGTTTCAAATAACAAATGTGATATATTATATTTTGTTAGTTTCATATAACAAATGTGATATATATATATATATTATGTTGGTTTCATATAACAAATGTGATATATATTTTGTTGGTTTCATATAACAAATGTGATATATATATATATATTGTTAAGGAATATGAGAGAAAGAAGAGAGGGGAAACACAGCTGCAAGAAATCAAGGGTGATCTGGATCTACACAGAGCACAAGTTGATATGTACCTCCAGCAGGTGAGTAAACAGTTTTAGAGCAGCTTCATAGTTGTAATCTTCTTCCCTCTTCCTACTTCACTGTTCTCATAATGTTTTTGTTGTCGACGGAACAGATCAAGTGATAGACTTCTCACTTGACCTATGACATTGATCAGATTTGTAAATCGCCTCAGTGGTTACAGGACCCAAATTTGGAGTGTAAAGAATAGAACCACTGTTACCTTCCACACATGTCGATAGAGGCCACTAAGGAGGTTTGGCTGAAATCGGATGCATGTGTCCTAAACGTGTAGAAGTCTTATGCGTTAGGGGCCTACCAAACCAATGTGCAATGTATACACGTCTTGGCAAAGATCAAACATATCACAAAGAATGATTAAAATTAGTCGTAAGAACGAGCAAAGAAGAAGAAGACGATTTGTAAATGTATCCCCTTCAGTTCAGTTATCAGAGCACTGTCATCATAGCACTCCAGACATGTCCATAGGTGCTCTGATCTCCACCTCAACAAATCCAGCAGAATCCAGCGGCCAACACGCCAGTTCGATGTTGATTAATCAATCTCTTTGCATATTTGGTATGTTGTTCTTTTTAGGCTGTACCAATATTGACACCAATCTCTCTCAGTCAAGTAGCAGTGGGACTCGCAACCCTGAAACTCCTCTATTTGAAAAGACTCTCTCAGTGCGTTAAGAATGTCATTTTGGTCCATTGCAGATCCTTATAATAGCATAGCCATGCTAGTCAATCTATCAGCTCATTCATTACCCCGACTCCTGCATGCCGAGGGACAAAAATGAAAGTGATTTCTTTGATCCCTGTCTATACCAGTACCCCCAGTATCCCCTTGTTCAACTTCTCACTTGACATTGATCAGATTTATAAATGTATCCCATGTTTATCAACTACTTCTCCACCTGTAACATGTGCATACTGTTTGTAAACTAACATGTCTATTAATATTTCAGATAAAGGATCGTGTAATGACTCAGTATAGATTTGCCTCGCACCAGAAATCCCTCCATGACATGGTCAATGAAGATATTGTGCCTAATATTAGGTAAATTTTGAAGTTACTAATTCAATTTATCAAATACCTTAGGAGGAAGCTGGGAAGATAGTATTAGTTAGATACCTTGACAGGAAACTTAATATATGTTTAAGAACTTGTGGTACCTAAGACATAAATAAGAATAGGTGTCCTTGCCTGTATAAAGTCATCAGTTGTTGTTGGTGTGCAGAGAGAGAAAAGTTGTGCCAGCAAACTTGGGCACAGTGAATGCAGCAAGATTGAGATGGTTGCTGCATTGGAGGGACAAAACACCTATGGGCTTGTCGATTGTTTTGATGTTGTTGATCAAGAGAACTAAATGTCATTTTGTTGGTTTAAATGAAAATCCTCTTTGCAGCCACACTCTATGAGAGCATTCAGAATGTCAGCTCTATCCATTGGCTGGCCCCCTGATATAGAAGAAGGCATTCCTTCAAAGAGGAGAAGTGAAAGACCCTGGAGATGATGGATTCAGGCTGTAACTGATGATTTGAGCATGACGGCTGTAGTAGCGGTACATCTGACCTATCAGAGAGAGAAATTCTGAAGAACTGTTAGGGTGGCAGAGTTCTGCTCAGGACGAGCTATTTGATGATGATGATTCAAGCCAATATCAGATGCTCTTGTGTTATATAGAAATATACACAATTTAGTACAATATTAACTATATTTCATTTTGTTATAATTTATTTTTTCAAACATTCCATTAACAGTATGATGTTGACAGCCATGCTTCGTCTGTCTGAGCCAAGGCGTCCATTAAAACCGCTGCGCAAAGAACGAAAGAAGGTGACAGCTACAGCAATAGTTGGAAAAGAAGTCAAGATTCTCATCAATATTATCAGAGCAACATTTATCCCTGTTCGGAAGCCTTCACCAAGGTACCAGACTAGAATTATTTTATGTTTTATTATTATGAATGTTTCAATTAGTAAAAGATAGGAACTTCTGCTTGTGTGACTGTCAAGACTTGACTTCACTGACAAAATAGCTTCTGAACATCTTTTACAAAGATGTCCAGAATATGAGGGGCAGAGAAGACTGATATAGTTGCCAATAGTGTCATTGCATGACATATTCTTTCGACAATTTGACATCCAGAGAAATGAATAAATTGCTTTCAGGCCTCTAACGGTATGAGAGGAATATAAAATGGATTGGACACAACCTCAGGAAATAACCTAACAATCGAATCAAATATACAATGAATTGAAACCCAAGGGGGGAGAGAAAGTGAGGCGCAGAAGGACACCTGATAAAAAATAGTAGTCGAAAATGTCAGACATGTGAGAACAGCATGAGTCGAACTCATGTAGACTGTAAAATGTAGAAATGATTGAAGTGTGACAGTTGCAGTCATGTGCTCCACAGGGAATAAGTTATTCAATGATGTGCTCATGCATAGATGGATAATTATACAACTTATTTGAATGTTGTGATTGATATTTATTTGTAGAGGAAATTGAAAGCGTGCCAAATTGCAGTAAAACTTGATAGCAGTAGATGAATATTCCACATGGGAACGAATCAAGTACTTTTGTAGCGAGTACCTTACCTCCATCCTACAGAGACCCCCAGAATAGGACATCATGTGCTGGGCTAACACAAGCCAACTCACCCACCACATTGCAAAAACTGCAACTGCCTACATGAAACAGTACAGCATGTCTTGTTGGAGTGCCCTTGATTCTGGTATTCTAGATGAGACCTCCTCTCAACATGTCAATCTATCCAAAACACCTTGTATGGGAGTCTATCTCAGCTACAGAAAACATGCATATTATATAGACCGACACTGGCAACTAAGAAAGAAAACTGCTAGCTTTAGTTCAAAGAAGAAAATACCGAAAATGGATACTGACATAAAACAATAGAAGAAAACTAGCCACGACAGAGATGAAGTGTCTATGTAGATTGCTAGGAGTATCAAGAAGAGACCAGTTGAGAAATAACGACATGAGGAAAAAGTGGGTACAACATCAGTACTGAACTTCATCAAGAAACAACAAATTAAATGGTTCAGTCACATAAGCAGATTACCAACAGACAGTGCACCTCAAAGTGCAATGCTTCTTCGATACAGTGGATACAAAGCAAAAGGCCATCCACGCAAAAGGTGGACCTCAGAAATAACAGAGGTGGTGAAAAAACACTATTAGTAATGCACACACAAAAGCTTGTTCTAGAAGTCTCTTCTTATCCTAACACAGTGAGGCAAAACAAGTTTAGAGAAAAGAAGAAGAAGAAGAAGACTTAAAAATGACTGAGCTTCTATTGGTTTGGCAAGTTCAGTGAAGTCAGTTCTGTTAACAAATAGCGAACCAAATTTATTAGTATTTTGTTGTATGTAAAAGAAATATGAAACCGTAACTCTTTAACTGTCTTGCAGAGATTCTGAGTGTTTTTACTATAGAGACAGTGACTACCTGTTGTAAATATTACTACTTATATATCAATTGTTTCCCTGTTTTATTGTTGATGTTTCTATACATTAAACATAGGTTAACTCTTAGTGGACTATGGCAAAAGCCATTATAGAGTTAAAACACCACTTAGTGTGGCTCCTGGTCCACAAAGAGTTAATGTATGGTGGTATTTAAAACATGAGTTATATTTTAATGCATAGGGTATTTAAAACATGGGTATGTGTTAACGCATGGTGGCATTCAAAACATGGGTTATGTGTTAATATATAGTGGCATTTAAAACATGGTGGTATTTAAAACATGGTGGTATTTAAAAAAACATGGGTTCTATATTAATATATGACAACATTTAAAACATTTAGTTTTTTGATACTATTGGAAAAGCTGTAGTAGGAAGATAGGTTGAAGTTAAGGGAATGATAGAAATCGCAAATAAGAAGGCAATATAAAGAGGTTAAGTCTGTCAGTATGTACTATTGTTTCTAAGTTCAGTAAATGTTTGAAATCAGTTACAATCAACATTCTGTGTGAAGATGGAACTTGATGTTTATAAGATTTTTATCTTCTTCTTCTTTGCGTTCGTTCTTTATGATCAATTTTAATCACTCTTTGTGATATGTTTGATCTTTGCCAAGAACATGTATACATTGCACATTGGTTTGGTAGGCCCCTAAACGCATAGATTTCTACAAGTTTAGGACATGTGCATCCGATTTCAGCCAAACCTCTTTAGTCGCCTCTTACGACATGCATGGTAGGTAACAGTGGTTCTATTCTTTACACCCCAAATTTGGGCCCCAGTAACCACTCGGGCGAGATTTTTATCTTATTTATGTCTTTATTTTATTTATTTTTAGTTATTTTGTATTGTTTCGTTGACACAATTTTGTTCATTGGGTTGGATCTTTTAATGGAATCATTTATAGTATTATTTTTGTTTTTTATGTTAAAGTTCTGTTTGTTCACGTATGGTTGATTTTATTCTTTGATTTTGTTTTTACCTCTTCCATTTTGTTTAACCTTTTTTTTCTTCCTGCTATGAAGACAGGCATAGTCAGGGCACCTAATATGACATCTCTGACAGATTAATGAGTGAAGGCTTGCTTTTCTTATCATAAATGTCCCTCACCATTCAAGAGAGCCTTAGAATTTTAATTGTGAACGTCAATGACTTAGCGGTAGCGAACTCAATCACAACTTAAGAGTACCTGGTTCAAGCTGTCGGCGAGCAGTTTGGAAGCAAATGTTCCCTCGGATTTTTACAATTGGTAAAAATAGACCTGACCTTTCAGAAAGAAATGGCAATCTACTGAACATTTAAGGGATGCCTAAAAAATCAATTACTCGTTTACTAATTAATGGCGACATCCTGTAAAGGATATATCATGATTTTCATTTTCATTCAATTGTAATACAAAAATATCATGCTTATATTTACATCACTTTAAGTACACAATATATAGAATCTGTAACAAAATTCTACACAAAAATTAAGAACGAAAATCCAGTCCTTCGAAACTAAATGCTACAGAAAGATCCTACGAATACCATGGACAGAAAAAGAAAGAACACTGATGTCCTGAAAGAACTAAATGTTAAAGAGAATTGGCTGATAAACAACATACTATACAGAAAAATTACATACTTTGGTCACATCAAGCGTCACAATGGTCTGGAAAGAACAATACTAGAAGGAAGGGTCCCAGGACGCAGAGGCAGACCAAGAAGAAGATGGCTACAAGATATTAACTCTTTCCACGCCCATTTATTTCCTCAGTTGTACACATTTAATTTAAGGGAGGCAAAAAATGCAATGGGTTATTTTTTCAAATCATAACTACTCATCAATAAATAAACATATATATATATCTTATCATATACTAATTTGAAGAAAACTGGACAACCTATTAGAATAACAAGGTTAAAAAGTAATACATGGAATATTTTAGAAGAAACGGGCAAATATGACAACATAAATAGAAAAATTATAAATTGTTAGTGACATATGCAACACTTACGTGACATTATAACAACATCTTCAAAATGTATCCCTATGTGCTTCTAGAAATCATTTTGTTATCCAATTTGTGAAGTCCAGGCAAAATTTTATGACAATATACCCAATAGAAATGAAGATATGATGAAAAGTTGGCATCAAGCTCCAGTTGGACTTTGATAGCCATTATATTATGATGATCGCCTGCCTGATTCACATCGTTATATTCTGGATCGGAATCATTACTAATACTACTTATAATACTACTATAATCTGAATTGTCCATGCATTTTTCTATAAAAATCAGCTCCTGCTCGCCTGATACACGCATTGGACGCTTATTACATGAAAGGCCTGGTCCCACATTGAACTGTTTACAAATACTGCGTCTGTAACAACAACAAATAAACTTGAAGCAAATCGAAACGTGGGTGAATGAACGATGAAATCGAAAGAGAAAGTGACGCTATTAAAGTGAAGGAACAGGAAGAATACTATTAAAAACTAAAATTAGTAGAAGTAAAACTAGAAAGACTTGTATAAACGAAACAACTCGAACAGCGAACGAAACAACTTGAACGGCAGACGAAACATCTTGATGGCGCAGTGTGCGGCTTAAAGCGTGGAACAGAAGTCGCTGTGGCGCAGTGTGCGGCTTAAAGCGTGGAAAGAGTTAAAGAAACCATGAACGTGACCATTGACGAAGTGGGTGAACTGGCAAGAGACAGAGTGAATCTCAGATGTGCTGCAAAGAGAGCAACGTCCTATAAAGGATACGCACCTTGATGATGAACAAAAGTCTAGTAGTCTGAAAATTACAACCAAAAAATGTTGCTTTCATTGATTTTTTCCCCTGTATTTCTGGACAGCCCTGCAGCTGGAAGTCAAACAGCTAGAGATTCAGATGGAAGACCTGTAGGAGAAACATACAATGTAAGTAACAAATGAACAATAGCCTGTTTGTGTAGAAGGTACAGAATCCTCATTCAGAGTTTTTATTAAAGTAAAGAACATGTTTTCATAACATGTGGTATATTGAGGAACACAATGTCAGGCCCAGGTTTTTCTGAGACTAACAGCTTGCAATAGTTGACGTAGTCAGGATTGTGTAAGTCTCCCAGTGCTTCCTTGCTACCCAACTGAAGTTTGGTAAACCTGAGAGCTGTTGCTTTCTGAAAAAAATCCCACTCAAACTTGGATATGTGAATGTGGGACCATACACCTATATAGCAAGTGCACTACCTACTGCGCTAACACATATTTACTATTAACTATAGGTTAATGCACCGTTGAAGAAATGACCAATATATAGCTATCAGTTGTGTCTAGCTAAGTGGTCCTTGTTATGTTTTCTCTTCTGTTTCTTGCAGAAGTTTTTCTTCACAGAGTTAGAAATGTCACTTGTTCTACTTCTTCTTCTTCTTCAATGATCCAGCGGTACTTGAGCTTTTGCCCTTCGTCCCAATGCTATGTAGGGTATCTGCATGTGCTTGTAAATTGTTCTTTTGTTCTGTATATTGTGTTCCATTTATCTGGCCTTGGAGGAAGGAGGATCTTCCTGATGTCATCTAGTGCTTGACACTTGAAGAGGTGGTGGTGAACGGTTTCATGATGATGTGCACACAGTTGGCACTCTGGAGTGTGTTGTGGTTTAATTCTGTTCGAGTGATTATTAAGTGTTATGTGTTGGGTTTGGAGTCTGATCTCTTCTTGTAAGGTGATTGATGTTGTCATTAACCCTTTAGCTGCTAAGGACGTATATATACATTTTTCCCATTCACTTCTAAAGACACATTAACACGTCTGTTATTATCTCTCCTCTGTGGGCTTAAGACATGTTAACAGGCTATACATTGCTACTGTCACTGCTATAGGCGTACATTCAAGTTTGTGACCTAGAAATAAGGAGTAGCTACTTTTAGCTCAGCCTTCAGAAAGTATGTAGCAGCGAAAGGGTTACGGCTAGGGCTGGCCATATGGCTGTACACCTCTCTTCCTGTATCTTCCATGGCCCATCTGTTCAGCCAAATATCTTTATTTGTTGTCATTAGGATTTGCTTTGCTGTATGGAGAGTTGTTGCTGTGATTGGTTGTTCTTGTGTTGACCCTTTCTTGGCTAGCCTATCTGCTTTATCATTTCCAGGTGTATTTAAATGTCCAGGGATCCACTACATAGTTATTTTGATGTCATGTGATGTAACAAGTCTGTCAATATCTAGGGCTAGATGGGAGAGTTCAGATTTACAATGCCCACCATCTTCTAAAGCTTGAAGGGCAGACATTGAATCTGTGAAAATAATGATGTTTTGTGCCTTTGATGGAAAGACATTGAAAACAGTCTTTAGGTGGTACAAAGCTGCTTCTAATGCATGAATTTTAGCCTCATAATTGGAGCATATCTCCCTGCATGCACCAAACAGCTCTTTGGATGATCTGTCTGGGTACTGTATATATACTCCCACTTGTTCTACTAGGAATTAGAAGATTGAGATGATGTTGCTGGATGGATGCAGTATGCAGTAGTTGCACAATGTTCCTTCTGGTATAGAAGTGAATTTTTGTGAGATTGTTAAAAATTGAAAAATATTCCAAAGAATACGGTTACAGGTATGCAATAAACAAATGCCTATTTGATGTACTAATTTTAGCTATAAGATTAAATTACTTCTTCTTTCCCTTTAAACTCCCAACAGAGCACATGTCTTAACAAACTTCTTCCAGCCTGTCCTCTCTCTTGCCATCACTTTCAATTCTTTCCATGTCATGCCTATCCATTTAATATCCATCTCCAGCTTTCTTCTCTGGTATTTCTAGGCCTTCCACTACTCCTCTTTCCCTGCAGGTTCCAAAACAGTGCCTGTCTTGCATTGCTTCCTGTAGGCCTTTTCAGTGTGTCTCCTATCCATTGGCAGCATGCTATAAATCTATTAAATTACTTCTTGACAGAAATTACTGCAAGGCAAGTTGTTAAAAATTAAATTTGTTTTTCCAATATTTACTAATATATATTTCAACAGGAACTTGTGTGCCCATTTATTGAAGTGATGTTTCAAAGGTCACGGGTTCGAACCAGGCGTGGTGAAGGACCAAACCCCAGTTTCAATGAAGAACTGGAGCTTCTTCTAAAGTAAGGTCTTTACGATAAATTAGTTCTAATTTTGAGCATGTTAGCTCTGTCGACCCTCAACTATGACCAATCAGATCTGACATCATACTGAATAAAAATTGTGGAGTATCTTTTAATATGATGTAGCCATCAACCATAGTAAACGAGTTGCTGATTTTCTAGTCACCACTTATGCGTTCAGTAATTTGCCATTGTTTTCTTTACAGTTAGTAAAAATCCATTGGAACAAATTTGCTTTTAAACTGTTCACCGCAGAGTTTGCACCAGGTATTCTTGAGTTGTGATCGAGCTCACTACCGCAAAGCCACAGACGTCCACCCCATGTTATATAATCAACATCCTGGCATGTTGGACATTACCATTCTTGCTTTGTCCTCCGCTGCAGCATTCATCTCAAAGTCCACTTGTTCAATGAGAACCCATGAGAAATTGATTACTATATCTTTTCTCTTTAACACTGTAGTATAATAGTAGATAGGACAAGTTGGGTTTTATGTTCAAAATAAATTTGATCAGTGACCCTTCTGTTTAAGTTTGTGTTCTATTGGACAGTATTCTCCAGGTAACTGGAGGCTGAGTCAGGGCTCACAATCCAAACCTGTAACAATATTTTGTTGCAGAAACAGCATTGAAGAACTGACATTGTTATGAGAAATATCATCACTGTGTGCCATTAGAATTACTGAATTGAAAAACTAAAATAAATATTAGTGATAAGCTGCAGCTCTATGTTCCATTGAGAACAGCAAGGAAAAGAGAGAGAAGAGAGATTTTTAATCACGGTTTTTAAAAAAGGTCTAAAACCGAAGGATTTACTTCATTGCACCGGGTTTTACTCCATATGGCTCAGTCCCATAATTCACAGGAACCATCAGCGTACATACCATTTGCTGAAAAAAGAATGAGAAACTATTAATCTACTCAAAGTTCTTTAAAAATCACTTATATCAATGATGAACAAATTTCTATTAGAAATTGTAACAGATTGAATGAAAGTAGATAAACACTAGAAATTTTTATTGACACTTCCTTTAGGGTACCAAACGATGACTACTCTCCATCATCACTTCAAAACATTGAGGACATTATCTACATTAATGTGTTTGATGAAGTTACTGTGGATATTTTGGAGGTAAAGGCTGCTATTTTCTGTCTGAGTTCTCCTGTCCTAAGTCAATATTTTACCTTAGTGTTTGTGGGTGATGTGTGCATTGTTGTGAAGAAATAAGAACTGCTATATTTTACCATGTTTTTCATATGAGGTAGCAGAAATTAGTTATGCACTGGGCTAGTAACATTTATTTATTGTCAATGTCATTTGAAAATAATAATTAAGAATGTGTGAGCAATGAACAGTCAAGATGGAATCTCTTGAAATGTGAATTTATAAACTAACCTATTTGGCTTTCTGGGGCGATCTACTGGCTTGGTGTATTTTTTAAGATAAAACAAAGCCAGTATAAATGTGTTTGGATGGTAAAAGAAAATTAGGAGTCAAAGGCTTATTAGTGCACTTGATAGAAATAGCAGTATGTGATCAGTATGGTTGTAAGACATGGACTATTGACAAAACGGCGGAGAAGATCATTGATGCTTTTGAATGCAAATGCTACAGAAGAGTACTTAGAATATCATGGACAGAGAAAAGAACAAATGCTTCTGTTCTGCAACAGCTTGATATTAAAGAGTTGGCTATTAAAGAGCATAACATCAAGATAACTTAAATATTTTGGACACAGCAAACAACATGAGGGCCTAGAGAAGATCATTTTAGAGGAAGCGGTTTCCTGGAAGAAAATGAGAGGAAGACCTAGAAGACGATGGGTGCAAGATGTCATTGACGATCTGAGAATGACTGCTGCTGACGCTGGTCATCTTGCACAGAACAGAGTTTTTCAGGACTGCTATCATGGAAGCCAAGTTCCGGAAGGGACAAGCTACTTGATGATGATGATGATCAGTATTAATGATATATTTGAAACAGTATCAAATATTTGAATTATGTTAATGATATATTTACTTTGTCTTTCTTGTTTACTAACCTAAATTTGCTAGTAATGCTTATGTGCTTATGAATGAGGGAAAATACAGTTACTTGACAAAAACTGGTTAAATGGCAGCTGTTAGTTCTGTAGATGTAAAAGACAGTTTCAAAAATGTAACTGTTTATGTAGAATTATCCTTTTTTTTTTAAAAATGTCCTTGCAGGATGAGAGACAGCGTGAGTCCAACATTCACCAGCGTTTAGATAAAAAGTGGCTGGGCAGCATAAAGATTCCATTTTCCTCCGTCTACTTCAATAACAGTGTAAGGTGATGTTAGTCCTTCTTGTGAATGCAAGTAGCAGTTAATAGGAGTGAATCAGTACATAAAGTTACTCCCCTTCCTTTCTTCATCATTATACTTTTGATTCATTATCCCTCTTCTTCTTCTTTCTTGTCTGCATCATTTATTCTTATTTTTCTGTTTTGTTGTTTATTCTTTTCTCCACTTATCGTTTTCCTCGTTCCCATTTAAAAAAATATATATATTTCTTTTTTCACTGATTCCACTTCATCTTCTTTTAAAATGTGCAATTGAAAAGTACATGATCAAATCTGACACAATGTAGTTTAAAAAAAACAAAAATAAACTATTCTTACTATCTATAGAACCGCTTTTAGGGCAGTTTAGGAGAGGTGGGATGAGACCTGAGGAATTTAATGGCCGCATGGCTAGTGCAGTCACCGTGAAGCTGCTCAGGTTAGGATTTTTCTTTTATGCCCACAACAGAAAAAAATCCTTGGCTTTACCATGGATTGAACATAGGTTCCACGCATGGGAGCTGCGCTCCCTAATCTATCTATTCGGCCAGACTCTCCTCCACCATGTGTCTCCTCCACCATGTGTCTCCTCCACCATGTGTCTCCTTCATCATGTGTAAAGTAAAAATAAGTAAAGGAATTCTTTTTCGTACCATGAGATATATGGGGAATACAGTATTAGACCCGTATTTTAGAATTTACCATCGGCATGGGATGGGGTATGTGGTCAAGCACTTCCCAGGACATTTCTGGTACCCAACTGTGGCTGGGTTGACCTGAGAGATGGTACTCTTGACATCGTTCCCATTGTGGAATTAAACCAGGACCAAGTGCTTAAGAAGCGAGTGCACTAACCACAACGCTACCACGACTCTATGACACCATGTGTAGTAGTCCAATTTTTGTATCATACAGTCCATGCTTCAGAGGGTCCTAAAGGTAGTGACTGTAGCATGAATGAATTGATGCTTTGAGCCTCCATAGTTTTACATAGATCTACTGTCATATATTGATCAAAACTTTATTACAAGAGAAAGTTGAAGCACAACGATCAAGACGAGGAAGACTGAGACACAAATGGGAGAAAAGTATCAAAAGATAGAAAAATGTCAGCCTGGCAGAGTTTAACATCAAGACAAGAAACAGAATGTTAGAGGTCCAGTGCAGCAAACCTTTAATGTGAAGATAGCACCAAATGATGATGATTTTCATATTCATGCAGACGTTTAATGTAATGAAAGATCATGTAGTTGATTTTGAAAGTCCTAATAGTTGACGCAACTAAACTGAATGTAATTGTACTATAGGTAGGCCCATAGGTACTCAGTCTTCTCCAGCAGATATCAACGAGTTTGTATATTTATGATTTCTCTGACTTGCTAATAGTTAAGACATTGAATATAGATAAGGGAAACATAATGAAGTCAACTACCTCTTGGATAAAGACATGACTATTGATGGTTCTGGTATCATGAGATTGCAGAAAAGTTGATGCCGTAAAAAGTATGCTTCAGGTCAGGTAGGATAGATAAAAAAATGTTTTCAATCAGTGATAAACAGGAACCATCAGCATCTATATACTTCACCATCTTCTGAAATAGACTGAGCACCTATGGGTCTGTCGGAACTACAGTAAAATCTTTTCTAATAACCAATAACAATTTAAATTATGCAGTCATCATCCAGGAACTTGTCCTGTACAAAACACTGCCACAATAACAGTCCTTCTTAATTTCTACTATAAACCAGATGTCCTGTATCTGTTACTTTCATGTTCAAGTCATCTTTCACATCATGTATCCATCTTTATCTTGGTCTACCTCTTCTCTGCATTTCTGGAAACCAATACAGAATGGGAGTTGTTAGTCTAACCACACTGAAAGACATGCTTAGGAGGAGATTGAAAAATCATGGACATGTGCGATGAAGATGATCCTCACATAAGCAATTCTTATTCTTCTTTGCGTTCGTTCTTACGACCAATTTTAATCACTCTTTGTGATATGTTTGATCTTTGCCAAGAATGTGTATACGTTGCACATTGGTTTGGTAGGCCCTGAAACACATAGACTTCTACACGTATAGGACATGTGCATCTGATTTCAGCCGAACTTCCTTAGTCACCTCTAACGACATGCGTGGCAGGTAACAGTGGTTCTATTCTTTACACCCCAAATTTGACCCCGGTAACCACTCGGCGACATAAACAATTCAACTGTATATTTATATTTGGAAGACATTATATATTCAGTTTCACATTGCATAGCCATATTCGTTTTACATGTTCAGATTGATGGTACATTCCGTCTCAATACACCGCCATTCTTGTTGGGTTACACATACAATACTCAAACCCCCAGTGGAGGAGTTGCTGGAGAGGTGGAATCAAGCATTGGTCAAGGCAGCACTTTCTTATCAATGTTTGTCACCATCGAACCTTCACTTGCTCTTCCTGAGCCATTCAAGGAAAGGGTAAGAAAATTATTAAACATATCTTTAGGCAGCTTTTTGAGTTCTTTTTCTTTGAACGCTCCATATTGATCACTTGTTAACTACTCTGTGTGATCTGTATGTGATCTGAACCTAAGAGCGATTGTGCGCTGTGCCAGTTGTGCACCTACAAGTAGGCAAGCACATCCAATTTCTGCAATGCTTTTATTTACTAGGTATCTTCCCTAGGCCCCTACATCAGTCGCCATTATGACATGTCTTATAGGTCACATTGTTACTATTCTTTGCTTCCCTTGCGGGGCCCCGGCACCACACGGGTGACTTTTTTAGTTCAGAAAAGTTTATACATTAAATTTGTTTTGTTTCATAAAATTAATGACTGATTGGTTTTGTTTTTGATACATTAAGTTTGTTTTGTTTCATAAAAATTAATGACTGATTAGTTTTTATTATTGCAAGTGTTTGCTTTCTTGTAGACATTGTTTAATGTGAGTATTAATTTGGTAATCTTCTTGAGGGAGACTTTCTACGGTGAGAACCTGTCCATGGTAATGTCAGAATCTACAGGTATATTAGAGAAAGTGAGACCTGCAGACTGAATAGATGAACAACAAGGCCAGACTGATAGTGCTATCTAAAACTATAATGAAGAAGAAGAACAAACATTTTAATTTTAACTCTTTCCACGCTTTAAGCCGCACACTGCGCCATGGCGGAAGTCCGTTACACGCTTTAAGCCGCACACTGCGCCATAGAGTTGCTTCCTTATAAGAAGTCTTTCTAGTTTTACTTCTACTATTTTACTTCTACTACTTTTTAACCTTGTTATTCTTTTGGGTTGTCTAGTTTTCTTCAATTTAGTATATAATAATATATATATGTTTATTTATTGACGAGTAGTTGGGATCGTAATTTTAAAAAAAATAATTTATTTTTACTTCCCTTGAATTTACTGCTTAAAAATTGAGGAAATAAATGGGTGTGGAAAGAGTTAAATGTCTACATTTTTGCATCTTTCTCAGTAATCTTTTACCTAACCCTATGTCTTTAAAAACTAATTATATTTATAGCAAATATATTTCAATATTAGTGCTATCCCTAGCTTTGTTTATCATTTCTGTTGTTTATTTCATTTCATACAATAATATTAAACTAGAACATACCAAAGTTGCATTCTCATTAATATATGCGAATGCTGGAAAATTGCTGCAAGAAATACAAAGAAATTATAGATTTTTCAACATAAAATGTCTTAGAAGGCTCCAGAAAATATTTTTACCAGGAAAGATCACAATTGTGGTTATGTGGAAGAAAAACTAATTGTACATCACCGGTGACAACAATTGGAGGAAAATGATGGAGATGGATCAGATATGTGTATAGAATGAAAGCTAACTCTTTGGCATAGAGAGCTATCCAAAGGACAGCAGATAAAACAGCAGACCAGCAGCAATGCAGATCACTTGTAAATGTCTTCTGTGTCAACTGTAACATGAAATAGATATAGACTTCTTCTTCTTCTGCATTCTCACTAGATTGGGATTTCGGATTCTTTAATAAAGGCAGCCATCTGCCTCAGATTATCAGCCACGCCATACAGTTTGTCTTGGACGCTGGTGTAAGTGGGCCACCACTTTCTTCTTAAGTCTGCATACTGGGGGCAGCTCTGCAGGATATTATTCCTATGATTTCTGCTTCCCGTTTGTGCCGACCTCTTCCAGCAGTAAGTTTTGTCCACCCTTGTGACGTAGGTCTGACATTCTTACTGCGTGGCTAAATCTCTGAGGCAGCTTGGCGACCATAGAATCCCATTCCTTATTGTGAGGGGCTGTTGCACCATGTTATGCGCCTTACGGCCTGGTGCATCCGTTTTCTGCAAGCATTTGTTTAGGGTTAGCATCCCCTAGCGGACACTTGCATCTGATTTCAGCCAAACCTCTTTACGCAGTCGCCTCTTACGACATGCGTGGCAGGGAACAGTGGCACTATTCTTTACACCCCAAATTCGGGCCCCGGTAACCACTCGGGCGTGATATAGACTTTAATTATTCCTTTCTTGTTATCATTGTCCCTTTTCTGTTATCGATATTCTCTGTCAAGGTTGATTGTTCATCAAACCTCCCAAATGTCTAGTCAATCTATTTGAAAATGTGTACAAAACAATCTAAGTAATTCCCAGTACAATTAACTTTCAAGTCAATCCAGCTGGGAATATGTACTTACTTTATTAGCTCTTAGCGGACCAGGGCAAAAGTCATGTTTTTACAAGCAATTTTTTAAGAATAAAAATGCCCTTTAGTGTGGCTCCTACAACAGCTGTGTGTTGTCAACATGCTGTATGGATTGGAATGCTGGAGAATGACAGAACAGGATATGTCCAGACTCTCCACCTTTCATACAACTTGTCTGTGAAAAATCTTACACATGTACTGGCCAACTACTATCTCGAACCAAGAATTGCTTGCACGATGCCAACAAGAGAATATCGGCACTATCATCCGAAGACGACGCTGGAGATGGATTGGACATGTGATGCGCATGGAGACTGGCTCCGATACGAAAACTGCACTGAGATGGACTCCAGAGGGTAGATGAAAGCGTGGAAGACCCAAGACGACCTGGAGGAGAACGATAGAGCAAGAACTGAAGGAAGTGAATCATGGCTGGAACACAATACAGAGGAAGGCCATGAACAGAGAAGAATGGAGTGCGTTTGTTGCTGCCCTAAACGCCTAGGGTGTAACAGGCTAAAGAGAGAGTGTGGCTCCTGGTAAAAAGGTGTCCAACCCAAAGCTATGTAGTGTGGCATTTGGTCCACAAGGAGTTAAAACAATTCTCAGTACAGTCAACTTTCTAATCTATCCAGCCGAGAATCTGTACTCAACATTTTATCTCTTCTCTTTCAGCCTGTTACGCCCTTGGCGTTAGGGCAGCAACAAACGCACACCATTCTTCCCTGTTCATGGCCTTCCTCTGTATTGTGTTCCAGCTATGATTCATTTCCTTCAGTTCTTGCTCTATCGTTCACCTCCAGGTCGTCTTGGGTCTTCCACGCTTGCCTACCCTCTGGAGTCCATCTCAGTGCAGTTTTCGTGTCGGACAACTTTTTATGCAATTCCTAATTTGTTAACTCCTGAACATTCTAAACATAAGAGTAATAAAAGGAGTTACAACTGGAGCTGCTGTGTGAGTGCTCTAATACTTGCGCTCTTAGCATGCGCTGATTGGGACTTAGCATGCGCTGATTGGGACTTAGCATAATGGTACCAGTAGGGACAATCCATATGCAGTGATGTTAACTTCAGCAATTGTACAATGCAATTGTACGAATAAGATACACATAGAAAGAGTGTTTTGAAACTGTTTTGAATTTATTGCTTTCCATTTGTCTGTTTTAACATAATTTTGATTGTTTGTTTATCCATTAACAATGAACAGATAGTGGTAAACAATTTCTTTTTTTTGTAGAAAATTCAGTGTGTCATTCACTGCTTTTGTCTTTCTTCTTTTTTTTTAGTTGTAATATTTGATCACTCATGGCTGATGCATTTATGTTCTTTTATGTATGATACAGATATAGAAACATATAATTATATGTAGCTTTAGTAAACAATATGAATATTTGCATTATAACTATGTCCATTTGATTGAAAGATTTTTCCTTTTCTCTAATTATGTTTTGCCTTACAGCGTCAGGATAAGAAGATATTTTTCTGGAACAGGTTTTTGCTTGCATTTCATAAATAGTATTTTCCAACATCGATTTTGAATCGATCAAGTGATTTAGGCAGTTTAGAGTTACCCGTTGTTCAAGTCAAACTGGATGCCTGAGAGGCAGAGTGAGAGGTGTGTTTAATCAGTGAGCCACAGGAACTATCAGTATGCATACTCTTCGATATCTGTTGGGGAGACTGAGCACCTATGGGTCTGCCCGAGTGCAATGACGTCAGTTTAGTAACCAATAACCAAATAGTATTTTCCACTACCTCTGTTATTTCTGAGTTCCACAAGGCGTGGACAGCCTTTTGCTTTGTATCCACTGTATCGGAGTAGCATTTCACGTTGAGGTAGTTAGTAATCTGCTTATGTGGCCCAACCATTTAATTTGTTATTTCTTGATGAAGCTCAGTAATGATATTGTCCCCACTTTTATCCATGATGTCTTCATTTCTAAACCAGTCCTTTCTTGATACTCTCATCATTCTGCGTAGACACTTCATCTCTGTCGTGACTAGTTGTTGTGACCTCAGATCTATATGGGGTCAAAGGTAACAATCTTAGGTGCCACTAAATTAATGACATTGAAAGGGCAGTATCTAAGTACAACATAAAGCCAAAGGTAAAAAATCACAAGAGCAGCTGTATTAGTGGTATTAAAAACATGGTACCTTTGTTCAACACTGCGCCCAAAAAAATCCCAGAAGCACAAGAGACGCAGGATCAATTGCATAAAAAGAACATGACATAAGCTTTTGACAATGTTCAATTTTTTTCTCTCATCAATCTTTCCATAACATCACAAATCTTTTCTCTGTCTTCCTCTACTTCTTTTGCTCTTTTTATATTCTGCTATCATCTAATTTTTGTATGGCTTTATTTCCAAGTGTAGATTCAATATGTTTTGCTTGTATTATTTTAGTCTTAGGTTGCATTTATCTCTGTTGTTTTTATGTCATAATTTTTCTAAAATTAAACATCAATGTCATTAATACTATAATCAGCCAATTGCAAGAATTCAAATACTTAGGAAACATTTCACAGATGATGGATGACTAGACAGAGAGATAGAGGCTAGAGTGCAAAAAGCAAATGCTATAACCTACCAGCTATCCCCTTGTTAATGCATCCAAACATCTAACCTACAGCTAATCAACAAATGAGCAACAGCATTTTCATGTCTACTTTGTGTTACCAGAGCCAAACATGGAGAATGACCTTGCTTGAATTACACTGAAAAACAAAATATGAGGTGGCTCGCCACTTAATAAGAATGCAACTAAACTCCACTGTATATAGTCTTCTACAACAGAACATCAGGAAAGAAGGCGAGAGGAAGACCACGAAAAAGATTGTTAGATGACCCAGCAGAATCCTGTCAAAATGCAAAAATAACTATCACCTAAGCCACTAGAACAAAAACAGAAAACCATAACACTGGACAACAACTCTGTAACAATGTGATGGATGATAAAAGCGGTAGAGGAAGAATTCTTCTATTTGTTTTTATTTTATTGTAATATAAACAAGCATTCTCCATAATCTTCTTCTTTAAACGCTCCATATCGATCACTTATTAAACCACTCTTTGGGATTTGGATGTCATCTGAGCCTAAGAGCGATTGCACGTTGTGCCAGTTATGCACTTGCAAGTAGGTCAGCACATCTGATTTCTGCGATGCTTTATTATTTACTAGGATAGCTTTCCTAGGCCCCTACATGTCGCCTCTTATGACATTCCTTGTAGATCACAGTGTTACTATTCTTTGCTCCACCTGCAACACACAGGCGTTCTCCATATTTACTTCTATATTTCAGAAACATTTTTTTCCTGTTTATTATTTGTTTATGTCTCTCAATCAATCAAGTGCCATGCCTGCCAGCGTAGACGATCATGTCTCTCCACAACTTTCTCTGCTTGGTGCATGTAATCAGTTCTGACGTCAATCTTTTGTCGAACAGAGATGTCAGGCCATCCAGCATTTTCTCCCTCTGTCTTCCACGATCTCTCCTTCCTTTAATTTCCCTCGTTCCTAAAGCAACGATCTCCCTCCTTAAAACAATATTAGCTTTACATAACACTTGAAGACTATCTTTCATTACTAAACACTTGTTCTTTTATTCTATGTTTTATCATTTTTGGAGGTTCATTTTTTCCTGAAGAAATTTACAACTGATGATTTAAAAATTAAGTCACTTATTTAGATCTGTCCTGTTGGATTCTCCAAAAAAAGTTGAATAATATTTTTCAAGTTTGTTGGAACTCTGATATAATCTCCTACATACTCTGATATAACCAAAACAAGGTTTGTCTTTAGGTTGAAAGAGGTGTGCCTGAGCTTAAAGGGGCTTTATTTCCCTATTTAACAAACGACAATAGATCTGTCCTTGATCCATATCTCTTTCTTTTCGATCCAGAAGCACTTGAGCTGAAAGCTTTCGGCTCTATCATGGACATCGTAACCCTTCGGCTCGGTGCACGAACACCGTAAATCTTGGGAACCTGTAGCTTTTCTGCCAGTCCGCTGAGTTGAACCCGCACTTACAGAGGACTAGTCACCGTAGTCCACGCGCTACGAACACGCTGGGCAGGGCACGACCTTGATCCATATAAGGAAACAACTTTACTTTTGTTGTTGTGTGTAACATTTCATTTTAAAAAATCTATTGTTAAAATAAATTATTGTTTCATTTATGTTTCTATTTTTGAAAACATTTTCTGCCAGTTTTATCTAATAGATTGCATTGATACATTTATGAACATATTACACTGTCGGAATAAGAAAAATTCTGCCACTACTATTTTAGTACATTCATTCATTGGCCTCTTTGTCTCAGGAGACAATATGTCTTGCGTCCTATTTAGTGTGATTTAGTACGTATATAAAGTAATATCAAGTACATATCCTCTGTATATCATAGATAGAGAAATGAACAAATAGTTCTATCCAGAAAGAACTCAAAATTAACCCCTTTACTCCTCTGAGCCAATATACTGGCTCGTAGTAATTTTTCAGACAACGCAAAGCCAGTATACTGGCTAATACAGTATACACTGTAATAGAAATGCATCTGAAGGGAGAACAAAATAACTGAGGGAAAGGGTTAAAGAAAAATGATGCTGTAAATAAGAATGAGAAAATGGAAGTATTTTGGACATTAACTCTTTCCACGCGCAGTTATTTTCTCAATTTTTAAGCAGTTAATTCAAGGGAGGTAAAAAACACCAAACAAAACGATCCCAACTACTCTTCAATAAATAACCATATATATATTAATAATAATAATAATTCCTCTCGATCGTTATACGTTACATAGGGCCTGCAAGTAATTTCTCCATACTGCTCTATCCTGGGCAACTCGCTCAATCTCCTCCATGGAACTGAGACCGATATTTCCTGCCTCTCTCAGCAAAGTTCGCTTCAGGGTCTCCTTAGGTCGACCTCTCTTTCTTGAACCCTTTGCATCCCACTTCAATGCCTGCTTTGATATTCGTTGATCATTTCTCCTCAAGGTGTGCCCAACATATCTCCATCTTCTCTTTCTTATAACAGTTGTCACTAGTGGTTGACCAGACATATATATATATTACTATATACTAAATTGAAGATACCTGGACAACCCAATAGAATAACAAGGTTGAAAAGTAAAATAGTAGAAGTAAAACTAGAAAGACTTCTTATAAGGGAAGCAACTCTATGGCGCAGTGTGCGGCTTAAAGCGTGCAACGGACTTCCGCCGTGGCGCAGTGTACGGCTTAAAGCATGGAAAGAGTTAAAGAGAGAAAGAGTTAGAGAGACAAAGAGTTAGAGAAGACCATTATAGAAGGAGGCATTCCCAGCAAATAAGGGTAGAGGGAGAACAGAGAAGATAGATTCAAGATGTAAATGATGATTTGAACATGACGGCTGCAGAGGCCAATGAGAGAGCTAAATTCCAAAGGACTGTTAAAGTGGTAAAGTTCTGCTCATGACAAGCTATTTGATCATGTACACGAAGTAAAGAACCTCTTTTTATATCATGGTGTATATTATTGGAGAATATAGTGTTAGAACAAATTTGTCTCTTGACCGACAACACACAGTGGATGCTGAGGTCAACATCACTGCAGACACCTTTACTTCCCAGTGCTTTTCTGGTCCCCAATTGAGACTGGGGTCTCTGTGTCTAAGTGGTTAAGCCTTTGCTTTGCGTTCCAAAGGTCGTGAGTTCAAATACGGATTAAGCCATTGTGTTCACAAAAGGCAATTTACGTTAATATATGTTTTTTCACTCCTTCTGATTTTTTTATTTTGCACAATTGCTCAATGTCTTCGAAATAATGCATTCATGTCTGCATCTAGCAATCTGTATTGCCATAAAAGTAGCCTTGAGAATGAAATGTTTCGAGATTAGTTATAGTTCTCTTAATCTCAGTTTTTCAATAGATCCATGAACTGTGACAGGTACTTAACCCTTTTGCTGATACATACTTTCTGAAGGCTGAGCTAAAAATAGCCACTCTTTGTTTCTAGGTCACAAACGTGAATGTACGCCTATAGCAGTGACAGTAGCAATGTATAACATGTTAACACATCTTTATCCCACAGAGAAGAGATAATAACAGATGTGTTAATGTGTCTTTAGAAGTGAATGGGAAAAACGTATATATATATACGTCCTTAGCAGCTAAAGGGTTAAATTTCTTTTTTAAAATAAAAGTACATTGTCACATGGACAGTAAACAAACAGATACAAAAAATCTCTAGAGGCCACAGAGATGTGGTTTTACAGAAGAATTATGAGAATTTCATGGACTGTTAAAATGACGAATGTAGAGGTGTTGAATGAGGTCGAGACACAGAGAAAACTTATTGTCAGTATAAAAAAGAGGCAGTCGTCATTTTTTGGACATTTGATGAGAAGTGGAGGTTTAGAACACATTGTGACAACCGGTAAAATTTAAGGGAGACAAGACAGAGGGAAAAAATATTAGACAACCTGACTTCATGGCATAGAAGATCTGAGATGATAGCAAATGCCAGGGACAGAGATTTGTAGAGATCCATGTTCGCCTAAGCCAGCTGTTACAGCACCTGATGATGATATTGTCACATTTTGTGTTACTTGATTGATCAAGTTTGCAGTTTGTTTGATAGTTTCATATCACCTTGTGTGTTAGTTGATCAAATCACCTTGTGTGTTAGTTGATCAAATCACCTTGTGTGTTAGTTGATCAAATCACCTTGTGTGTTAGTTGATCAAATCACCTTGTGTGTTAGTTGATCAATCAAATTTGTTTGCAGTATGTTCACAAGCACTTTTATTTGATTTGTGTATGATTTTTGCTGCATAACTGTTCTGAGATTTAGAAATGTCTGCACCTCATATTAGTTTCAGTTTTTTTAATAATTAGTATACACAGAACCTTGCTTGAATTACATTTGAGAAACAAAGAATTAAGTGGTTCGGCCCCTTAATAAAAATGCAACCAAACTCATCTGTATACAGAGTATTCTATAACAGAACAGTTGAGGGTGGAAGAAGGAAAGAAGGGCAGAGAAAATCCTGGTTTGACAACATCAAGAGCTGGTGAGGACAGAGTTTCTCCACACTCGCTCGAGGAGTTGAAGACAGAGACTCATGGCTTGATTTTTGTGCTGATGTCTCCACAGTGACACCCTACGACCTAACTGGTTATGGGCTTTATTATATTATTAGTATTATTATAACAGAGCATCAGGAAAGAAGACGAGAGGAAGACCACAAAAAGATGGATATATGGCATCGCAGAATGTTGTTAAAAAGCAAATATAACTTTCACCAAAGCCACTAGAGCAGTGCAAGATAAAAACATAAAACCACAACACTTGGTGACAACTCGGTAACAGTGTGACATCATCAGAAGAAGTTACACAGAAAATTTTAGCTGTATATAAAACACATTAACATATCTAACTTTTTTCATGCTTCTTGCAGGTGTGTTTACAAAATAAGTTGTAGGATTCTTATTGTGTAACCAAATTTATTTTTTTTTTATTTTTTTTTTTTTTTCTTTCGTCCGCTTTCAACTCAGACGGAGTTTCATCTCTGAAACTGATTTTTGCGTGAAAATCTGTTTTCCAATTTCTTACAATGGCAGCAGCGTGCACATTGTAAATTACTTACACTGGCAGCCGTGTGCTCAATGTACTCGTAATTAGTATTCCCTGCCATACAGGCAGATTTTCTCCGACTTCAGAGGTACTCACGTTATCGTCCTGAGTAAGACCAAGGAACTCGAACAAATGCCGGACAGTAGGTTCGAACCCGAGCTATGAGGCGTCTCACAGCTAGCAGGCCGAGCTACTATCAACTACTCTAGGCAGTCCCCCACCAAATTTATTAAATATCATTCAGTTTTGTAGATAAATGAATATACTTTTATCACAAATAACAGAATGGGAAAAAAATGAATAACGAACCAGTAATGATCAGAATGAGTTGAGGTAAATTTTGAGCTAATGACAATGAAACAAGTCAGAGGGAAGTCTGCGGTACAAGACCAAACAGGAAAGACAAATGTGTGCATGCTGCGGCACTTGGTAGCTAATGTGTTAATATTATTGTTCACTTAATACATTAATATTTTTATCTATTAAACACATTGATTAGTTTCATTTAGTCATCAGATCATCATCACTGACATCGAACCAATTAAGTCCATAAGTGCTCTGATCTCCTCAGTATGTCTCTCAGCATGTGGCAACTAACGACACCAGTTCTTTGTTGGTTTACTATTTTTCTTAGACTACCATTATAGTGCTCTTGTCTAGCTACACCACATTTTACTTGGAATTCTTGCCAGTAGTGAGCTTAATCAAACTTCTCTGCAGGTAGTTTGGAACCAAATTTGTTTCCGTGGATTTTTGAAAGGTAAAAATAGACCTCACCATTCAGAAAGCAATGGAAAACTACTGAACGTATAAGTGGCGCCTAGAAAATCAACGACTGGTTTACTGTGATGGATGGCTACATCCTGTAAAGGATATGCCATGATTTTCATTTTTTTCATTCTTGCAGTCTGGTTAGGGTTGTAGATTCACCATTATTACTTGAATCATTTACACAGCCTCTTTCCCGTAAGGAATTCAGATTATCAATCTGGTCCAGTGCTCACTGCAATCTGCTTTTTGCTGCAGCCATATCTGCAAGCCTATCTGCTTGCTAATTTCTCTTTACACCTGCTTCCCCTGACACAATATTTAAAAACAACCATTAATATTACTGTTCAATAAGCACATTCATATTTTTATCCAATAAACACAGTAATATTACTTTTCTTTGGTAGAAGCACATTTGTGTCTCCACCAAACAATCAATTAATTTTTGTATATGAATGTATCTTAATCACAAAACATACTTTCACATTATTCAAGGGATACCTAATATTTATTCATTATAATGTACAAATAACATCAAAGAACAATATGTATGTATTATATGCAAGAAATTTATCATTATCTTTAAATGCTTAAAAGTAATAGTCCATGTTTAATACTCAAACTATGTTTACTCTTTATTAGACCATGTCATAAAACCTTGTCATCGTGTCTTCTATCTTCAGCTTGCATTTCATAAAACCTTGTCATCATGTCTTCTATCTTCAGCTTGCATTTCATAAAACCTTGTCATCATGTCTTCTATCTTCAACTTGCATTTCATAAAACCTTGTCATCATGTCTTCTATCTTCAGCTTGCATTTCATAAAACCTTGTCATCGTGTCTTCTATCTTCAACTTGCATTTCATAAAACCTTGTCATCATGTCTTCTATCTTCAGCTTGCATTTCATAAAACCTTGTCATCGTGTCTTCTATCTTCAGCTTGCATTTCATAAAACCTTGTCATCCTGTCTTCTATCTTCAGCTTGCATTTCATAAAACCTTGTCATCGTGTCTTCTATCTTCAGCTTGCATTTCATAAAACCTTGTCATCGTGTCTTCTATCTTCAGCTTGCATTTCATAAAACCTTGTCATCATGTCTTCTATCTTCAGCTTGCATTTCATAAAACCTTGTCATCATGTCTTCTATCTTCAGCTTGCATTTCATAAAACCTTGTCATCGTGTCTTCTATCTTCAGCTTGCATTTCATAAAACCTTGTCATCATGTCTTCTATCTTCAGCTTGCATTTCATAAAACCTTGTCATCGTGTCTTCTATCTTCAGCTTGCATTTCATAAAACCTTGTCATCATGTCTTCTATCTTCAGCTTGCATTTCATAAAACCTTGTCATCGTGTCTTCTATCTTCAGCTTGCATTTCATAAAACCTTGTCATCATGTCTTCTATCTTCAGCTTGCATTTCATAAAACCTTGTCATCGTGTCTTCTATCTTCAGCTTGCATTTCATAAAACCTTGTCATCGTGTCTTCTATCTTCAGCTTGCATTTCATAAAACCTTGTCATCGTGTCTTCTATCTTCAGCTTGCATTTCATAAAACCTTGTCATCGTGTCTTCTATCTTCAGCTTGCATTTCATAAAACCTTGTCATCATGTCTTCTATCTTCAGCTTGCATTTCATAAAACCTTGTCATCATGTCTTCTATCTTCAGCTTGCATTTCATAAAACCTTGTCATCGTGTCTTCTATCTTCAGCTTGCATTTCATAAAACCTTGTCATCATGTCTTCTATCTTCAGCTTGCATTTCATAAAACCTTGTCATCGTGTCTTCTATCTTCAGCTTGCATTTCATAAAACCTTGTCATCATGTCTTCTATCTTCAGCTTGCATTTCATAAAACCTTGTCATCGTGTCTTCTATCTTCAGCTTGCATTTCATAAAACCTTGTCATCGTGTCTTCCTTCAGCTTCTTTCAAACTGTCATTGTCTTATCTTCAATTCAAAACCTTGTCATCGTGTCTTCTATCTTCAGCTTGCATTTCATAAAACCTTGTCATCGTGTCTTCTATCTTCAGCTTGCATTTCATAAAACCTTGTCATCCTGTCTTCTATCTTCAGCTTGCATTTCATAAAACCTTGTCATCGTGTCTTCTATCTTCAGCTTGCATTTCATAAAACCTTGTCATCATGTCTTCTATCTTCAGCTTGCAACAAATGAAGAGGAAGAAATAATGAGTCGTGCAGACACATGGCAGATGAGCTTGGAAAAAAAGTTTCCAAAGCGTATTTTGAAGACCACAGTGATGGACACTAATGGCAGGAATGTGTTTGTGACCCGATTCTTTCGAGAATCAAACCCCACCAGAAGTTTTGGCGTGCAACCCCGAGAAAGCTATGGTAAACCCAATACTGTTTATTCTTTCTTTTTTTTTTCAGATGCTTGTCGAATATAATATTAAAACTAAATTATGAAGTTTTAATTCCAATGTTGTATCAATCCTAACATATGCCCTGAGAGTTTGGAAATTACTAAAGATATCGAAAGCAAGTTGAATGCATTTGAAAATAGATGTCTGAGAAAAATAATGAAATAAAAGGGGGCGAATTCAGGAGTGATTAAATCCTAGAAATGTCTGGTCAATGACTAGTAACAACTGTTATAAGAAGGAGAAGATGGAGATAAGTTGGACACACCTTGAGAAGAAATGATCAAAGAATCACATAGCAGTCATTGAAGTGGGAAGCAACGGGTTTAAGAAAGAGAGGATGCCCCAGGGAAACCCTGAAATCAACTTTACTGAGAGAGGCAAGAAATATCAAACTCATCTTGTCTTTCTCTACACTATAATGAAAGTTTTGTATAAAGTAAGATAGCACTGTCTTCATTTCATTGTAATGTACCATTTGTTACTGCTATGTACCATTTGATTTAGATTTTTAAAAATTACATAAATACTCTTTGATGGTTAATTAAATACATCAATAATTATTGATAAGACTATAACTGTTATTGACTAAATCTTGTTCTGTTGACCAGGAACTGGCTGCTCACTACGTATCTCTCATTCCATTTGTTTCGGACACTGCACTCTTCCCAGGACAGTGTGATATTTGGAGCACATGCAATGTAGGTATCCATGCATCAGAGATCACATCAAATATATGCATGAATATAATATCATTTTAATATTTTGTTGTCCACTAATTTTGAACACTCTTCTGATAAGAATGGTTAATAGTATAATTGTGGGGGTCTCTCTGGCTAAGTGGTTATGCCCTTGCATTGTGTTCTAAAGGTTGTGGGTTTGAATCCAGACCGTGCCATTTTGTTCGCAAGTGCATATTTTCCAGAGACCTCTATGATTGTTGTAGGAGCTATGAAGTGCGGGGTTTGAGCAATACTCTTGCCGGGTGGCATGCTATTTCTGAGGAGAGGGACTGAGCCATGTGGTGTAAAACCCAGTGCAATGAAGTCAATCCTTTGGTTTTAGACCCTCGAGTAATATATTTGCACCATGAGAAAAATACTTTAAAAAAAGTTAATTGCGTATCCTTTACAGGACTTTGCGAATCAACCCCAGCTTTTAACGCTGTTAGGATTTTTCTAGGCATTATTACGTTCAGTAGTTTGTCATTGCTTTCTGAACGGGTGGTGCCATTGTCCTTTTGTAAAAATCCACGCAAACAATTTGCAACCAAACTGTCCAGCGTGATTTGAACTCAGAACTCGGGTTAATAGACCAAGTCACTATCCGCTAAGCCATAGACGCCACACCTAATACTAGCTTTAAAAAAATACTAGATTTTAAAATATTCACATAAAATGAGAATCAACAAGTCTTATATATATTCACCATTGTTGAATGGGGCAGAAGGGTGGACAATGAACAAATAACTGGAAAATAGAATTGAGACTTTTTAAATGTGGATGGGTATACAGAAGTCAAATGAATGTCATGGAATAAAGAAAATTTATAAAGAAGTCTTCTTCTTCTTCTTTGCGTTTGTTCTTTACAACCAATTTTAATAAATCTTTGTGATTTGTTTGATCTTTGCCAAGAACGTGTATACGTTGCACATTGGTTTGGTAAGACCCTAAACGCATAGACTTCTACACGCTTAGGACACATGCATCCGATTTCAGCCAAACCTCCTTAACTGCCTCTTCACGACATGCATGGCAGGTAACAGTGGTTCTATTCTTTACACCCCAAATTTGGCCCCGCTAACCACTCGGGTGTATAAAGAAGTGATACAATAAGTTAATAAAGAGAAGAGAACTACTCAAAGAAATAAAAGTTAATCAAATAAGGTATTTTGAACATAAAAGATATGACATCTTCTTGCAAACCGTTTTCGATAGAACAGTTTGGTGCAAGAGAGCAAAAGGAAGACAGATTGAGCTGTTAATTAAATTTTGCAACCGACATTCTCACAAGTGAAGAAATGTGCTGGTCCACCTACCTCCTACATACTTGGGCTTTAAAATGTGAAGTGACAGGCATTTCATGCTCTAAAGTCTGCTAAAGTTAAAAAGCTGCACTGAGATGGACACCAGGGGGTAAACTAAAATATGGGAGATCCATAATGGCCTGGAGGAGAACAGTAGAACAGGAACTGAAAGAAATGAATCATAACTGAAACATAATACAGGAGACAACCAAGAATAGAAAAGAATGACAGGAGAACAGTAGAACAAGAACTGAAAGAAATGAATCATAGCTGAAACATAATACAGGAGACAACCAAGAATAGAAAAGAATGACAGGAGAACAGTAGAACAAGAACTGAAAGAAATGAATCATAGCTGAAACATAATACAGGAGACAGCCAAGAATAGAAAAGAATGACAGGAGAACAGTAGAACAAGAACTGAAAGAAATGAATCATAGCTGAAACATAATACAGGAGACAACCAAGAATAGAAAAGAATGACAGGAGAACAGTAGAACAAGAACTGAAAGAAATGAATCATAGCTGAAACATAATACAGGAGACAGCCAAGAATAGAAAAGAATGACAGGAGAACAGTAGAACAAGAACTGAAAGAAATGAATCATAGCTGAAACATAATACAGGAGACAACCAAGAATAGAAAAGAATGACAGGAGAACAGTAGAACAAGAACTGAAAGAAATGAATCATAGCTGAAACATAATACAGGAGACAGCCAAGAATAGAAAAGAATGACAGGAGAACAGTAGAACAAGAACTGAAAGAAATGAATCATAGCTGAAACATAATACAGGAGACAGCCAAGAATAGAAAAGAATGACAGGAGAACAGTAGAACAAGAACTGAAAGAAATGAATCATAGCTGAAACATAATACAGGAGACAACCAAGAATAGAAAAGAATGACAGGAGAACAGTACCAGAACTTGGAAAGAATGAAATCATAAGCTGCAAAGTTAAAGCTGCAGAGAGGAACCAAGAATAAAAAGAACTGAGCTGAGGAGAACAGTAGAACAGGAACTGAAAGAAATGAATCATAGCTGAAACATAATACAGGAGACAACCAAGAATAGAAAAGAATGACAGGAGAACAGTAGAACAAGAACTGAAAGAAATGAATCATAGCTGAAACATAATACAGGAGACAGCCAAGAATAGAAAAGAATGACAGGAAAACAGTAGAACAAGAACTGAAAGAAATGAATCATAGCTGAAACATAATACAGGAGACAGCCAAGAATAGAAAAGAATGGCATGCATTTCTTGTTGTCCTAAATGCAAGGCTATCACAGACTAGAGAGAGAGAGAGGAGTCTGCAAAGGCCCTGGGACAGTTTCATCTGTGTACCTACTGATACATACGTAGTGCAGTCAAGTCCTCCCCACTTTTTACAATGTTTATTTGTCCCTTTCTTGATAAAGACCTGGTTGTAGAAATGTTGACTTTGTGTATCTGTGGTCATTTATAAAACAGCATTTTAACCATATTTATATCTTCTGTTATTACTTCAGCAATTCATGAAAATGTTGTGTGGAGATGAGGAGGAGCATGCTGTGTTGCTCACCAACTTTTTCTTAGGAATGGACAAAAAGGCTTGGTTGCTGCTAGGTAACACGCTTTGTTTCTTCTGCAATGACATTAATTGCATTGTTGTTCTTGAGAAATCAATATCTGATTCTTATAATGAATCCTCTATTGTTTACATTAGATGTGAGAATCCTCTATTTTTTAATTATTTTCTTTTCCCGATCCAGAAGCACTTGAGCGTTCAGCTCCTCGGCTCGGGGCCATGGACATTGTAACCCTTCGGTTCGGTGCCACGAACACTATGAATCTGGGGAACCTGTGGGTTCTGCCAGCTGCTGGAATTGAACCCGCACTCACAGAGGGCTAGTCACCCGCAGTCCAACAAGCTGGGCAGGCGGGCCTATTTTTGTTTAAGAAACAATTAACACTTATTTCTAGGTTATAGGCAATTTGACACTAGCTAAATTATAAACTGTAAAACAGAGCAAAGGCACTAAATCTAGAGAATGATTTAGAGTTGGCTGAATCGACAATATTAGACAGACTTGATTGGCATAGCAGAATCCTGTCAAAGAGCAAAAATAACAATCACCCAAGCCACCAGAACAGCGCAAGACAAAAACAGAAAACCACAACACTGAACAACAACCCAGTAGCAGTGTGACGACAAAAGAAGAAGAAGATTGCAAATAAGAAATAATTGGAAGTATGGAGCGAAGAGATAAGACGTCCAGAAGAGTTTGCTTGAAGGGCAGTATTATATAATCTTGGTTGCAAATATAGAATAGTGGGTAGCATGACCAAAAAAAAGCCTGATTAAGATCTCCATGATGACCAAACGTTTGATTGAAAGACAATATTAGATAGTCTTCTTTCTTTTTCTAATCCTTTTTATCTCACATCATCAAGATCAGAAGAGATTTATAGAACTGACTTTTGTATGCGCTTCATAAATGTTCATTGCATGTCCAAAAAAGGACAATGATCAATGCACAGTTGCAAAAAATAACCATTTGAAATGTGATGCCTACGAACATTTACCAACATCATCAGAAAAGACAGCATCACCAACATCAGCATAAGAAAGAAAGTTGAGACAGAACTTTGCTTGAGTTACATCAAGAAATAAATAATGAACTGGTTTGGCCACTTAATAAGAATGCAACAATACTCCACTGTATAGTCTTCTACAACAGAACATCAGGAAAGAAGGCGAGACGAAGACCATGAAAAAGATGGTTTGATGGTATAGCAGAATCCTGTAAAAATGCAAAAATAACTATCACCCAAGAAACTAGAGCAGCGCAAGACAAAAACAGAAAACCATGACTCTGGGCAACAACCCGGTAACAGTATGACAACAAAAGAAGAATGAAGAAGTCAGATATCTGAAAGCGGCTAACAAATGACAAATAAATATATTATGTCTAAGTGCATCTTAAATTAGAGTCATTTATTTGGGCTTGCTAAACAGTTCTATTAAATTATTTCATTTCAGGAACTGCAATTCCAGAGGGAAGAACAGCCTATGTCTTGACAGAAGATAATGGACAATTTGTAGTGTGGAATGCAAGGTCTGGAGAAAGGTTTAGTGTGTTTGATAACTACTGTCCTCTACAGATTGTGGGATGTGTCATCAATGCAGAAAATGTGAGTATAAAATTAACATATGAGAGTGTATGCAAAATACCATTTTAATTGAATATAATGTTTAATTCTCTTTGTCTCCAAGTATAGTTTTTTTGTTATCTTTCCAATGAGCTCTGGCCAGTGCTACAAAGTTCATGCACTGTCATCTGGTCCACCAGAAGACTGAGCAAGGAAACATGCATACAGAATAGGTAGAGGAGAAAAGAAAAGAGGACACAAAAGATATGCTGGACAGATATAGTTTAGAAGAAAGATAATTTGAAAGGTCCAAAACAAGAGGTTGCACTATGTTTGGATATCATCTATTGAAGTTTGCAACCTCCAGAAACTCTACTGTCCAGGGTATGCGGGTGTTCGCAGCAATGAGAGAGCGTACAGGCTTGCATCAATTGTTGGAGAGTTGATGGATAGAGGATCATCTTGGTTTTCTGGGCTGTCTGTTTGAAGAAGGCAATAAACTGAATTTATCTAGCAATTTAGCAAGTTTGCATTACTCTACAAGCAAAACTGGATGCTTGAGGTCAGAATGAGAAGTGGATTTAACCACTACTACAGGAACCATCAGTATGCATGACCATTTGACATCTTCTGGAAAGATGAGCACCTATGGATCTGCCCAGACTGCTATAATGACGGTTCAGTAACGAATAACTATTACTGAAGAAGAAACTGTGAGTATGAAACTGATATATGAGAGTGTATGTACAGTGTTTCTCATTTCAGAGATAACTGTTAACAACATGAACAGTAGTGCACCATAACACCTCTGTAGCCGGTGAAAAGCTCGCCTGAATGGGGAACGATAATTGTAATAAGGAACACAAAAATCAGTTAGAGGTGCCATATTAGGTACCATGACTACGCCTAGATTTATAACGGGCAAATTTTTTTAAAAAGCACATAACTGTGAGTTAAAACTTCATATCTTCTGGCCAGACAACTATAAAATTTGAGGCTGCCTGTTTACATGATGAAGCTTCAGTCTTTTTATTTTATGTGGTCTAATCCTGGGATTTAGACAAGAGCTGTACGGATGCTTTCGCATCCAAAATATCTTTTTGAATCAGACATCTTGGTTTTGTTTGTAATATATATTTCTATAACACAGATTTTATTTTGTTTTACAAATGTTGTTTATATAATATACAACTTTGGTTTTTTTTTTTAAATAGTTGTGTGTATATAATACACCTTTGACTCTTTTTTGAAAATATTTGTGTATATTGATTGATTAGTTGATTATACATATTTTTTTCAAAATATTTTAAATATATATACAAAATACATCTTTGGTTTTTTTGTAAAATATTTTTATTATTTATATATAATTATACATCTTTGGTTTATTGTAAAATATTTTTATTATATATATAGTACATATCCTATTTTTTGTGAAATATTTTTGTATATTATAATACACGTTTGGTATTTGTAAAATATTTTGTTTCTAAAATCTGTTCATCACACACATTTGATTGGCTTGTAACATATCTTTCTATATATATCATGTATCTTTGATTTGTCTTTTAGATCTGGGCCAATGTCCAACAATACGAAAAACCATCACAGATGAGCTTCATTTTAAACAACACAAGTAATTGGCATTCATTCTATAACAAGTCATTTCCTGCTCGTGGTCTGGCTTCAGTTCAGGTATGGTAAAAACTGGTGTGTGTCTCTGTGTCGTAAATACATTTGCATCTAGTGTAGAAGGTTTTCGAAACTTTAGATGCAATGATAGTCCAGTTTTATAATTTTTATATCTTCCCATCTATGAAAGCTACCGTATTGCCAAATTTCAAGTCTGTAGGATGTCCAGATATCTTCCATTAAAGTCAACAGACATATACACATATAAATTAGAACTTTATCTTATATATATAAGGTAACGAATAGAAAATGAGCTATACGTATATATATATATATATATATATATATATATATATATATATATATATATATATATATATATATAACTAACGTTATAGCTCAATTCTTTGTGTTCTGCTATTATCTGGTTAGCCTGCTGAGCTTCAGTATCGTCGTAAAGACAAGAAGTTTGACAGTCTTGTGTTAGAGTTACAGGAGAGGATTGAGCAGTTATTGAAGAACAAAATCATGGAGTGGAGAAGTCGGAATATCACCCGCTGGAACAGACACTGTACCCAGATCATGAGAAAGCTGCTTCCAGTGTAAGTAAAAATAATGAATTAAAAACTAAGTCAGTTTGTTTTCTCTTCTCTTGTGCCTTTTTAACCACTGGTAGGGCATACACCCTCAATTAACTCATGACAAGGCTTTCTTCTTCAGCGATCTCTGATCATGTTCTTAGTTTACTGTGAACCGTAAACTGGTCAATCAGCTTGAGTCTATCAGGTTTTCACAAAGCTTAGTTTTAGGTCAATTGGGAGTGGCCACATGTTGCTTCTCAGCTCATACAGGAGAGGACAGTCTTGTAGGACATGCTCCGGTGTTTGTTCCGCCTGCTGACACTGGTAGCGAGCTGTTTGATTTATTCCTAGTCAATATAAGTGTTTATTGAGTCTGCAGTATCCAGTATGTAGGCGAAATATAATGACCTGGTCTTCTCGTCTTCCTATCTTGTGCTATTTCTTGCAGCTTCTTCCTGCTCTTCCAGGTACCGTTAATCTCTGCCTCTAAACCCTCTTTCCTTGTACTTATAGTTTTTCCTCTCTTTTGCTTTCCCTGTTGGTTGAGCTTGTTTTACAAAGTTTAAAGTAACAAAGTTAATTATATTTTTTATTTAAACTCTTTATCAACTTGCCTGGTTTGATTATAAAGAAGTTAGTAATCATTTTATTTTTAAATTGCATGTCTTCCAGCTCTTCCATGTATCGTTAATCTCAGCCTCTAAACCTCTTTCCTTGTACTTCTAGTTTTCCTCTCTTTGCTTTCCTGTGGTTGAGCTGTTTTACAAAGTTTAAAGTAACAAAGTGAATTATATTTTTGATTTAAACTCTTTATCAATTTGCCTGGTTTGATTATAAAGAAGTTAGTAATCATTTTATTTTTAAATTGCATGTTGAAATGTTGTTTAGAAAGGTATCTGATAGTGATGATCATGTCACATCACTCTGGACAGGCCCATATATCCTCCCCAACATCTTAACCGCTGCATAACAACTAATCACACCCATTCAATGTTGATTAATCAATGAAGTGTTTGTGTTTGGCAGCTCAAATGTTTACTCCCATCTTCACTCCGGATAGGGAATGTAGATTTTAAAATGTTCTTAGTCATCTATACTACCTGCTTCTCTTATGGCAATGATGATATCTGCACTTTCCATTGACTTTTCTTCCTCAACAACTGCTTTATCAACTAGGTGATTTTCATGCTCATTTCCTTGTAATCCTGCATGCCCTGGTAGAAAAGTATCTATGAATATGTATATGCTAGCTTGCAGATGATCATAGTGACCATCTAGTTTTATCACTACTTGACAGGTTGGAAGATAACTGTGGCAAGCCTATTGATCAGTCTTATCTGAAAGACCTAGAGGATTCCTTTAGATCATACAAGGTAAGTGTTTTACTAATTTTCATTTGAGCAAGTTGAGATTTATCTAAAAAATTCAGCCATAGTTATACATTAGGAGGAATGAGAAATCAGTAGCAAGGGAACTTTATCTACAGGATGACAGGACCCAGAGAGAGAGAGAGAGAGAGAGAGAGAGAGAGAGGAGAGAGAGAGAGAGAGGGAGAGAGACAGTAGCCTTACTTCAACTTCAGATTTAATGTACAAGTGTTTACCCATGTATTTGACCTAGCATTGAAATTGTCAACTATTAAAGACACTTTTCTTTTGGTATATAACTCAATGTCAAGATATACATTTTCAAGGCAATCATATACTGACAATTTGTCATGCAGACAACATTTAAGTGTGTACAAGAGTTAATATTTCAAAATATACGACTACTGACTGTTGAATTTGTGAATTCAAAAAGTGAAGTATGAATTTTATATATATGAGATTGAAATGAAAATCGCAGCAATTCATTACAGGACATCGTCATCAAGCACATTAAACGAGTCGTTGATTTTCTAGACCCCACTTATACATTCAGTAGTGGGGACTGCCTAGAGTAGTTGATAGTAGCTCGGCCTGCTAGCTGTGAGACGCCTCATAGCTCGGGTTCGAACCTACTGTCCGGCATTTGTTCGAGTCCCCTGGTCTTACTCAGGACGATAACGTGAGTACCTCTGAAGTCGGAGAAAATCTGCCTGTATGGCGAGGGAATACTAATTACGAGTACATTGAGCACACGGCTGCCGGTGTAAAGTAATTTACAATGAGCACGCTGCTGCCATTGTAAGAAATTGGAAAACGGATTTTCACGCAAAAATCAGTTTCAGAGATGAAACTTCGCCTGAGTTGAAAGCGACAAAGAAAGAAAAAACAAAAAAACATTCAGTAGTTTGCAATTGTTTTCTGAACGGTGAGGTCTATTTTTACAGTTCACAAAAATACACTGGAACAAATTTGCTTCCAAACTGCCCACAGTGGAGGTTGAACCAGGTATTCTTAGGTTATGATCGAGTTCACTCCTGCTAAGCCACAGACACCCACTAATATGAGATTAGAATAAAAATAACAGCTGCCTATCTTTATCTTTCATGCTGTTCTTCTGAATCAAACAATCATTACAATTATTATGGGTTTTTTTTTGTTGTTACTTTTCTTGCAGGTTTCAGGTTTCCCATTAAATCTTCCATATGTGAACATGAACAGTCTTACGGAAACAGTCTTTTCTACGGTGTGCATGCTCAAGATACAAATGACGAGAGTTTGCCTTGCTGTATATATTCGTGGATATTCAAATAATGTCATGTCTGTTTGGATTTATGTAGCGCTCTCATACGATTGCGATAGTTTTAACATTTAGTGTGTTATTTTTTTAATAAAACTTTTTTTTTTAAAAATAATTAATAACTTGTTTTAATTAAAACTGACTGTGGATGTTTGACCTGCCACTGCAATATGAAGGTCTGACCTGCCACTGCAGTATGAAGGTCTGACATGCCACTGCAGTATGAAGGTATGTCCTACCACTGCAGTATGAAGGTTTGACCTGCCACTGCAGTATGAAGGTATATCCTGCCACTGCAGTATGGAGATCTGACCTGCCACTGCAGTATGAAGGTATGTCACAAAATGGAAGAAGTTGTTGAAATGTTCTCCGCAAGTTAAGATCCTAGAAAATGTACATACAGTTTTATTTATCAGTTATGGTTTAACTGCTACAAGGAGCTTTTGTTCACCTTATTTCAAACAAATGCCATTCGCTGCAACATTTCAAGAAATTATGTGCAAACTTGACTTATCAAACACTTCATTTCAGTTTTTGATGACAGGACCCAGGATTTATTTAATAGTGTTCTAGAGTTGCTCACGTAGGGCTGCCCAATTTCTTTCTACACTTTGACTGTCAGACTGCAACCTGTTTTCTAGGGTGTCCTTCCGTCCTTTCATTCATTCGCTTGTTATGCTGTCTATATTCAGTGTTGTATCTAGTATAAACTTCACTGTCTTTTGTAGCTCACACAGAGGTCTGTGCAGTTTTACTAGGCCAGTGAGTTTGCTTCTGTATATCTATTTAGGGCAGACTTGTCTGGAATGCCTGTCCACATATGCATATGGCTGAATTGTCAATCTTGAATTTTGTTTACATGTGACTGTGGGGTTTGTTGTGTCTTGTTGTGAGGTGTAGAATGACAACTTGCTCTAATCTGCTCATATTTTGGTAGTCATCCTGTGTTAATATTGGTGACTTTCTGATTGATTTAATCATCCTTTTCTTTTGGTGGTAGGTAACTGATATAGCCAGTTGTTCTCCTGCAGCACCTTCCTTGGCCAGTTGGTCTGCTGTTTCAGTTCCTGGTATTCCAGTGAGACGGTATCCACTGCAAGACGACCCTGTACTGCTTGAACAGTTCAGACTAATGTCTGTAAACCTGACAATTTTCTGTACTGAAATGCTTGGAATACTGATTTGTCAAAAATACAACAGGTTCTAGGGTGCCAAGAAATGACTTATTTTCTTTAGTTCATTGACATCTCCAAAAGAATGTATAACCTTCACCTTATTCACAGAGTTGACCCTCACCTGTAAATCTAGTTTCACTCTGTGCTAATATGGCAATGTTAAATCTGACTAGTCCTCTTTTAATTAGAGCAGTTCGCCTCTTAAGTCTGTTTATGTTAGAATCTTAATCAAGGAAAGTGTGCACATTCCATGCGCCTGTAAGGAAGGGGATAATTTGTAATCTCTTATTCTTTTGCTCGCTGAAGTGGAGTACCCACCAAATGTGGTAAGCTGGTTAGGTAATGGTGGGGCAGTCAATGTTTAGGCCACCTTTTCTAAGCTCTTCCTTATGCCATGAAAGTGAGCAATGTTTTTCTGAAGAGGTCTACCCAGGAAGCTGCCAAATCCAACTGCTGCTCTGGTTAAAAGACAATATATGATCAGTTATATGAGGACTATCATCATAGCACTCCGGACACGTCCATAGGTTCTCCGATCTCCGCCTCAGCAAATCCAGCGACCCAACACGCCAGTTCGATGTTGATTAATCAATCTCTTTGCATATCTAGTATGTCGTTCTTTTCGGGCTGCACCAATATTACACTATTACAATATATGATATGAGCTGCCTATGTGTATGACCTGGTCAATGACTTCACCACTGGTCATAGCAAGCACATGTGGGAGCAGATAGTTGTGTAGAATGAGTAAATGAATGACTTGCATGGCTATCTGGTTTTAAAATTAGGTAGTTGTACAATTCATCAATCTCACTATCTTGACTGGGTCTATCTGAATGCAGTGACAAGATGGCTGGAGATAAAGTCATGTGCAGTGGATGACCAGGACTTTCTTTGTGCCTCACAGTGCTCCTTAATCTCCATGCCCACTGAATCAACAAATGGTTTCTTCCACACATTTGACAAAATTCAGTCTTCACATACATAAATAGGCAAACCCTTTCTTCTTGAACGCTCTTCCATATTGACCACTCTTTGATTTGTATGTGATCTGAGCCTTAGAGCGATTGTATGTTGTGCCAGTTATGTGCCTACAAGTAGGCCAGCATATCTGATTTCTGCGATGCTTTTTATTTACTAGGGTAGTTTCCCTAGGTCTTACATCAGTTGCCTCTTAACTACATGTCTTGTAGGTCGCAGTGGTACTATTATTTGCTTCCCTTGCAGGCCTCGACACCACACAGGCAGTCAAACCCCTAACTCACCAAATGTTTATAACCATTTTGGATACACTAATCTAGTTTAACTGTCCTGTCAAAGCTGTTGCCTTGGGGTGGCCGCTAGCCACAAGAAGCCACAGGTGAAGACTGGATACCAGATTTTAACTAAATGTGACTTAGATGCTATAAAACTTATGACATTTCATTCACGAGAGTACTACCAATATCTGGCCTAAACATGTAGGCCACCAAGCAAGATTATGACATGCCAGATAAGAAGTATGTGAGCCACAAAACCATCAGTATTCATATACCTTAACTACATATACACACTCAGAGAGATAGATGTTTTCATATATTGAAAGAAATGTGATTAGACACAAATAATAGCCATAACTGTATTTGTAACTGATGGTTTGGCATACGTAGGGGCAAGTCTTTAGATCTAGTATTTGATGATACGTATAATTATATTTGTCTAATTGTATTTGTTATTATTAAATTAATCAACATTACAATTTCATTTGTGTATGTATTCAATGGTATAGCCTATTTGTATTTTTGTATTTAGTCCCTTTTCACTTTTGTTGTGCTGTGATAAACATTTACTTTGTTGTTTGTATTGTTTTAATTCATTAGCATGCACGTTGGCATTGTGTTCAGCATTTACATTATTTGAATGGTGCACTGAGTAATCAGGGTCATTTTGCTGCATGTGTTGTATGAACTCTACTATTCAATATATGATATTTCATATAAAAATTATGTACAGGAGTTGATATGATGGAGACTAACTTTCACAAAAGTTCTAAACCGATGGAAGGTAAATAAAACATGAAAGACCCAAACGATCTGAGAACAATAGAAAGGAATTGGAAAAGATTCAAGCTGGAACACACACACACTCAGAGAGATAGATGTTTTCATATATTGAAAGAAATGTGATTAGACACAAATAATGGCCATAACTGTATTGTAACTGATGGTTTGAGCATGACCTGCGCGCAAGTTCTGTGGACAACTATTGATATGATGAATTATATTTTCATATGTATTTTTATGTCTTAAATTAATCAACATTACACTTTCATTTGTTGTATTATTCAATGGTAATAAGCCTTATTTTTATTTTGTATTGTCCTTTTTCACTTTTGTTGTGTTGTGATAAACATTTACTTGTTGTTTGTATTCTGTTTAATTCATTGACTTGTGCATGTGTGTTCAGCATTTACATTTATTTGAATGTGTGCACTGAGTAATAGGGTTCATTTTGCTGCATGTGTTGTATGAACTCTACTATTCAATATATGATATTGTCATAAACAGAATTATGTACATAGGAAGCTGGATCATGCATGGAGACTAACTTTCTCACAAAAGTCTAAACCGAGATGGACAAGAGGGTAAACTAAAACATGAAAGACCCAAAAACGATCTGGAGAACAATAGAACAGGAATTGAAAGAAAAGATTCACAGCTGGAACACAATGCACGAACAATGACATGCATTTTTTTCTGCCCTAGCGTCAAGTGCTTCACAGGCTAGAGAGAGATACATAGGACAACAGACTGCCTGTGTGTTGCCGGTGCTTGCAAGGGGGAGCACAGAATAGTAACACTGCATCCTACAAGATATGTCGTAAGAGGTGACTGAGGTAGGGACCTGGGAAGCTACCTAGTAAATAAAAGCATCGCAGAAATAGGATGTGCTGACCTACTTCTAGGGACATAACTGGCACAATATACAATCGTTCTTAGGCTCAAATCACAGAGTGGTTTAACATGTGGTCGATTTGGAGCGTTCGAAGAAGAACAAAAGATACCAAGAAATTAAATATCCCAGCAACATCTAGAAGATAATGCATCTGGTACAGACATCTTTATGAAAGACTAGATATATAAATAATAAAGTTGTTAAATGATTGGGAGAATTTTGAAACAACAAAAGTGAAATTTGCAGAAATGTGACAAAAATTAAGCATGAGTACAAAATGCTGAGATTATATATAAGAAGTATGCGTAACAAGAAATGTATGAAAACCATCAGCATGTGCTCTTCCTTAAATGTTGTAATGTCTGGAAAGAGTGTCTGAATTTTAACTATATGGAGTAAACACATAATGATGATGTCATATCCACAGCCCTAACATGAAGTTTCAACACATACACTGAGAAAACAAAAATAAGTACTGCATGACAAGTGTATTCTTTATAAACCTCACATATTTTATTACTAACTGAAAATTATATATTTGGCACTCAACATTTATTCATATTAACTCACATTCAATTAGTCAACGCTGCCTTATTTCTCTAGATAAATGTAGTCAAAGATAATGTCTCTCTTTGTGTCTGTTATCAGCTTCCTTCTATTTGAGTCTCATCTCATATATTTTATGTCTCCTCTGCAAACTTTTTTAGCACATCCCATTTTCCTCCTTCCCTGGGGACTTCCTTGTCGGTGACTTGTTACCCATTATAATTTAAATGTGTTATCAATATCTAATCTAACATCATTTTCATTGTCTTACAGTTTCCAGGCATTACATACATTAGTTTATGTTGCATTTTCTTGCTAAATAACATTCATACTTATCTTGTTCTGTCATTTCCAAGTCAACAATATAACTTATCTGCTGCATTATTCTACTACCACTGTCACTTGCACTTTCCACATATATATATATATGAACAGTTCTATACTTTCTTTTAACACTGGCACCAAAGTCAAAGATTGTGGGTGAAATGATGGATTTATGATATAAGTGAAGAAAATGATACAATAATGTTCAATATCACAAGCAAGACTGAATCATCTTTATGATAGTTTGTGCTGTTTCTAAGCTTGTATCCTTCAGAGCTAGTGTGAGAATCACTGGTATGGGTGGATTTAGTTCTGTAACAATTGTTTTTGCCACAACATGTGTTATTGGCTGGGGAAGAGACAAGAGGTATTATTTCATCTATGTCACAACTGTCTGTAGGTGTTACTTTAGTTGCTTTGTGCACATTAACTTCTTCCATACAAAAATTCGACCCAAAAATGTACTTACAAAATTACTCCGTTAGGTGGCTATATAAGTGGTTCTTCAATAGCTTACAAGACTTTGCAATATAGCACAAAATAACATGAGTTCCTGAAAAAGAGGTGGGTTCTTGGAACAATCTACATCGGGATACTTGCATCAAGAATCCAAGACACAAATCAAGACAGCAATTATGAGACAATGGAGGAAAAAATCACCCTAACAATAACCCAACTGATCACTTTAGTCTTCTGAGAATTTGAAATATTCTTAAGATCAGATCATCCATGTGTTACCAACACCAAGTATAAATTTTAGTGTCTTCATCCATCAGGCGGTCACCAAGAAATTGAAGGATATCCTCCCTAATCATCTTCAACTCCCTGTTGATCAATGCTGCTGATACAAATCTGTCTATTCTTTAATTGCAGTTAACCTGCATGTCTGGAACAGTAGATCCACGTAAGCTTCTGGAGGTTGAAAACCTCAATAGATGACATTCACTAATTTTGCAACCTACCATTTAGACCTTCTGGAGCATCGACTGAGAGTCAGACACAACAGACCCAGTAAATGGAGTCTCAGAGAGTCCATGAAGGGCACAAGTCTCAACCTCCATGCTAGAAATAGTTGGCTCCATTCCACTCTGTAATGACCCTACCATAGGCGCAAGCTAGGAAACCCAGCCTAACTTCTTAACAAGATGCACAGACCCATCGATATATACATCCTCACTTGCGTTATCTGCTACTTGATTGCGAGTTCAGCCTTCATATTACCCCAATCTCTACATTCCCTTCCTTCTGCTTCTTAGAATGCTTCATATCGACCACTTGTTAATCACTGTGTGATTTGTATGTAATCTGGGCTTAAGAACGAATGTACGCTGTGCCAGTTATGCGCCTACAAGTAGGCCAGCACATCTGATTTCCGTGAATGCTTTTTATTTATTAAGGTAGGTTCCCTAGGTCCTACATCAGTTGCCTCTTATGACATGTCTTGTAGGTCGCAGTGGTACTATTATTTGCTTCCTCGCGGCCCCAGCACCACACGAGTGACATTCCCTGCCAAGAGTAATGATAACATTGTGGAAGTTAGTCATGCTACCATCTATCGGGATCCATTCTTCCCCTTTTGGTAGGATTGCAATTGTGATCACCTAGTAAATTATTTTCTCAGCTTGGGCCAACCACAACATGTCAAACTTGATTTCCATATCTTTAATATCATTATTACTTGTGTGCAGTGGACGTGTTTGATCTGGAATAACCTGCATATATATTTTGGCGATAGCATGGCAGAAACGTAATGGCAGAATGCCAGGCATATATCTCGTCTTCACAATGAGAGTATCTCTCCTGCAGCCAAGGACTATACATGTGTCATCATTTTGAATATGTTCCAAAAGTTCATATCATCACTGTGATATCATTAGGATTCCAAGTCTGTAATATACCACAGACATAACCAGTTGATGAAACATAAGGACAAGTAATCACTGCTCAAGGTGTGTGACTACCACAACCCTGAGAGCAGCAAGACCATGCTTGCAGTGCTGTTTTTTTTGTAAACATGGTGCTTCAAGTAATACAGCATTATTTTCTATACCAATATAGAAGTAATACATTGATTCCAACACCAAAAGAAACGTAATACTATATTGTGATTGCGATCAAAGATTATCACAAGATGGTGCAGTCTCTCATTTCTGCCCATCAAAATTTGACTCTAGATAGGTTAGCTCTGACTACGGAATTATTCAAAGAGTACAACATACATGCCTTCTCATGATTGACCTGAGAGCGAAACTTCCAACATAAACATGAATGACTCTTGAATGTCTTTGATCATTAACAAAAATAATCTGATACCAGTCCTATATCGTTATCTGCAAAAGTCAGCCCAGCACGGTAAGCTCAATTTTGGCTACATTTGCTGTGTAGATGTTGAACAACGAGAGGCACTCTACGGTTATCATAGGCATACACATGCAGTGTCTGATGGCCTCTTCATCACAGATGCAGCTATAAATTAACACCACATTTTAATAAAGATATCCCTAGTATTATTGAGGTATTCTAATTACATTCCTGCTTCTCAATTCTTTAGTGAATTCTATGCCAACCCATCGAGGTATAATCAAAACCACAGGTCCTGTGGATATTCTTCATTCAAAAAATAGTGATCGCTGTAGGTTACATTCTGTTCTTTCTTGTTGAATATTCCTTTTACCTCTGCTTAGATATGTGCTGGTGGTTCAGGCTCCTCTCTTAGGAGTTTATTCTGGCACAGACTGTAGAGAGATGTCAACTTCAGGTAGATCTGTCTATGAAGTGTTCTACTTGTAATCTTTGGAATATATATTTTTACTGCAGTCTAACCAATTATAAAAAGACTAAGTAACAAAACACTGTTACACAAGTAATTCATACCTCATCTTTACCTAGCAGTACCCGAGTTGAAAAAATCGGAATTTTCCCTTGAACGTCATCACTGATCAAATCCCTTGTGACTTCAACCTGAAATTTCAATATCTCCTTGTATAAAACAAGAAATAATCCATAACTAGAAGGAAAGTTTGCATGAAATAACAGGAAACCTTAAAGTAACGTTTGATGTGACTTTCATTGTTGGAAAGAAAAACTAAAACTAAAGAAATTGACAATAAAAGTGAAACATTTCAACAAGTTCAAACAAATATCATGAAATAATGAGATAGTTCTTAGAATGCCCTGGACAGAAAAGAGAAAAACAAGGACATTCTACAAGACTTACATATCGAGGAGCACTGGCTCATAGACATGAAGTATTCGGTCACATTAAACGACACAATTTGAAGAGAACAGTAATGGAAGGCATGGTTCCTGGAAGTAGAGGCAGGGGAAGACAAACAAAAGGAGGCAGCAGGACATTAAAGAAACCTTGAACATAATGTTAGAAGAGACAAGAGAACTTGCTAGAGACAGGCTGTGATGAAAACGACGTTGTGCAAAGGACATACTACTTGATGATGACTGAGATAGAAGCATAATAAACATTATTCTAAGGTATTATGCATTTTTTTAAAAACCACTAGTTATTCTAATCGCAGCAATTTTTTTGAAGCAACAAGAGAGTGGACAGGCTTCGATCTCTTGGCAACCTACTGTTGGATGAGGACTCTAAAATTGATATTGACTCAATCCAACGATTTAAGGAGTTTAGAATTACATGATGTACAAGTAGAGGTGGATGCTTGAGAGGCAGAGAGAGGAGTGTGTTTAACCAGCGAGCCACAGTATGCATATTCTTGCATATCTATTGAGGGAGACTGAGCACCTATGGGTCTGCACGGAGTGCTGTGACGTCAGTTCGGTAACCAATAATTATTTCAGTCAATCATTTTCAACATCTAACTAAATAAAACAATAGAGATTATCCAGTTTAAACTCACCACAGTTCCAATCTTCATGTATTGAGTGGCAATGATTAGAAGATGATCCTCAAACTTGCTGACAACAACCTCTGTATGATGACCCAATATCTCTTCTGCTGCCTGAAGTCAAATAATTTTTGCACACATCAGATTCGTCTACCACAGAGAGCAGCTCAGAAAAAGTATAACGAGTACAGAGGAAGTCCTCGCAAAAAATGAAGCAACGGCATCAAGAACAGCTTTAAGAAAATGAATAACAGCTTACAAAGTGCATTAGAACAAGCACACACAAGAACACTACATTTAAGGAGTTTAGATTTACATGTTGTACAAGAAGAGGTGAATGCTTGAGGGGCAGAGAGAGGAGTGTGTTTAACCAGCGACTGCATCAAGAACAGCCTTAAGAAAATGAATAACAGTTTACAAAGTAAAGTGCATTAGAACAAGAACACACAAGAACGTTACATTCCCCCCCCCAACACTTCTATAAAGTAAAGAGTGGAAACAAAGAAGAAGAGATTTGAAGGTAAAAATATACAATGCAATAAGTTAACAATAATCATATTCTCTTTCCTATCCCAACTAGAAATGACATGCGTTAGCTTTGATGGCCTCCCAGATGACTAATCAGGTCTGACACCATGCTACAGTATAAGTTCAGTAGATGTGTTACTATAAAGTTGGGCTTTCTGTTTGTAAAATATTACAAGTATCCCATGTACATGTATATCCAAGTATACAGGTACAAATTTATGTCCTATTTAACAATATGCAAGCACACTTTGTGGTTGGAAAAAAGCCAGACTTATATTGACTAGACCTGAGGGTCAATTATGTGCAGCTTTCTGATGACTGACATTCATTGTAGCAGTGCAGTTACTCAGGACATGATGATCCTAGTGTGTTGAAAATTTGGGCATATGTCTAGAGTACAGAAGAACTTGGTATGACCAACATGCAATCTGGTGACAGTAAGCCTTACATTGGCAGCTGCATCATGGATCAGCACAATGAACTCAATAACGCTAAAGCAGTTCAATTCTGGCTCCTGTCCCAGGTAGAAGGAAATTTCCAGAAGCCCCAGTTCATCAACATTATGCACACTAAATGGCAATGAGCTGAAGGACAAGAGTCCAAATGCTGCTGGATCATTGAAGAAGAATCCTACTAGAAAAGAACAACTTCCCACAAAGAATGGTGGCTTTTCTAAGAGAGTCCACACTTATAACAGAACAATAAAGTTAATACCATACAATAAATTCATTGAAGACCAAAGAGTAGGGTAGTAGTCCCAAATAAATGGATGCAATGGGTAGGGATGAACGAAACAATCTTAACAAGAAGTGAAAGCAGAAGTTTACTCTTTGGATGAAAAGAATAATTATACATGCCATATATTAACATAATGACGAATTTTCATGATAATAGATACATTATTTAATATATAAAGTGACAGAGGGGAAAGTAAGAATTAGTAAACACGATGATGGGAAGGAACTGCTAATTTTTTACTCAGCATCATTTTTAACAACTTTACGCTATTGATTGCCACTAAATATTTGCTACTAGTTTGTTTCGAGCCCCTATGCAGTACAAGTTTTCACTTCTTTTTCTCTTAATTAGGGCAGGAAAGGCGCTATCAAGCTTTATTGCATACGCAGCAGAATCGAACAACTCTTGATGGACCTCTGTGAGTGTGTGAGCCACTGACTTGAGTGAGTTTATACAAGAGAAAACATTGAACATATAGACAATAAATATTTCTAGCAATCCTATAGTATGGGATCCAAGTTCAGTGATCTGGCAAAAGAGATCAATTATCATGAGATCTGTCATCTCATTCAGTCATACTCATCATTGATTGTCATGAATCATCATGTGTGAGTGTGGGCGCGATTTCCTTCATTACACTTACAGTTGAGTTACAAAGACGTATGCAAGTGTGGCTTTAACTCTTACAATACGAAACGCCACCTGACAGACCATAAAGTTAGTTCCCATTTTACGAAAAGCCACTTCACGGACCATATGATTCTAACCACTTGTTTTAACTTCCTAAATACATTTAATGCTTTAAGTGTATTTTAAAAATTCAAATACAGCAAGTGGGTGTTTGTAATAGATCTTTCAATTGCGCACACTTTGGTGTATGCAGTTTGTCTCTGCTGTTGAATGTAAGAAAGTTAAAACAAATTGTGTAAGGACACCTTTGCCTTAAAATTTGTTCCTCAAAAACAGTGCGTAAAAGGCGGTTTTAGTACGCGTATTGTAAGAGTTAAGGCACTTGACATGAATACACAAGACCTGAAGAAGGTCTTGATAGTTCCAACTGGAGACAGGATCTGACAACTTGTTGATGGAAAAAGTTCAAAAAGTGACATGAAAAGGCAGAAATAAAATCCACCATTGAATTGGCTTGGGCTGGCGCAAGAAAGCCTAGGATGCCATTAAACGAGTGGAATGATAGTACTAGCAAGACTATATGTTGTCGAGTGTCACCTTTCGAGTCTGGCACAAATTGTATAATTCCCCCTCTTATTACTTTTCTCCCAGTTCTAGACTAAGTTCTTATTAGCATACTTGTTTGGAAGGAACGTTAGTTCGACGCGAAGTATCAATGGGTGCCGCCATCTTTAAACATTGAGTTATTAAAAACTATTCTTAAATCTGAAATTTATTATTATAAACATACAGCTATCTTGGCTAAATATTTTAACAACACAGGTAAATATATTTTTATATTTCCTTATATTTGTAATGCTACTTGTTGCGAAGGAACTGTTGTAAGTATAATGTATAATTATTTATTGTGTTGTTACTCGTGGCAAGTTTTAAGTTACTGTTTTTATTTGTTTGCCAAACAATATACAATATTTACCGTACTTTTAGAAGATTCATTTTGTCAAGTGCTTGCATTAGACGCTTTGTTTTGTACTCAGTGTTCAAATTATTTCAATTAAAGAATGCCTGTAGACGTTATTACTGCACTTTATGCAGCAACTATTGCAGCTGGTGGTATTATTGGCTATGTCAAAGCAGGTTAGAATATCATGAATATGGTTTATTTGCAGGTGTTTCAAGATTATGATGTAATATTATTTTGTAATGACAAAACACAGCCAGCCAAAAGCATCAAGCGGATGAGTGTGGATCAGGATGGAGTGAGTTCTTGTAATCAAATTTAAGATCGAGCTAAATTCTTGGATGGTTCAATGATTAGAGATGTCTCCAAGCAACAATCCCGTCAATCCGAGCTGATTCATAGTTACTTCCGCCTACTTTCATAGACATATGTGCACAAAACTTGACAAAATATTCTCGTCGGAACCCTGCGAAGAGATAGATCAACAAATATAATAATACTCTTAATTATTGTTACCAAAGATTATGAATCACTGTGCATTATTTGTGTTGTTAGACTTGAGATAGCAACAGCTGTCATGTCTCGTCTGAATGTAATTTGGAGAAGCAAAATCAGCATCTAAACAAAAATTCCCATTTACTCAGACTACAGATCATTGGGTAGTATCTATTTTTTTAAGGAATATAAGAGTTGGACAGTCTCTGCTGGCACAGAAGGAGGATTCTGGCTTTTGAACAGAAGAGCAACAGAGATGTGTTTCAATATTTGTTTCTTAGAGCATAAATAAGTTTACGAGACAAAATAAATATGCTCGCTGGCAGACAAAAGCCACTTTTGACAGTGGGGAAACGCCGTAAGAATGCCTGGTTCTGACATATGAGGCACGACTAACTTTCAAAATTTTCTGCAAGGTACAGCTGAGAGGGGGGGGAAGAGGAGGACAGATAAAATCTCATGTTGACAACATCAAGAGCTGGTCGGATCACAACTTCACACTAGTTGAAGACAGAAATAGGGCGAGCATTTTGTAATGATGTTTCCACCTTGACACCCCTGTAACCCTAGCGGGTAATGGGTCTTTCTATTTGTGTTATGAACCTGTAAATTGTATGACAGAGCTGAGCATTATTGTCCCTGGTCTCAACAGTCTCTTTTATTACCTAACAATCATATTGATAAATAACATTAGTTTTCTGGTTTTATTTTTCTTTATCTTAGGAAGTACACCATCGTTGGCCATGGGCGTAGCTTGTGGAACCCTTATGATGGTTGGAGCTTATCAGATCAAACAGGACCCAAAAAACCTCACTTTATCTTTAGGTAGGTACAGCTTTTATTACTTTGTCCTTGGGTAGTTCTTCTTTCTCTAATCCTGAGTTACCTTACAGTGTTAAGATAAATGCAAATTTTTAGAACGGGCTCCTGTATATGCTTTTTTACATAAGTGTTTTTTCCCCTGCCTCTGTTATTTCTGTTGTCCACCTTTTGTGTAATAAACGTAATCTAAATTTTACAGTCAGTTAACCTTTATCTTGTGTTTCAGTCACGTCTGCTGTTTTGACTGGTGTCATGGGATACAGGTTTGCAAATTCTGGAAAATTCATGCCTGCAGGTTTGGTTGGAGTTCTCAGGTATGTTCGCACATGCATTTTTGTCAACATGTTCTTACTAAGACTAGTCTACGTCTGTATTTTAGTAAATTAACTGTGTTGCCAACAGCCTTCTTCACACTGGTGGATACAGATAGTAGTATAGTATTACTGTCGTCTATCGAGTACGCAAGCCTGGCGTGTTGTGGATGGCACAGGCTGAGAGAACAATTGGCATGGTGACCACAGTTGCGAACCTACCAAAAAGAGAAAGAATTGATCCCAATAGATGTTAGTATTGCCAAATAGCACAACATTATCATTACTCTTGGAAGAGAATGTAGAGATTGAGGCAACATGAAGGCTGAACTCGCAATTAAGCATCTGATAGAAGATAATGCAAGTGATGATGATGTTGTTGGTGTGAAGTCAGGCTGGGGTTTCTTGGCTGGTGCGCATGGTAGGCTTGTTGCAGAGCGAAATGGAGCATACACAGAACAACTACTTCCAGTATGAGGATGGAGGTTGAGGCCCTTACTGCTGTCCTCCTTTGGATCTCTGGGACTCCATTTACTGGGGCCATTGTTGTTTCTGACTCTTAGTCAGTTCTTCTGAAGATTCAGAATAGCAGGTAACCTGCAGTCTGCTGGGGACAGCCAAAAGCTGACGGAGAGCGAACCCAGTAAACGCTGGCTAAAACCGGACACATCACCAGAGCTCCAAATGGCGCTGAAGATGTGACGAAACCCACCCATGCTAAGGCTGCATGAATCAGATTTCCACGTGAATGAGGTTTATGGGGAAATCTAGTACATCAGTCTAAGGATGATCGAGAGAGAGAGAGAATAGCAGGTGATGATATGAGTGGATGTTGTCTATAGAGATTTCCAACCTCCAGAGACTCAAGGGGATCTACTGGGCATGCAGGCTTTCACAGCAACAAGAAATCAGACAGGTTTGCATGTAGGGTTGAGGAGTTTAGGATAGATAAGGGGATGTTCTTTGGGCTCTTGGCGACCTACTGTTGGATGTGGACACTAAAATTGATGTTGAATAAATCCAGTGATTTAAGGAGTTTGGAATTCCATGCTGTTCAAGTGGTGGTGTCTGTGGCTTAAGGGATAGTGACTCGGTCTATTAACCACAACGTTCTGAGTTCGAATCACGCTGCAGGCAGTTTGGTTGCAAATTGTTTCGCATGGATTTATACAAAAGGACGATGGCACCACCCGTTCAGAAAGCATCACCCGTTCAAGAAAATGACTTGGCTGTACACACCTGGACATGCTGGAGTGCAGGGTAACGAGCGTGCGGACTTTCTTGCAAACAATGCCCCGACTCAAGCGGGCAGAAGTATGGACAGAGCTGATATCAATGCGTCGCTCTCAATTATGTGACATGGGCACGTCTCAGACACTGGAACGAGTTTGAGAATTAGGCGTTAAGTGTGGACATGCTAGACAGTGTCGTCTTTGTGGTAGAGAGAGAAGATATAGTAATCAACTTCTCATGGGTACGGTGAGCAAATGGACTTTAGGATGGCTGCTGCAGCGGAGGACAGAGCATGCATGGGAATGCCCAATGTGCTGTGATGTCGATCGCATAACATAACATAGCAGTTATAGTTTTTTAAATATCAGACTCCAGCTGGAGATTTCTAACATTGGACCATATGTTTTTGAAACAAAGTTACTAGCTGATGTGTTGTTGTATGATTCTCAAGTTACTTCATCATCAGGTGCCGGCTGGCGTAGGGGATCATGGATCTCCACAAATCTCTGTCTCTGGTGTTTGCTATCATCTCAGATGTGGATGCTTTACCGTGACATGAAGTCAGGCTATCCAAAATTTTCTCTCTCTCTGTCTCATCTACCCTCGAGTTTACCGGTTGTCACAATGTGTTCTTAACCTCCCTTTCTCATCACAAGCCTGAAAAATGATGATTGCCTCTTTCTTATATTGATGATAAATCTCTCTCTGTGTCTTGACCTCATTCAACACTTCAATATTAGTCATTTTAACAGTCTATGGGATTCTCATCATTCTTCTGTAAAACCACATCTCTGTGACCTTCAAAGATTTTTCGATCTGATCAATTATTGTCCATGACTCGTCCATGTTTATCCATGGTTTCAATTTACTTATATATTGTAATATTTAGTGTATAATTTTACCACAGTCTATAAAATGCAGTGCAGACTTATTTATATATAGTCTTTACCTTTGTACATCTTTCAGCTTACTCATGGTAGCCAGACTTGGCTACAAAGCAGTGACTAATTCTTAAGAGATCTGACTAGAGAACAAGCGAGAAACTGAAATAATACAGGGTGATTGCACTGGAGCCATATAATCTCTATAAATAACCATATACTTGATCATTATGTATAGATCTTTGTGTGGATTGTTTTAATAACCAGATGTATGTTTTTCGATCTTACAAATAGTCAGATTTTCATATTTACATTAGGATTTTCTACACCGTATATATGCTGTCATTGTATGAGATATATTAGTATGTGTTCGTTCTCACATTACTTTATGGTTGATCATTTTGGAGGGAATAGTGCCTGGAAGAAGAATGAGAGGAAGAACTAAAAGATGATGGACGCAAGATGTCATTGATAATCTGAGAATGACTGCTGCTGATGCCGGTCAACTTGCACAAAATAGAGAGTTTTTCAGTACTGCTGTCATGGGAGCCGAGTTCCGCAAGTTACAAGCTACTTGATTATATGTTCATTTGATTAATTTTCCACATAATTACTGCACCTTTGTTGAAAATACTCTATATCAAAATATGTGCACAAGCTACTAAGAAAATGCTGTTTCGGAAGCGGTTTCAGACACGATAGAGATGTATGTTTGTTACTAAAGGTCTTACAAGGGTTTCTGGTATACCACTAGCCAGGTTAGTGTTAGGCTCTATTCAAATTGATTGGTTGCTACATGAGGACATTGTATTTTTAAAAAAGGGTCTAAATTTTAAGGATTGACTTCATTGCACTGGGTTTTACCCCATAATGCTCAGCCCTCTCTGCAGAAATGGCTGCCATGAGTTGATAGTATTGCCTGAGCACCGTAGCTCCTGCAACAATATTAGATTCTCTGGAAAAAATGCACTCGTGAATGGTGTGGTCCGAATTCGAACCCACAACCTTCAAGAACGCAAGGCCAGGACTTAGCCACAGAGACCCAAAGGGCATGGTACCTATAACAGCCTTATGAGGGAATTCAGCGCATTGGAAATTATCCATATCTTAATTATGTATCAGTACACATCTAGACATGCTGTAGTTCAAGGCAACGGATGTGCTGAATTTCTTGCAAACAATGTCCACCTCAAGCTGACAGAAGTATTTACAGCGACGTTGTCTTCAATGTGGTGCGCGCTCATTTGTGTGAGTCTTAGACATTAAGGGTTAAGAAGTGAGAATTAGGAATTAAGAAGTGGAAATTAGGAGGTGAGAATTAGGAGTTAAGAAGTGAGAATTAGGAGTTAAGTTTAAACATGCCAGTGTCTTTGTGGTAGAGAGAGAAGATATACTAATCAACTTCTCATGGGTACTGTGAGCAAGTGGACTTTGGGATGGCTGTTACAGCGAAGAACAGAGTATGCATGGGAATGTTCAATGTGCCATGACATAGGACTAACAACATAACATCTTAATTATGTATTTATAGTATCATGATGTGGCCTTCCTCTGCCATAATTGAGCCTAGGATAATGTATCTTGTCAAGGAAGTGTTACCAGAGTGACTGATTATATGAAATCTGTGCAGAATAACTTCTAGTTGTTTAACATGATCAAAGACCTAAGCAGAACAGACAGGTCATTATATTACGAGTACGTACCGGCCACTGCAGACTCAACAAACACATATAGACTAGGAATAAGTCAAACAGCTCTCTGCCAGTGTCACAGGCAGAACAGACACCCTGGGTGAGCTGAGAAGCAACATGTGGCCACACCTAGTTGACCTGAAAACAATGCTTTGGGGAAACCTGAAGCTGATTGCCCAGTTTGTGGTCCACAGTAAATTAAGCACATGACCAAAGATTGCTGAAGAAATTTCACATGATAATTATTTGCCTATCATTTTTACTGTTTCAATGTTCTGTAGATAGTTTCTACGTTCCGAGGCACATGGTTGTCCATGGCAATGAGAGAGCAGACAGACTGGTTGGTTCTGCCATGATATCATGGGGCTAGCCAATAGATAGAGCTGACATTCTGAGCGCTCTCATAGAGTGCGGCCGCAATGAGGATTTTCATTTACATTAATCCACATCAACTGCTAGATTGCAAGAGTTTCTATGGAAGTGGTCAGAAAAGAACAGCGCAACAGGTATATGACTAGGCTCATCAATCAATATCGACCTGGTACTGTTCGTCGCAGGAAGCTGTTGGAGATATTGCGAAGGAAATGCAGAGCACCTTTGGACGTATCCGGAGTGCAATGAAGATATTCCAAACTGAAAATGTAGATAGTATTTAGATGTAGATCTTACAGTGTTGGTAAACTGTAGTATTTTATTACTAATATACTGTAAAATAATAACTGAAATTTGTGTTTGATGTCAAACATTATAATTTTGTTTAAAATCTCTGTATGTTCAGAAAATATATTTTTTGTTCACTTTATTGTAATATGAAATTAAATAAATAATATACTTTCAAACTTAGCAGTTGTAGTGGTTCTTATAATCTTCTTTACGTTCGTTCTTTGCAACCAATTTTAATCACTCTTTGTGATATGTTTGATCTTTGCCAAGAACGTGTATACGTTGCACATTGGTTTGGTAGGCCCCTAAACGCATAGACTTCTACACGTTTAGGACACATGCATCAGATTTCAGCCAAACCTCCTTAGTCGCCTCTTACAACATGCATGGCAGGCAACAGTGGTTCTATTCTTTGGGCCCCGATAACCACTCTGGTGGTTCTTATAATCAATTTGAGATGTTATTTATGACTAGAAACTGGGACAAATCTTTTTTTATTGAAATGTACATGAATTTACTGGAAATAAAATTTACATATATCATTTGCTATTTTATTGTGTTGTAGTTTTATGTCTCAAGAATAGATTTTGTAGCGAATGAAAAATGAGTGTAAATTATTATTGCATGTCATTGGTTACTGAACTGATGTCATTGCACTCCAGGCAGACCCATAGGTGCTCAGTCTCCCCAACAGATATTGAAGAGTATGCGCATACTGATGGTTCCTGTGGCTTGCTTGTTCTCACTCTGCCCCTCATTTCTACTTGTACAACAGGTAAATCCAAAATGCTTAAACTGCTGGATCGATTCAACATCTATTTTAGTGTCTTCAGACAATCGCAAAGAGAACGAAGAACATCCCCTTATCCATCTTCAACTCCCCAACAATCAATGCTGTTGATGCAAGCCCATCCACTCTCTCATTGCCACAAACACCTGCATGCCCAGCACAGGAGATTCACGTAAGCCTCTGGAGGTTAGAAATCTCTATAGATTACATCCACTCATACCAAAACCTGCCCTTTTGGAAATTGTGAAGCATCGACTGAGAGTCAGATACAACGCTGCCAGTAAATGAGTCCCAGAGAGGAGTCACAGCCTATATTTTTAGTCTCTTTTTTTCTCCGATCCAGAAGCACTTGAGCTTTCAGCTCTTCGGCTCGGTGTCATGGACATAGTAACCCTTGATTCGGTGCCACAAACACCGTGAATCTGGGAACCTGTGGCTTTTCTGCCAGTCCGCGGAATTGAACCCGCACACACAGAGGACTAGTCACCCGCAGTCCAACGCGCTACGAACACGCTTGGCAGATGGGCTTTTGAGTCTCTAAAGTTTGGAAATACACAAATTATGTGACAACCACCCTCAAATGAAATAGGGCAACTGTGTGGTACAAATTTGGACTGATACAGATCCTGGGTGTGGTAGAATTATTACATGTTAAAATCTTTGTAAGTCTCTGTGGCGTAGAGTCTAGGTACTCATCTCTCATTCCAATGGTACTTCTGATTTATAAATATCATGAGTCATCTGGATATTTTTCCAGAGATCCCGGATATCAGTGTAGGTGAGATTGAGTTCCTAGTCCTATCGGAGATTGGCGATAAAAACGTAGTTCCTGTGTTCAAGTTGAGCACGTCAAAGAACCCTTTGCAGTTTAAAATATAGAAGACAAACTGGAGAGGCACTGGCAAAATTCATTAGAAAAACTTTTTACAAAATATTTTCACCATCTTCTATATTACACCAGTGAGACTCGCTGATGCTACAGAGTTTTGGCACTGTCGCTGAAATCTTCCTGTGTAAAAAGTAGATAGGAGCACACATGGTTGCTCACTGAAGTGCAATGATGATGACCTAATCAATCATTAGAATCTTAGTATAACAAACCTACAGATAACAAACCCTTATGAAAACTGAAATTTGTCTTTATTTTGTTACTCCTGTCATACATAATCAAGTCAAACAGAATAACCGATTAACATCTAATGACATAAAAACCAGCAATGGTCAACTCTTATGCCAGAACAGATAACAGAGTACAGTTATCATTACCAAAAAAATAATAAATAGGTCATTTTATATATTTTAACTTCCTTTGTGTAAACCCTAAGATAACCTTGCTTTGCAAGTCTGTCTGCTCTATCATTGCCTAGGATCTCCTTGTATCCATTTATGAATGGGTGTAACCTGGTGCCTTGCAGGTCGGCTAGGGACAGTCAAAGGCTGACGGAGAGTAAACGCTGGTTGAAATCGGACACATCGCCGAAGGACAAAAACCAGAGCTCCAAATAGTACTGAAGAGTGTGATGTAAAACTATGTTCTTGTCAAAGGCTGTATATCACAATAAGAACGATCGCGAGAGAGAGAATGGGTGTGATGTTGAATGAGATTTGTAGATTCTCAGTTTTTCTTGTATGATTATTTTATTTTCAGTTTGTAGAAACCCTTTCAATTCATATAACACCAATTCTGAGTCTGTGGGAAGCCTATGGTGGTATTGTCATTCATTATGCTTGGCTAATGCGAATGGTAGGGTTGTTGCAGAGGAAGTCAGAGAGAGAAAATTTTTGATAGCCGGACTTCATGGCACGGAAAAGTGTCAACATCTGAGATGATAGAAAACAAGAGATTTGTGGAGATCCATGATCAGCCAGCACTGCACCTGATGATGATAATGTGGGTTGTTGCAGAGCTAAGTGTAGCATACAGGACAACTACTTCCAGTATGAGGATGGAGGTTGAAGCTGTTACTACTGCCCTCCATTAGTTCTCTGGGACTTTTTGTATCCGACTCTCAGACAATGCTTCAGAAGATCCAAAAGGGCAGGTTTTGGTATTAGTGGATGTTGTCAAGTTTCTAACCTTCAGAGGCTTACGTGGATCTATTGTCCTGGGCATGCGGGTGTTTGAGGCAATGAGAGAGCAGACTGCCTGTTGGATGAAGACACTAAAATAGGTGTTGAATTGATCCAGTGATTTAGGCAGTTTGGAGTTACCCATTGTAGGGCAGAACGGAATGTCTGAGGGGCAGAGTGAGGAGTGTGCTTAACCAGCGAGCTACAGGAACCATAAGTATGCATACTCTGCTACATCTGTTGGAGGAGACTGAGCACCTATGGGTCTGCTCGGAGTGCAATAATGTCAGTTTAATAACCATTATGCTTGACAGAGTGCACAATTCTGCAAGACTAATACATTAATGCTTATCTCCATAATAAATTGAAATAAGAAACAGATTTGATATTAATACCAATACTTCCTCTAGTCTGCAACGCACCTATGACATTGGGATATGCTTATGTCACTTTTTCAGGTAAGTCACATCATTTTTATAGCAGATGCAGACAAACATGTAGATTCACTTGACAGATGTTCACTTTGTTGTCCTCTTAGATAAGCCCTTTATGAATTGCATGCAGTACATATTTTTACATTTCAAACACTGTGTATGTAGATTTAACGACCTGACGTCACCGCACTCCGGGCAGGCCCATAGGTACCCAGTCCCCACCAACAGATATTGAAGGGTAAGCATACTGATGGTTCCTGTGGCTTAAACACACTTCTCTCTCTGCCCCTCAAGCAACCAGCTTTACTTGTAGAAAGTGCAATTCCAAACTTCCTAAGTTGCTCTATTGATTCAATGTCTATTCTATCAACAAGTCATAAATTGTAAATTATGTTTTTGGAAATAAAATATGAGCATTTAAATGTAAAATAAATTATAAAGTTTACATAATATTATAAAAGTCAGTTTCTGTCGAAGTTCTACAAACAATAAGAAATTTGAAAACCTAAACTATGATATGCAATCGATAAGAATTACAATACATTTCAGAAAACGTGTATATAAAAGAACATTGAATCTTTCTTTTGTCCTTCTCTGCTTTTTTGCAGTAAGGCGTCACAGGTTTAACTGATAGTGCATGCTCGGTTGCTTGACGTGCTGTGATATTGTGGAGTTTTAAGCTGTCTGTTACTCCATCAATCCATCTTTTAAATAATGAATGGTGTGTATTAATCTAGCCAAATTTTCGTAATCACCAACAACCTGTTATGTCACTATTTATTTCAATCATGCTTCAAAGCAAGATTCTAGAGATATTTCTATAACCCAGTATCTATAGCAGTATGTATGTATGACAGTTTTTCTTCTTTGAATGCTCCATATCGACCACTTGTTAAACCGCTCTTTGTGATTTGTATGTGATCTTAGTAGTCTAAGAGCGATTGTACGTTGTGCCAGTTATGCGCCTACAAGTAGGCCAGCACATCCGATTTCTGTGAAGCTCTTTATTTACTAGGGTAGTTTCGCAAGGCCCCTACCTCAGTCGCCTCTTACAACATGCCTTGTAGGTTTCAGTGTTACTATTAGTTGCCCCCTTGCGAGCCCGTCAGCACAAGAAATGTAGTAGCAGCAGTTTAAACTTAAGAAAATACAACATTAAAATTTAGAGACGATCCTGTAGCATAAATTACAAACATGATTTTGTTTAAACAATAATAGCAGTAAATAATTACAAAAATAATCTTGCAAACTTAAATTACAATGGAATTATATAAATTAAAATCTCAATATACTTTACCACCACCTGATTTATTTCAGAATTGGAGTACAACTGTTCTATACGTTATGTATGTTAACTATTATTGGGGGGGGTGTGTGTTTCTAATCTGGACAGCGTTCTGTTGATGGCGCATTTTTCATGAGACCACAAAGATTGTTGCAGGAGCAAGTGCTTTGTGTAATACTCTCGGCAGATGGGGGTGCCATTTCTGCGGAGAGGGACCAAGCCATATGGGATAAATCCTGGTACTATGAAGTAAATCCTTTGGCTTTAGATTTCCTTTTATGTCAACTGACAAGAGCTGATGTTTCAAACAATAGGAATTCATGAAACCATATAAATGGTACCACTATGGGGAGTATGCATTACTATATGTTTTATCTATTTGTCTTGTCATGAGCAGAACTTTGCCACTTTAACAGTCCTTCTGAATTTCTCTCTCTCGTAGGCCAGATGTCCCGCCTCTGTAGCTGTCATGCTCAAATCAACAGTTACATCCTGAATCCATCTTCTCTGTGGTCTTCCTCTTTGTCGGGTGTCTCCTTCCATGATATCTCCAGCCCTCGTGTCTCTTTATATTTATTCTTCTTCTAATGCTCCATATAGACCACTTGTTAACCACTCTGTGTGATCTGAGCCTAAGAGCGATTATACATTGTGCCAGTTATGTGCCTACAAGTAGGCCAGCACATTAGATTTCTGCGATGCTTTTTATTTACTAGGTAGCTTTCCTAGGTCCTACATCAGACGCCTCTTACGACATGTCTTGTAGGGCGCAGTGGAACTATTCTTTGCTTCCCTTGCGGGCCCCGGCACCACACAGGCGTATTGCAAATATAACAACTTTCATAAAAATTAAAAAACTTTACAACAAATATTCATTAAAACAATAACAAAATGCTGACCCTCACTAAACATACAATGCAAAAGTTTCACAAAGAAGCAAGCTTAACATTTTAATAACAATAATAACATTTGAAAATGTCGTCTGCCAGACATTGCACATTAATTCTAGCTGGAATAGTAACCACCAATAATCACAGTTAATGCTTCACAAGATTGAAATGTGATACTGTCTTGATGATTGATGGACATTGAAAATACATTCACGAGTTGTGATACAAATTATCTAACGGAATACAGGGTGTTCAACTTAAAAGTTTCTATAGAAGTTTCTAACCTCCAGTGGCTTACGTGGATATACTGTCCTGGGCATGCGGGTGTTTACGGTAATGAGAGAGCGGACAGGCTTACATCAACAGCATCGATTGTTCGGGTGTTGAAGATGGATAGAGGGGATATTCTTCGGTCTCTTCACGACTCTCTATTGGATGAGGACACTAAAATCGATGTTGAATCGATCAAGCGATTTAAGCAGTTTGGAGTTACCCGTTGTTCAAGTCGAACTGGATGCCTGAGAGGCAGAGTGAGAGGTGTGTTTAATCAGCGAGCCACAGGAACCATCAGTATGCATACTCTACGATATCTGTTGGGGAGACTGAGCACCTATGGGTCTGCCGGAGTGCAATGACGTCAGTTTAGTAGCCAATAACCAACCAATAACCAACTTAAAAAGCAGCCTGTGAATGGAGCTAATCTGGCATATATGTATGGAAATGAGAAGGTTCAGTTAAGACGTAGTATAGGTCACGGTTGTATGATGGTGTGTAATTGTAGTGCGGGAAGGGACGATGAACAAATGTGACGTAGGACAAGCTAGTCAGAACCGGTTTAAATAGTAAATAGACGAGATGCAATGAGTACCTGGCAAATTTCTATTTATGACTGGGACTGCTTTTAAGTTGAACACCCTGTATAATGGTTGAGAGCTGCAGTAGCATAGTTGTTAGTGAACCGGCTTTTTAGATTCACAGTCCGTGTTCAATTCCACAGTGGCGTGGAATATTTTCCAACCATATCGGCTCTACAGTCAACCCAGCCTTAATTGGGTACCAGGAAAAGCACTTGGAAGTAAAGGTGGCCGGAGTGATGTTGACCATACCACCTATCGTGTGCTGACGGTCAATGAAAAATACGGACCAAACACCCTATTACCCAATATACCTGGAGGTATAAAAAGGATTTTTAAAACAAATAAAATATATAATGGTCGACAAATGTAAAACTAATTTACAACTAAATTTAACAACAAAATAATGTTACATGAAATGCTGAAAACTACAATAAACATGTACAATACGTGCAGAAAATTGACATGACTGCATGAAATGTAATCGTGAAATAAAATAAGATACAAGCAATAATAATTTATGTTAAAAAGTTATCACACAATAAAACAGTTAAGTTTATATAAACCAAAACTAGCCAAACATGCTAAATTCTATCTCGGACAGTATCTTGTCTGTTAATAAGACTGGATTCTCCTAAAGGAGTTAATTCTTATTTTTCATGTTTATTGGTCTACACGCTTTGATACAACCAATAAAAGGCATCGAAAGAGGTTACGTAAAGAGACTTTTAAGGTGCAGTCATCAAGATGACAGAGGTAGTGAATTAGAGCTGACCAAGACCATACTCTACCTCTAGGTAGTGATCCTGGTTAGGAGCAACATGGCTACAGTATGACCTAGCGAGTCATTTTGAAGAAGGAAGACAAATCCAGTGTGAAAAATGCTGAAAATTGATGTGTTGGGCCAAAAAATACAGATATTTAATTGTATAAAACTCATTTTGTTGTAGGTAAATATGCTTTACTCTGAGGAAAGCATTGTTGGATAAATAAAGTATCTATCGTTTCTACGAGAACATGTGTTGACAGAGTTAATTTAACTTAAAAATTATTAACAAAAGAAAACAACTCAAAAGCTGGTTCAAATTCATGCCACTGCACTTTCAGGACAGCCTTATTACTCTGATGGTGTTATTCATTTTCAGCTGGGTGAATTGGGGACTTGACTGTACTGACATTTCAATGTTTTACTTCACTGTGGTATGACCAGTCACTGGAATTTAATGTTTAAACTACTACTAAACACTACTGGTTCCAGTGAATTTTGCTCAGAGTTGCCTTCTTCAGATCAGTCCATGAGGATCCAACCTCCTCTTCTACTGTTCTTATCAGATATTCTTTGAGATTATCCACTTTATCCTGTGGTATACAATGCATTTTTGCTGAGACATTTGCTTACTGAATGCCCAATTAATCACAACTTTCTTTAACTCCAGCTGTACTGTTTTCTGTACTGTTCTCTTCCACATTGGATCGTCTGGCAGAATGGATTAGAGCACAAGCTCCGTGCGGAGATCTGGGTTCAATTCCCGGTAAAGCCACAGAGATATTTTTTTTTATTTCTGAGGCATAAAGTAAAATCTTAACCTGAACAGTTTAGCTGCAACTGCACTAGCCATGTGGGCATTCAATTCAAGAGGCGCATGTCCCCCCTGTCCTACACCGCCCTAAAAGCAGTATTACAGGCAGTAACGATAGGTTTTTCTCTTTCTCTTCCACAGGTCTGCATTTGTTATTACTTTTGGCACAATCAGACGCAAGTATACAGCTGACCCCATCTGTTGGTGAATGTGATAATCTTTCAAACTACTAGCCTGAATGTACCTTATACACTACAGCAGAATGAACAATACAAGTCCTTCAATACCATTCTCCTCGTGGAGTTAATTCTTATTTTCATGGTTGTTAGCCTACACACTCTGATATAATCAGAGAGAGAAGATATAGTAATCAACTTCTCATGGGTACTGTGAGCAAATGGACTTTGGGATGGCTGCTGCAACAGAGGACAGAGCACGAATGCCCAATGTGCCATGATGTCGATAGCATAACATAACCAAAAAGGTCCAGAAACCTATCTCAACTTAAATAACAAACAAACAAACAAGAATGCCTTTGAGAAAACACAATATCAGCTTGCAGTTGGAAAAAAAACTGCAATCCACCTGTTTACTAAAAATAAATAAGACAATTAAAACAAATATATCAATATAAACACACAAGTTATATGTATACATTAACATGGTAACTTATGCAACAGTCGTCATAAAGCAACCATTTTGTTTACATATTGTTAACATAAACTACACAAAATGAAGTAACATCTAAACTAGTTAATATCAATGCTTGGTGATTTCTATATGCCTGACTAGATTTTGATGCTGCCTATGAGATATCTTCTTATGTGGAACACAGGATCCATTTATTTCAGAAGGACAGAATAAGACTCCTGCAGAAAGGTAAGCATCTTACAAAGCTGGTTAAGGTGTGTTTTACATATGTTAAAAAGAGGGACGGAAACTACCAATGTAGGAGTACAGGGGGGACAAGTTTCCTCTACAGAGGACAAACTTAACTACACAAGAAAAGTTTATTGTATAGATGACGAGCTTATAACATAAAGAACACTGGACAGGTTTGATTGATAGGACCATTATCATTGCACTTCGGTGAATAACCATGTGAGCTCCGATCTCTTTCTTATACAGGAGGATCTCAGCAGCGACAGTACACAGACTCTGTTGCACCGGCGAGGATCCCAATGTAATTTAGAAGATGGTGAAAATTCCTTTTTGAAATTTTATTTTGTAATCTTTCTAATGAATTTTGTAATCTTTCTAATGAATTTTGCAGGGGCCACGGTTTTCTAGCATGCTCTTCTTGCTTTAGAACTGCCAAGGGTTCTTAGAGATGCTCAATTTGAACACGGAAACCTACATTTTATTGTTCGTCTCCGAAAGGACTAGGCACTCGATCTCACCTACACTGAGATCAGGGACCTCTGAGAAATACCCAGATGGCTCCATGAGGGAGTGAACTGAGCACCTAACCTCTACGCCACAGAGAACTTGGACAAGCGTACACAATGAAAGTCACATGCTCCTTCTTATTGGAGCACAAACAAGAGAGAAGTTGATACTGCATATTAGCATGGTATTAAAGTGACGTGATAAAAAAAGTACAAAAGAACCCTTTCATACCTTGTGGTATATAGGTCAATACAGTGTTAGGCCTGTATTTTCATTGACCGTCGGCACACGATGGGTGATGTGGTCAGCATCACGCTGGCCGCCTTTACTTTCCAGAGCATGTCTGGTACCCAGTTGAGGCTGGGTCAACCTGAGAGCCGTCGCGGTCTGGAAAAATTCCACGCGCATTGTGGGAGCTGAACCCAGACCACCAGCCTTGAGAAGCGAGTTCACTAACTACGCTACCGTGGCTCTCAAAGTGATGTGATACCGTAACATAAACAATAAATTCACTATTTATGAGATGCCATCATCACCATGTACAGTTTCTGCTAGTGCATACAAATATGGATCTCCACAAACCTCTGTCTACCACTCATCATCTGTGTAGGTGAGATCGAGCTCCTAGTCCTATTGGAGAAGTATGATAAAACGTAGGTCCTGTGTTCAATTTGAGCACGTAAAAATCCTTGGCAGTCCAAAATCTACAATAGGACCACAAAGCTTAAACTCTATAAAAGCATTGTTTTGCCAGTTTTGCTCTACGGATCGGAGGATGACCAAAGGAGATACTAGCAGGCTGTCAGTTTTCCACCACTCTTGTCTTCGCAGAATCTTGGGAATCTTTTGGCCAGTAAAAATATCCAATAACCAACTACTCCAAGATACAAGACAAGAGGCAATGAATGACATACTCAAAAAGAGAAGATAGAAATGGCTCGGACATGTTATGAGAATGAGACAAGAAATGCCTGCAAGGATAGCCCTCATGTGGACACCAGAAGGAAAGAGAAAGAAAGGCAGACTACAGACAACATGGAGCGCATGATGGAAGAGGAACTGGACACCGCATCTCTGACGTGGGGCTCTGCGCTGAAGGTTGCACGGACAGGAGAGCATGGAAAGTCCTTTCTGAAGCCCCATGTGTCACTAGGCATGACGGGATTAAGTAAGTAAGTAAGTTCAAAATCTAGAAGAGCAGGCTGTAAAGCTGCTGCCTGGGCAAAACACATTGGAAAAATTTTTTGATAAAAATTCATACAAAATATCTTGACCATTACATCAGGTCCCTCACCGGTGCTACGGAGTTCATGCACTGCAGCTGAGATCTTTATGTGTAAGAGAGATCAGAGCACACATTGTTCCTCACCAAAGTGCAATGATGATGGTCCTATCAATCAAAACCATAAAATCCACCAATATAGAAATATGGGCAACAACGACTAACACACCCAGTTGATGGAAGACAGAAAAAACATAAAAAGTAATGCAATAAACAGAGAAATAACCAGACTGAGGAAATAGGAAAGGACACCAAGAAGCAACTATCGGACTGCCAAGAATGCAGTATGGCTAGTTTTATTAACTAATAACTCTAGTTGCTGGTGCACATAAACATCAGAAATATGATCAGTAAATGACAATAACTAAATCTAGTTGTTGGTGCACATGATCAGTTAGTTAGTTAGTCTTTCCTCTTGGGCCTGTGGGCGCGCATAGGTCATAGTTCTCCATGTCTCGCCGTTCGTTGCTATCTGTTTTAGGTCTTTAATGTTTACTAGGCCCATCGTTAGCCTTCTCTGGTGACGGTTCTACGCAGAGTCTCTCTTGGTCTTCCTCGTTTTCTTTTTCCCTCTGGTGTCCATATGATCATGATCAGTATATGACAATAATTAACTCTAGTTGCTGGTGCACATGATCAGTATATGACAATAACTAAGAACTCTAGTTGCTGGTGCACATGATCAGTATATGACAATAACTAACAACTCTAGTTAGCGGTGCACATGATCAGTACATGACAATAACTAACAACACTAATTGCTGATGAACATGATCAGTATATGACAATAAATAACAACTCTAGTTGCTGGTACACATGATCAGTATATGACAATAACTAAGAACTCTAGTTGCTGGTGCACATGATCAGTATATGACAATAACTAACAACTCTAGTTAGTGGTGCACATGATCAGTACATGACAATAACTAACAACACTAATTGCTGATGAACATGATCAGTATATGACAATAAGTAACAACTCTAGTTGCTGGTACACATGATCAGTATATGACAATAAGTAACAACTCTAGTTGCTGGTGCACATGATCAGTATATGACAATAAGTAACAACTCTAGTTGCTGGTGCACATAAGTACATCAGAAATATGATCAAGATGTGATTCTATCATATTACATCCAAGCAAACTAGAAACTGTCTTAAACTATACAGACTTATGCAGCAGATATTTTCCTACCAAACTGCATGGACTACAATATCATTTACGTTTGTCATGGATCAACCTGTTGTAATATATTATATCTGTGTTTAATTATGTTTCCTTTTCTTTAGCAATACTAACTTACTTTCAACACTCCATATAAGGGAAGACTGCAGTAAAACTATGTAGCAATGGTGAAACATGTAAACAAAAGTACTATAGTTTTACAATAACAATACACAGCAACATTTCGACAAAAAGGCCTTTATCAAACGAAGGATACAACAGAAGTGAAGAAATTCATTTCTTACACGGCCCACTAGATTTAGAATCAGACAATAAATTCCGAACTGCCCTAAAATGAAGCAATGAGAAATTAGGTTAGATTTAGTAGCTATATTTGGTGTGTATTTATATTTCCCATATTTTGTAAAACTAGAGTACTTTATTTTTTACATGTTTCGCCATGTCAACACTCCACAACATCTTATTAATATATGTGTGTTTATTATACATGCTAAAAGTTCATTCCTTCTTTCTTCTATGTATACCAGTTACAAAATCAATCTATCTTTGGTTGAGACAGCCCAGATGTACCCCTTAGGACTATTATGTGGCGATGGTCGAGCAATTGTGGAGAATGGTTCTTTATTCACACTGAATCGCATTAGGTACTGTTCCAGGGCAGTAACTGAGGTATGTCGCATCATTCCGTACACGTTAACGATTTCTAGGTCTGGAAGGTTGACAAGATTTCTAAGAGAGAAAAAAGGAAGTGAATATTTCTTTTAATACAAATGTAAATAAGTTAAGGCAATGTGTAACTAATATTGTCTCATGTATTCTATTGTATGTCTTCTTTCCCCCCAACCTGGAATAAATATAGGCTTGCAACTATCCCATTCATCTGTTACTTTTGGTTTGTTTTTTACCTATTTGAGCTCTGACAACAAACAATATTACATACATACATAATCTTAAGTGAGCTATGAGAGTAATTAATACATACATACCTACATGCAGAACTTTACCTTAGCTCAGACAGTGAATAATACTACGTATATACATACAGAATTTTGCCAGTGTGGTGCCGGGCCTGCAAGGAAAGCAAAGAATAGTGCCACTGCAACCTACAATGTATGTCGTAAAGGCGACTGAGCCCTAGGGATGCTACCTAGTAAATAAAAAGCAGCGTATTCTTTGTCAGCGTGGTGAGAAGTCCGGCTGGGGTTTCTTGGCTAATACGCATGGTAGGGTTGTTGCAGAGCGAAGTGAGGCATGCAGGACAACTACTTCTAGCATGAAGATGGAGGTTGAAGCCGTTGTTGTATCTGACTCTCAGTCGATGCTTCACAAGATCCCAGAAGGGCAGGTTTCGGTATGAGTGGATGTCGTCTATAGAAGTTTCTAACTTCCAGAGGCATGTGGATATACTGTCCTGGGCATGCAGGTGTTTGTGGTAATGAGAGAGCGGACAGGCTTGCATCAACAGCATCGCTGTTGGGGAGTTGAAGATGGATAAGGGGATATTCTTCGGTCTCTTCGCGACTGTCTGTTGGATAAGGACACTAAAATTGATGTTGAATCGATCAAGCGATTTAGGCAGTTTGGAGTTACCTGTTGTACAAATCGAACTGGATGCCTGAGAGGCAGAATGAGAGGTGTGTTTAATCAGCGAGCAATATGAACCATCAGTATGCATACTCTTCAATATCTGTTGGGGAGACTGAGCACCTACTGGGTCTGCCGGAGTGCAATGACGTCAGTTTAGTAACCAATAAAAAGCAGCGCAGAAATCGGATTGCTGGCCTACTTGTAGGCGCATAATTGGCACAAAGTACAATCGCTGTTAGGCTCAGATCACATACAAATCACACAGAGTGGTTGACAAGTGGTCGATGTGGAGTGTTCGAAGAAGAAAGAAGACATCAAGAACTTTACTTGAGCCAGGACAGTAAATAATACATACATATATAACTGCATGAGTTCAGTTTGAGCTTCACAGACAATAATCTGATACAGAATCTGTAACGGCATAGTGTTCTGACAGAGTTTTATGTCATAAATCTGATGACCATCTGTACAGGTGTGTTATTAAATATCTCAGGTTTATGTTGATTAAAATCAAACCACATCTAAAGTTGTTTTTAACATATTTCCAGGTTATCATGGGTTGAGTTTCAACCGCATCTTTTCGATCCAGAATGCCATGTGACGATCATGGACATCGTAACCCTTGGTTTGTGCCATGAACACGTAAATCTGGGGAACCTGTGGCTTTTCTGCCAGCCCGCGGAATTGAACCCGCACCCACAGAGGGCTAGTCACCCGTAGTCCAACGCACTATGAACACGCTGGGCAGGCGGGCAACCACATCTATAAAAATTTGGTTATTGGTTACTAAACTGATGTCATTGCACTCGGGCAGACCCATAGGTGCTCAATCTCCCCCAACAGATATTGAAGAGTATGCATACTGATGGTCCCCGTGGCTCGCTGATTAAACACACCGCTCACTCTGCCTCTCAGGTATCCTATCTATAAAAATGATTTTACTAAAGAAACTGCACAAATGAATACTGCCAATGTTAGGAACAGGTTATTGGTTACTGAACAGCACCCAGAGCAGACCCATAGGTGATCAGTCTTCCCAACAGATGTCGAAGGGTATGCATGATGATGGTCAAATGTTATTCCAGGATAACGCAGCATGTCACGATGGTGACTCCTCATGGGTGAGCCCTTACAATGGAACTATTTAGTTGAACAATTTTAGCACGATGGTCTGTTAGAAACACTGAATTTAAGCACATTTATAATACATGTTGGTGATAGCGGTGAAGTGTCTGGCCGAATGGATTAGAGCACTGGCTTTCATTCACGAGACCCGAGTTCAATCCCCAGTAAGGCCAAGGAATTTTTTCTGTAGTGGGCATAAAAAAATATCGTAAGCTGAACAGTTTTGCTGCCATTAAATTTCACAGGCTTGTGTCCCTCTGTCCTACAACACCAAAAAAAGCAGTATTACAGGCAGCAGCGAAAGGTTGGAGATAATTTACAGGCTTTCCTTTGAGAACAGAAAAGGAATAAGATAAAAGTTCTACAATGCATGCAAATGTTATTTATATTTTGTTATTTAAAAAAGCAAGCTGATACTCACATTAAAGATGTGGGACTAATATTGTAACATCGACTAAGTGAGATTTTTTGCAGACGACTCAGCTTGGTTCCAATTTCATCCACAGAAAGATTTGTGATTTCAGTTGTGTCGCTCAGGTCAAGATCTCGAAGACGAGGACATCTCTCACAGAGTGTAGTCACATCTAGAACAAAAAAAGACAAATATGCAATCAAACGATCATGTATTCTTGCCATTTAAAATACATTCAAGAAATATACAAATTAAAATATGTACAATGCATGAAATATTTTCTAGAGTGTAATACATATGAGTGTGAAGCAATGGAGTTTAACTTGAGTACTAGAAAGCACATATATGATTTTGAATTTTTTTTTTTTTCTTCTCTTTCAACTCAGCGATTTCATCTCTGAAACTGATTTTTGCGTGAAAATCCGTTTTCCAATTTCTTACAATGGCAGCAGCGTGCACATTGTAAATTACTTTACACTGGCAGCCGTGTGCTCAATGTACTCGTAATTAGTATTCCTCGCCATACAGGCAGATTTTCTCCGACTTCAGAGGTATTCACGTTATCGTCCTGAGTAAGACCAGGGGACTCGAACAAATGCCGGACAGTAGGTTCGAACCCGAGCTATGAGGCGTCTCACAGCTAGCAGGCCGAACTACTATCAACTACTCTAGGCAGTCCCCCCATGATTTTGAATATAAATGTTACAGTAGTCTCCAATTGCTTTCTTCTTCTTTGTCTTCTTCGCGATTGCTACTTTGATGATTATACAGTTAGACGCGTTCTTATGATGAAGTCGACTTGTCTCAAGATCATTTCTGGTACCAAGTAGTTTTGAATGTAGTGTTGTAGGGTCAGCATTCCTTTCTAGGGAGGATATACAAAGGACAGTCTTGCAGGACATGTTCTGTAGTTTGATCATTAGTGCAACAGGGACTAGAGGGGATGGGGACAATTGTATCCTGTGTAGGTGTTTGTTCAGTCTGTTATGTCCTATGCTGAGTCGGAAGATGATAGTCTGTCCTTATCTGTCGAGTGTGTGGTAGTTTCTTTAATTGAATCAAAATAAAACATCCTACAGACAAGGAAAAAACAACAGCAAAATTGATGTTACCTTCATCTCTTAATTTTTCTCTGTTGCCACTGATGTCCAGACTTTGCAGTTGTTGTGGCAAGATTTTAATTAAACTTCTGAGATCTTCTAGAGACATGCAGGTCCATGCTATATTTAGATGGTAAAGACTGGAAGAAAAAGCAAGGTGAGAAATTATTGAGTTTTGAATACAGTTGAATACTACATGACAACATGAGCTTGATTTAGCAGTATCTAAAAATCAATAAGTTTGAGTTTAACTGTTAAATATAAGAATTTTGCTGTTATTTTTGCTGTTTTATCTCAACGGTCAAGCTATATCTTAAAGTCTGTCCCAGGATTATTCTTCTTTGTCCACTCTACATCAACCAATTGTTCAACCACTCTTTGTTGTCTGTATGTGATTTGTGCCTTTAAGCACGAGTTCATTGTGCCAGTTAGGCACCTATAGACTCATAGGTTAGCACATCCGGTTTCTGCTTGCTTTTTATTTGAGTTTGTCTTCCAAAAAAAACACAGGGGAGCCCATCCCTCGAGGCAAGTCAGAACCCCGTGGACCTCACTGTCAAAGTTTCCTGGTCTACACCACTGGAAAGTGGGGCTAGCTTGTATGTTCTACTGGTCATCAGCAGTCTGTTGTGGTCTGCACCCCTTCTGCCAAGAATGACGAGATCTGGGTTGATTTGTCAGAACAGACTGCAGCACTGTGACGTGAGTTGTACATGATCACACACACATTACAAACAATGTCTGAATCAATATTTTCTTTAACAGATGATGTGTTTGTAAAGCTTTTTGGCAGTAAATAATCAGAGTAAAAAATATGCACTCTGCAGACATAATACTAATATAATAGCTTATGATATCGATGCAATGAAGCTGTTACACATACAGCTAACAACTAAAGGTTTGTAAATTAAATGTTTTCACTAGAGAAATAAGACATCAATGTATTACCTTCCAACAATTTCTTTTCATAGTGTATGTTATGTTATTCGAATGATGTGACAAAGCATTAGGCTTTCCCATATGTGTTCTGTCCTCCGCTGCAGCAGCCATCCCAAAGTCCACTTGCTCACCATATCCATGAGAAGTTGATCAGTATAGTTTATCTTTCTACCACGAAGATGACACTGTCTGAGACTAGCCCATATCACATAAATAAGTGTGCACCACAATGATGACATTGGCTCTATCCAAAGTTCTGCCGGCTTGGGTCTGAGCATTGTTTGCAAGAAAATCAACCCATTCTCTGCCCTGCATGTCCAGGTGTATACAGTCAGCCAAGTCGTTTTTTTGAAGATGTGACCTTCAAATGTTCACCCATTGTGTGCGCAGACTTTCAGATTCAATCGTTTGAAGCACATTCATCAAGTCTGATATGATATTGTATGGGTGCCTTGTTGCTCAGTAAATTTCACAATGTATGGGTTCTAATACTGTAAACATCAAGTCTCACCTAGTGCAGTTTTGAATTATACTTTCAAGACCTTTGAAAGTGACTCCTTCGCACATAGATAGATTCAGTGTTTCAAGAAGTGGACTGCCAAACGCAAGGTTTCTGGGGGAAAAGGTGATAAGAACATTAGTATGTATAATTACATCAGATTGATACAAAAAGCATAATCACATTAGTACAAAGACAGTTTGTGATGTTTTATAGCCAACCAAGTAAGCACTTACAATGAACATCCGATTAGGCAACAGAAAAATGTGTTTAATAGAAAAAATGTCCCTTTAAAGACCTTGGGGTATCTCTTTCACGATCACCGCCCAGACTGATGTACAAGATTTCCCATAAACTCTATTCATGTGGAAATCTGATTCATGCAGCCTTAGAGCATTGGTGTGTTTTAAGTCACATCTTCAGCACCATTTGTAGCTCTGGTGCTTATCCTTCGGCGATGTGTCCGGCTTCAGCCAGCATTTACTCGGTTCGCTCTCTGTTCTGTAGTCATCTAGTGTTTTTTTATGGTGTGAGGTAGCTAGCCCCACGTTCAACCTCCTTAGACGTCTCTTACGACATGCGTGGCAGTGACAGTGTTCTATTCTTTACACGCAATTTGGGCCCGGTAACCACTCGGGCGAGACCTTGGGGCACAATGTCACTTCACATTTCTAGGCTCTAGTGTTGAGGAGGTAGGAGAGTCAATTCCTTTCCTCATCTGTGGAACGTCAAATATGTGATTGAACCCACAACCCTCGTGTCCCGATAGGTGAACGTTTATGCATTATTCTAATCCGTCCCACCAATGTGTTTACCACATGATAAATTAAATATGTTGAGGATAAATTTTTTTTTTAAATGGGGAGAATGAACATTAATGGAATTTATGCAATAGAGGGAAAAGAATTGTCTGATGTTGACATTCCTCCAATTAGGTTACAGATATCTCACTGGAATTAATTTTGTTAGCCAAACATATTTCCATGGGCAATTCTTAACCTGCATGAAGCCAATATCTCCATTAAGCAGGCACCATCAGTGGCAGCGCACAAACTCTGTTGCATCGCGAGGGTCCCCGATGTAATTTAGAAGATGGTGAAAATATTTTGAATGAATTTTTATTATTTAAAAAATCTTTCTAATGAATTTTGCCAGGGCAGCAGTCTTCCAGCCTGCTCTTCTTGATTTTGGACTGCAACGGGTTCTTTTATGTGCTCAACTTGAACACGGCACCTACATTTTGTTGTCCGTCTCTGATAGGACTAGGAACTTGATCTCACTTAAATTGAGATCGGGGATCTCTGGAAAAATATCCCAGATATCCCCAAGAGGAGTGAACCAAGTCCCTTTTTGGATGAGAGGCAAGAAACTATCCTCTACGCCACATAGTCCCCAACGGTTCATCTGTAAAAAACACCATCTTGTCCTTTAGCATTATCTTCAATTTATTCCAAAATGAGGAAAATTGACAGGACTAGCGGAACAACATCCCTATAATGGAGTTACAATGGTATTTCCATGAGTACAAGATATACTGGTACAGCATAAACTCTCAAGAGTACTGCTTTAAAGGTGACGACAGCAAATATAACCTCTACAGATTGTTCCCTGAAATTTTTCAACTGCAGCTTATACTGCTTATTGAATGTAGAAACATAAATAGACTATGTTTAGAACTAGTACAAATAAATCAATATAGCATTAACCAGAACCTGGCTCAATATTGGTCTGAGCATATTTTCACTATTATCCTTTGTAAATGTGTACAAATGAGAGTAACACAGCCTATGTGTTCTACATCGTTTAGAGATGGAATTTGTTGATTTTATAGTACTGGTAGGTAATTAATAAACTATTAATCTTCAAGGAGTATAGACCCTGCCTACATATTAAATCAAATAAATTTTAAAGTATTATATCTTCAAATATATAATAATGAGGAATAATGGGATATGGACAAATCAATAAACAATTTAGATAGCACTTCAGTAGAATCTAGAATTATAGTGTTTAACCATAGAACATCTGATGTTCTGTTTCCCAGGAGCTTAGGGAATAGATTTTTAGGTACATCTGCAGAGTTAAAATTGAGAAAACACACATTTTCTAACTGTTATCCTTTGTTAGAGAGTAGACCTCACAATTGAAAGATCACTAGATCATGTCCCAGGCTGTTAAAAGGAATTTGAGTCACAGATTTGAGATACAGGGAAGTTAGCAAGGAATAGATCTGGCCATATCACATCAAAAATACTATGATAAAGTATTGTGAGGTCTCTTAACACTGATATGGAAGTATGTGTCATAAAATTACATTAAACTATTTTAGATTTCAGGATCAGTTAGAACCAAAATAAATGTTTAAACTCACAGCAACAACTGTTCTGTAACAGGGATGTTTTCTAGCTGATCCTGCAGAGTTTGGGCAAAATTTTAGTGTAGACTCACCCGGATAGTCTTAACATTTGCCATACTCATATCCAGGAGATGCAACCTGTACAATCTGTGGACATGTATAAAACAGCATGCTGAATGATACACAACAGGAAGAGATCTTTGTTTTGAAGTTCTGCAGAAACAAACAAAATAAAAACACAAAAGAAAACAATATATATTTGAAAACAAGAGACATGACTATTGAAAGCCAATCCATTAAAATACACATTTTTTGTGTATCTCATGTCTTTTCCTTGTTTTTAGGCTGGTTTCTTTGCAGGTGTTGTCTATATAAGGTATGAGTAAGAGAGGAGAAAAGATGTAACCTTGTGGTACTCCAGATAACATACCTGCATATAAGTTTTCACATTTTCAATTTAATTCTGTTCAAGTTATTGGTTACTGAACTGATATCACAGCACTCTGGGCAGACACATAGGTGCTCAGTCTTCTCTAACAGATGTTGAAAGGTAAGTATTTGATAGTTCCAATGGTTCGCTGGTTAAACACACTCCTCTCTCTGTCCCTAAAGCATCCAGCTCAACTTGTACAACGTGTAATTTCCAACTACTTAAATCGCTGGATTGATTCAATGTAAATTTTAGTGCACTTATACAACAGCAGGTCGTCAAGAGACCGAAGAACATCACAATCCTAAACTCCCCAACAATCGATTCAAGCCTGAATGATCTCTCTTTGCCGCAAACACCTGCATCCCCTAAACAGTAAATCCATGTGAGTCTCTGGAGGTTGTAAACTGGTACTAAAATGGGACCCAGTTATGCTTGTCTATTCATGGGTCATCTTGAGCACCTAGTATGGAATTCCTATGATGGCCCTCTTCCGTCTGTGTATCATAGATACATTGATGATTGTATTGGCATTACCGATATGCCTGAAGCCGATTTGTCACGCTTCATTAATTTCATTAATGTCTTCAATCCGGCTATTCGGTTTACATCACACATCTCTACCTCTTGTGTCAACTTTCTTGACATCACTATCACTATCAGCCTATCCACCATCACTACATCAGTTTACTACAAGCCTACTGATGCACATAGTTTTCTTCTTTATACCTCTTCCCATTCCCAGGCTTGTCGTGATTCTTTACCATTCTCTCAACTCTTGCGCCTTCGTCGCCTCTGTAGCGAGGATGACGATTTTCTCGATAGAGCTCACGAGATGCTGGATTTCTTTCGTAAGCGCTTATACCCAGATAAGGTGCTTGCTTCTGCTATGCGGCGCGTTCAACAAATTTCTCGCCAGGAGGCTCTCTCTAACCAGCATAGAACTTCCAATTCTGACAGGGTGAAACTTGTCTTAACTTTCCACCCTCATAGTTCCCTTGTGAAGAAAGTCTTATTCCGTCATCTCTCCATTCTTCAGTCTGATCCTGAGACACGTTCAATCTTCCAACACCATCCTTTGGTGGCGTACAGACAGGACAGAAGCCTTAAGGATATGTTGGTTCACAGTCGCCTCAAGCCTAATATCCAGAGTCATTTTGGCACCATCCAGTGTGGCCGTCGGCGTTGCAACACTTGTGCTTATGTCATACAGACCCGCACGGTGTCTTTTCCAAAGCCACGTTCGTTGTTGAAGACAGTTTCACATGCGAGTCCCGTAATATTATCTATGCCATTATCTGCAAGCGGTGCAACAAGGCCTATATTGGGAAACCGGCAGGAGACTCAGTGACCGATTCGCCCAACACTTGCGCGATATACGCCAATGCTCTGTGACCCTGTAGCTACCCATTTCAATGATACTGGCCATTCAGGAGCTTGCGATGTCCAGGTCACAGCCATCCGATCATGTTCCTCCGATGATCGTAGTCGATTTGCTCTGGAGAATCGGTTGATTTCTTTGTATGGTACCTTGCGACCACGAGGGCTCAACGTATTACATTCTTATGCTTCTTAGTACTTTCTCTTCCTATGCTTTGTAATCTATATGGTATATGTTGCATGTATTCAAGTTATATATTTACTAGATGTTTCATTGTTTCTTTTCCGTTCTATTTCTAGTTTTTATGTGTGTTTTTGTGTTACATTTATTTCGTTATTCGTTTTATTCCAGCTTTTCCTTAGATACATTTGTATTTGGTCGTCCATTTGTGTTTCATTTTAATTTGTCACTCTTGTTTGTTCGTTTGCTTGATAAAGGCCTTGTTGGTCGAAACGTTGCTGTTTATCGTCACTGTTTCTGTTTTTGTAAAACTATAGTACTTTGTTTGTACGTGTTTCACTATAGACAACATCCACTAGTACAGCAACCTGTCTCCATACCTGTCAAAACTAAATATGACCTTACAAAGTTCCTGTAACTGCTTCTTCATTTTTATAGAGATTAAGTCAACCAACAACTTGTCTTGTGCACAACTTTGTCAACATTACAGTCCTTCAGAATTTCTCTCTATAATATGCCTTGTTGTCATTTTCAATGATAAAGATAGAAGTCATACAGTACCAATGATATTCTTTACTATGTTCCTATTCGTGACTTATACTAAACATTTCCATTACCTGTCTTCTGAGAGTGGAGACCTGTAGGGGTCTGGAGATCCATGTACTGTACTAGAAAAGTCTCCCAAGACCTTATTTTTTTTTTAAAAAAGAAGTAATAAAAATATATATATAATTTGAACACACTTTCTGACAGAAACACTTCCCTTAATAGCAATGGCTCAGCTTTAGGAAGACAAAATTGTAGCGTGTGTATATATATTGCCTTTTTCATCTTTCCAGATGGTCAATTAGCAATTGTTTTCCTGTGACATCTTCTGAGTTATCTCTCTTGTCTTTCAGCACATCCTTTAGTCTCTTTTCAAAAGATTCTGCATCTTTGCGTAATGTTTTTCCCCCACATAACTCGACCATCAGCTAGTTTTTCTCATTTGTTGGGGCCGATAGAAAAGTTCTTTATTAAGGCCTTGCAGATATCCTTACATCTGAGCAGTGGTCTGCCTGGTGCCTCTTCCCGTCTGAAAGTTCACAGAACAACATTTGTTTTGAATGTAACAATTATCCATTCTTCTCACATGCCCTAGCCATGTTAGTCTTCTACTGCTGAGCATGCCCATGATGGATAAATACTGATGAATCCCAAGAAGGCAAAAATGTGGTAATAACATTACTATGCTACTGGAGCAGCAGTTTTGTTTCATTTTTAGGATAAGGAAATGTGCTGTCATTGTTTCGTATTTAACCACTGTTTGAAAGCGAAGAAGTTCAAGAAGTAGCTAGCATACCAAATTTTGAAATCATGTAAGATACTAACAAAGAATACTCATGTGTTGCTGGGGCCTGAAAGAAGAGAAAAGAACGATAACAGTGTAATTTGTCATGTATGTTATAAGAGGTGACTACAGCAGGGAGGTGTTGCTGGCTACCACATTCTGTTGAAAACATTTGTCTGTCTATGACAACCCAACAACCATTGTCAGAGTGTATAATTGCTTTAGCATGTGCTTTCTGTAGTCAACAAATGATATCCTCATACTACTATTCTAGAGATCTTCTTCAAGAACGCTCCACATTGACCACTTGTTAAACCACTCTTTGTGATCTAGACTAAGAGTGATTGTAAGTTGTGTCAGTTGTGCACCTACAAGTAGGCCAGGACATCTGATTTCTGCAACACTTTTTATTTACTAGAGTAGCTTCCTTAGGACCATATCTCAGTCGCCACTTACGACATGCCTTGTAGGTCGCAGTGTTACTATTCTTTGCTCCCATTTCGGGCCCTGGCAACACACGGACGTTATATAGCTCAAGATAGCACATTGATGATTCTACAGTATGCGTCTGTACGCTCATGATGAGACATAGACACAAGGCTGGACATTTTCTCTAGCGCAACTTTCAATACACGGTCAGACACTTTACTCCACCATATCTCTCAACATAAGACTAGATATCTACTGTATCTTATCTCTCAACAACTTTGAACACAAGACAACATATACTCATACCTCCGATCTATTCAGCCTGAGAACTTCAACCCCTCTTTCCAGCAAAATTTTAAATACACCTTCCTTCAGCAGACGACCACCCATGTTCATACGCCGCCACAAGGACTTATCACCACTGCAGACACAACATTTACAAACTAAATTACTTACTAATTCACTATAGAGGAAGACATTTTCAGTTGAAGTACAACAAGAAAAAAAACTAACATTATTCTTCTTCTTGTTCACCCGCTATAAATTCAGGCGCAGCCATGGCAACTAGTATGCCGCTTCTGACTGATTATTGTGTGAAGGCTTGCCTTTCTTATCAGTGCCCCCCGCGATTCAGACGAGCCTTCTCCAACATCAGAGGTACTAACATTATCTTCTTCTTTGCATTCGTTCTTTACGACCAATTTTAATCACTCTTTGTAATATGTTTGATCTTTGCCAAGAACGTGTATACGTTGCACTTTGGTTTGGTAGGCTCCTAAACGAATAGACTTCTACACATTTAGGACACGTGCATCCGATTTCAGCCAAACCTCCTTAGCGCCTCTTACAACATGCATGGCATGTAACAGTGGTTCTATTCTTTACACCCCAAATTTGAGCCCCAGTAACCACTCGGGTGACTAACATTATGAATTTAGAGAAAGAAAAAGAGTAAAATAACCAAAAAAACACAAAAATGAATAAGTCTACCACATTGTGTACATCACTATTCAGTAGCTTATCCTATGCAGAAATTTGATAAGAGAATAATTCTCAATTTCTCTCTTTCATATGCCAGATGATGCCCTGGTCCTGTCATCTATCACTTCATATTGGTATTTCTCTTCTCTCCCTTCTCAGACTGCCTCCCTCCATAACTGTCTTTTCCAAACTTTCATGTCTCTCTATGTTACTGTATACTACAGGCATAAAATAATGGTAAAAATTTACAATGGTAAAACAGCATATTTGAGAGGGATATTTCTATTAAGTAGAGGTCAGTCTTCGCCAGTGCAAACAAAATGAGCCTGTTGTGCAATACAAAATATATTTGAAGCTCAAATATTTTTGTTTCTTCACCTTATCTTACAAACTGAGATATAAAAATAATATTGGTAGTTGCAGAATTTGTTGCTATAACATTACATTTACTAATTTCCATCCTAAAAAGAAGTTCTTGGAAAAGCTTCTCTCTCAAAATATAGATTGTAAACTAGACAGGCAACTACTTGGTTTTTTTAAAAAGTATTCTTAATCTATACTTTCTTGAACGCTCCATATCGACCACTTGTTAGCTCCTAGTGGACCAGGCCTCCATATCGACACTTGTTAGCTCCTAGTGGACCAGGGCATAAACCATGTTTTTACAAGCCATTTGTTTTATAATTAAAACGCCCTTTAGTGTCGCTCCTGGTAAAAATGTGTGCAACCCAAAGCCACATAGTGTGGCGTTTGGTACACAAGGAGTTAAACCACTCTTTGTAATCTGTATGTGATCTGAGCCTAAGAGTGATTGTATGTTGTGCCAGTTATGCGCCTACAAGTAGGCCAGCACATCCAATTTCTGCAACGCTTTTTATTTACTAGGGTAGTTTCCCTAGGCCCATACCAGTCGCCTCTTACGACATGACATGCATGTCACAGTGTTACTATTCTTTGCTCCCCTTGCGCGCCTCGGCAACACATGGGCGAATGTTATCCCTAAAATGTCTACATAAACAAAGCATGCCTTTATCAAATAAGAATAGTGCTGCTTACACTATTCGAGCCCATCTCCGACAGACTAAAGCACAAGTGTTCATCATGTGGCGTGGTAGATGATGGAAAATTTTCAGAATAATTTCATCTGAAACACGTTCGAAGCGATCTGTGGAGAAGGAAAGATGCCACTTAAATATGAATTCTCAAACCTTTTAATAAGTATAAGTTTCAAATAAAAATGTTATGCTCCGACCATACAAAAAAACTACTTAAAAGTATTATATTAAAGTTAAGCTTCACACTAATGGTTAGTTATATTGAATCTCCAACATCTAGTCTTTCTAGCAAATGATGTTACAGTTTGAGATAGTATTATTTGTTATCTCTTGATCATGTAGAGAGAGGTTAGGTGTTCGCCTCTCGCTTCAAAGGTACTTGGTTTGCTCCCTCGTGAAGCCATAAGGACATTTTTACAAAGATCCCTCATCTCAGTGTAGGTGAGATCGAGTTCCTAGCCCTATAGGAGATGGACGATAAAACATAGGTCCTGTGTTCAAGCTGAGCATGTAAAAGAAACCTTGGTAGTTCAAAAATCAAGAAGAGCAGGCTGAATAGCCGCTGCCCTGGCAAAATTCATTACAAAGATTATTTTTAAATGTTAATTCCTACAAAATATTTTCACCAATTTCTAAATTACATTGAGGACTCTTGCCGGCGCTAAGGAGTTTGCCACTGAGACCTTCCTGTGTAAGAAAGAGATAGCAGAACATATGGTTACTGACCAAAGTGCAATGATGATGGTCCTATCAATCATGCTTTGACTATATTCTATGTAAAGAACTTTTTCCCCAACTTCTGGTAGACAACTAATGTCTTGTTCTTGAATAGACAGAATACTATAGCTTTACAAAATACAGAAACAGTGACGATAAACAGCAACGTTTCGACCAAAAGACCTTTATCAAGCAAACGATACAACAGGAGTGACGTCTTTCAAAGAACATTTACAAATAGACAGTTACAGAAACATTCAAAAGTATTGTGACGTAGTATGTAAGATGTAGTAGTTATATTTGTTGTGCATGTGCATTTCCCGTTCCTACCTATGCACTCCCAGATTTTCATTAGATACTTTTGAATGTTTTTGTAACCGTCCATTTGTAAGTGTTCTTTGAAATTCGTCACTCCTGTTGTATATTTGCTTGATAAAGGCCTTTTGGTGAAGCGTTGCTGTTTATCGTCACTGTTTCTGTATTTTGTAAAACTATAGTACTTTGTTTGTACGTGTTTCGCTATGAATAGACAGACCATTTTCTGTCAAATTTTAGATTTTTAAAAAAAAACTGATGCATACCAAAGCCACGATGTTCATCACTCTCATCTTTTCCTTTTCTCAAATACAGACGAGCATTCTTGGCTGGAGGGGTGCGTAGAAGTTGCAGATAATGGGATGCTCCTGACCTGGCACATCCATGTTGATTGTGTATATCAGCATTGGCTTGTTGGTTGATTAGAAGTATGCGTGGGGCCTGCAATACACATATACTATAACAATAAATTTGCTTTAACACTAAAATTACATCCATTTATCTAATAAAATTAACAAGAAAAGATACAAAATGATGAGATATAAGGAAATTTAGCACTGTGGCATAGAGAAAAGTCAATAAATTGAACTGATTAACAGCACATCTCACAGGAAATTGTATAGTTTCAGGAGTCACTAATGGCATCACGAGAGTCGCAGCAGCACAGCTGTTAGTGAACACGCTTCTTAGGCCAGCGATTCGGGTTCAATTCCACAGTGGACATGGAATATTTTCCAAACCGTAACGGCTCTCAGGTCAACAGTCTTAATTGGGTACCAGGAACAGCACTGAGAAGTAAAGGTGGCTTGCGTTATGTTGACCACATCATCCATCATGTGCTGACAATCAATAAAAAATGTGGGTCTAACCATCTATTACCCAATATACGTTGAAGTATCCTTAATAAGGATTCCTTAATGGCATCACATACATATTCTATGACGCCCTGTGGTGCCGGGCCCACAAAGAAGCAAGAACAGTACCAATACAACCTACAAGTCATGCTGTAGTTACGCTGACTGTTAGTGTAAGGATCAGACCAAGAACAAAGCTGACCAAGACTCCGCCTTCCTGTGACGGCCCCAGAAACAGATGACTACCAAGACGTCTAGATAAGTTTGTGAAGATCAAAGAGGGAGAAGCTAACCTGGTACATAAAAAAAGGCTATGTTGTAGTCAGATGTGTGGGACCGAAAGGTGCAGATACTACAGATCACGCAAAAAATTGCGGCACATCGCATTCCGTTCTCTGGACTGCATCCTGCTATAACCAGTGAAGTATGCGTACAAATGAAGAAGATATCTATTTAACTTATTCTGCTATCTAATTGTATATGTTCCCCACTAGTAGTAAACATGCTATGAAGCAGTCGTTGGATCCTGACTCTCCTTTACGTGCAGATGAAGAGCTGAAATACTAGAAATAAAACAGAATGAGGCTATACACATCATACTTGAGAACACAAGATACACATGCAGGGTGATGCATTACCTTCTTGACTTTCCAATAATGAAAGATAGAACAAGAATTTTCAGAGCACAGGCTTACCTCAAGAGTCAATGCCAACATCCACAGGATATCAGAATAGAAAAGGGCAGCAGATTAGAAAAGAGGAAAATCTTGGATGATTATGAACTTTATTCAACAGGTGTGTTCACTTGAGACCACTGAACCCGGTGATATATGTGCGGATATATGTGCTTGCAAGGAACCAAACATTTTTTTCACTATGCATAGGACCGAATAGTGAATGCAGACATGAAAACGATGGCATAGGAGGGGAAAAAACGCAGGCTCTCATTTCTGAGAATTTTTCAATTACACAAATGGGTCTGTTGTTCGGCATTTGCAGAGCTCATGGGTTTTTACAGTTCAAATCGGAAAAGGTATTGTCAAATGGATTTGTCATGATTACAAGTAATCTGACTACAAAGGTTATGGCAGTAACTAAAGCAACGGCCTGGTCGGAGTCACACTTTTATCCACGCATGCTTTCTCAGTGACTCAAGAAGACTGGGCTCAAAGGCAGTGGTTGGAGTCTGAGGTCACGGCCAACAAAAATTATATTTACTTTTGTGCTAGGAAAAGCATATGTAAAGAGGGAATGAATAGGCTGATAGAATTGGTGGGCATGGTTCCTGTAGAAAGCAATGGACCAGGCTAATATTCTGAATGCCCTAAGGGAGACAGGGCGTGTAAATGTTTCACGGAATAAGGGTGAATCAGCAGCTCAGAACAGACTACAAGAATATCAAATTAAGTGTAGCAAGACAAAGAGCACCATGCTGGAAGCCAAAAATGAATAGTAAACTAACAAATAACTCGTCAGCAGTTGGAACACACTGAGGATACCCGAGGAAGAGATTGGATTATTTATAGACTAATTGGTTCACTGTGCGTTGATGATGTTCTATCGACTAAACTAAATTAGTTACCATAACAATATACAAGAAATTGTATTTTAATGTAGATTAAAGTAGTCACATGGGCACTGACAAAAGAACAAGAAGGAAAATTACCACATGCGAAATGAGATGCCTGAGGAAAGCAGTAAATAAAACAAGAAGAGACCATATAAGAAATGAGGAAATTAGAAGAACAGTCGGAACAACACCTGCTATTAGATTTATTGAAAAACAGAGACTCAAATGGTTTGGCCACTTGGTCAGAATGAACCCGAATACACCAGTTGCAAGAGCGTACAACCTGAAAATGGAATCATCAAGAGGAAAGGGCAGACCAAGAAAAGATGGGTTGATGGAGTTACAGACATCTTAAAACTCCACAATACCACACCATATCAAGCGACCGAGCGTGCATTATCTCGGAAACCGGTCATCAGTTAAACCTGCTACGCCTAGCGGCAAAAAGCAGAGAAGGACAAACGAAAGAAAGAAGTCACATCACCCCTTAGCACAAATAAGGATCTGATGAGGGTGATCTCTGCGCAATCTTCTGCCAAGTCTGTCTGATGTAGACTTTTATCTGATGACTAGTTAGTTCTTTTATGAAGTTCTTCCATTTCTTTTTCTGTTTGCTTACTTTTCTTTGCATATTTTCTTGAGGATAGATTTAGATCTGGTCATATTTTCATACATTTGCAGTTTATTTGTATGATAAACAATAGTTTCTCATATGGTTCAGATCTCTCACCAAGAAGCTAATTGACTTCTTGGTTCCTCTTAGTGCAGCTATAAGGAAATTAAATAAAAAATGTTAGCATAAGTAGAAAGAATACACAAAGCAAATACCCCAAAAGCAACTTGAACTGAATCATCATTGACAAAAGCTGCAGGGGTAACAAAACTTTCTTTCTCCTCTAATCCCCTTGGAACATTTGATCCCTTGAGCTTGGACTTGCAGATGGACCCTGTGATAATGTCTGCTCTACAATATTTTTGCAAACTTGGTTCTTCTTTAGGGGGTTGATTTTGAGCATTAGACTCAAGATTTGAGATCCCATCTAAATGATCCCTGAATAAGTAGCAGAACAAAACAAATGAATGTTGGGTTCAAAGCAAGATCTACTTTTTACATTAATTATCTCTAACTAACTGCTAAACTGGTCTGAATCAACAACTCTACCCTAAAGCACCTACAACAGCGACGCCCATTTCACTCAGAAGATGAAGGAGTTAGCATTTGACTTTAAGAAGTAACTAACACCGAAAAATATAAATAACAATTAAGCAAAATGTTCATGATAGAATATTATTCAAAGTAACACTGGTTAAAAGCTTTTCTATACCAGGGAAGTACTGTATTGCAGGATGGTGATTCGGAAAAGGACATCACTAGAAAAATCAAGTCAAACTTTCACCATGCTCAACAAAATCTGGAAAGCCAAGTGTTATTATATAGCAGTGAGTGCTGAAATATGACCCACAGCATGATATACAAGCTAGAGATATTCCAAAATAAATGTTTAAGAAGAATTCTGCAAATATCCTGGCCAAATACAATAGCAAATGAAGGGCTTTTAAAATGAACAAACTGTGCTTCATTGCAGACCATTACTAAAAGACAATGATAGAGGTGGATTAGTCATGTATGTTGTATGCCAGCAGGGACATTGGCTAGGACAGTCGATGGAAAAAGGTCTGGGCGTTCAAAGGAAAAATGGAGAAGAAACTGTGAAAAAAGAGTTGAAAGACTGTGGACTGACATGGGAAATAAGCGGTCGAAATTCTGCAAAACGGCAACAGTGGAAATCTTTTGTGGAAGCCGACCAGGACACAAAGACTATGAGGAAATAGATAGTAAAGTATTTGAGCACTGAAATCAAAGTGATTAAAAAACGAATGCTGTCATTAATGAAAATGATTGTCCCTTCAGCATCAGCTTTGCTTGATTCAGGGGTAGGTGTATTTTGAGAAGTTATATTATCATACACTTCATATGATACAGGAGACACTGACACACATAAATATTGAAAAGTATATTTTAAATATTATTAAATGACTTATCAGGAGGGGAGAAGACATTTCAATTTAGTATACAGAGTTCAGTGTGAATGAAGTTTATAGATTACACATTAAATTACACTCAGGATGAAAACAAAGGAAAGAGTAAGTAAGACTACAATGTAGTGACTACATGACTACAGTCTTAGTCTACAACAGCAATACACTCTCACTCAGACTAGACTAAGACAATCTCTTGCATCATTTCATTCCATACTCAGTCATACTGGTCTGTATACTCAGCATAGCTATACGGTATAATAAATTATACTTTATTATAATAAATTATACTTTACTATAATTTACTTAGTGACTTAGTGTACCGTGTAGAGTAATGTCATCGTTAATGATTATTATAATTATTTTATCAGGATAGTAATTTAGCACAAATTTAGTAAACATCGAGTCATTTTAATTATAATAATTCCTCTCGTACCGTTATACGTTACATAGGACCTGCAAGTAATTTCTCCATACTAGTCCATACCGCTCTATCCTGGACAACTCGCTCAATCTCCTCCATGGAACTGAGACCGATATTTCCTGCCTCTCAGCAAAGTTCGTTTCAGGGTCTCCTTAGGTCGACCTCTCTTTCTTAACCCTTTGCATCCCACAATGCCTGCTTTGATATTCGTTGATCATTTCTCCTCAAGGTGTGCCCAACATATCTCCATGATCCCATCTTAATCTTATAACAGTTGTCACTAGTGGTTGACCAGACATTCTCTGATTTCATCACTTCTGAATTCGTTCCATTTTATATTCATTATTTTTCGAAGACATCTATTTTCAAATGCATTCAATTTTAATTATAATAAATATAAATTAGAAATTTATCATGTGACAAGAATCATCAATCACAATTATATTATCTATCATAATTATATATTAATTATGGGTAATCTATGAAATGAATGAATGGGCGGGGATCAGCTCAACAAAGTGAAAGTCAAAGACTGAAAGAGTCAGAGTCAGGCTCAACCAGTTTCCGATTTATCAATCTGATAGCCTTATGGAATAAACAACTATATCAAGAGAAAACAATATACATACTATCAACAATTTTTAGCAAAAACAGTTATGTGTTTCATACCGTGATCTCTTTTTATTATTGATGCGCTTTGGTAGCTCCTTTGTTGATACGCATTTCTCCATCTTCGTGAAGCTTTGTAGTTTGCGCCAACTAGTTTTTTTTCATCCAAGGGACATAACTCTAACAATATGTCGCAGGTGCCTTATATCATTTAGTTCAAAATTAAAATTATAACATCGTTAAATAATGTTCGACTGAAAGGAATTGTAAACTACATATTTTTATGTGCACACCTTAATACTAGTTATATATTTGGTGCGTCCTATGCGATTATTAACATATATTCAACTTTTCATCTGCTGTGATATTTAAAACTACGAAATATATTCATGACGACTACACCGGCTAATGTGTTGTTTGTCATTCTATTAAACAAAACTATTAAAATGTTACATTACGTTACACATTAATTGTATTTACGTGGAAATACAAGTTCTCTTATGTATTATTTCATTATCCAATTTGTATACTAATTATGAGATAAAATGTTAAATTATTTATTAGAGCAAAAACCATATACAGAAAAATAATCAATTTCATCATGTGACATTTATTTATGTTTATGATTTTGGCCATTATAAAGTCCTCTTTTGTTTATCAACATGGAGGAAAAGAAAACTTGTCAAAATGTTTGCATTTGTAGTAAAGTGCCGTACAGCAACAATGGCAACATTATAATCAGTTACTTGCATTTACGATAAGTTTCTCGTGTTATAAAATGAGTTCTGATTTGGAGCAAGTTTTAGAGACATCTTCCCCTGGCTATCCCAGGCGACTGTTGGAAAATATGGCCAGACTGTGGAAAGAGAATTCATTTTGTGATGTGACTCTGTTAATTAGCAGAAGACGGTTTCATGCACACAAAAATGTACTTGCAGCATCTAGTCCATTTTTTAGAGCCATGTTTTCGTCTGGAATGGAAGAACAGAGCAGAAATGAAATTGAACTACATGATGTATCATCTGACGTTTTCAACACAATTATTTCTTTTATGTATACAGGTAGCCATTTTCACAAAACAAAAGTGTTGCAGTTGAGTTATTAGAAATTAGTTAGTATTCTTTCTTCTTCTTCTACGTTCTCACTAGATTGGGATTTCGGATTCTCTAATAAAGGCAGCCGTCTGCCTCAGATTATCAGCCACGCCATTCAGTTTGTCTTGGACGCTAGTGTAAGTGGTCCACCTCTTTCTTCTCAAGTCTGCATACATGATGATACTGGGGACAGTTCTGTAGGATATAATTCCTATGATTGATTTCTGCTTCCCCGTTTGTGCCAACCTCTTTCTGCAGTAAGTTTTGGCCACCCTCGTGATGGTAGGTCTGACATTCTTACTGCGTGGCTAAATCTCAGAGGCAGATTGGCGACCGTAGAATCCGTTATCACATTCCTCATTGTAAGGTCGTTGCACCATGTTATGCGCCTTACGGCCTGGTGCATCCATTTTCTGCAAGCATTTGTTTCGGGTTAGCATTCCTAGCGGACATGTGCATCCGATTTCAGCCAAACCTCCTTAGTGCCTCTTACGACATGCGTGGCGGGTAACAGTGGTTCTATTCTTTACACCCCAAATTTGGGCCTCGGTAACCACTCAAGCGAATTAGTTAGTATGAGTTAAGTTCTCATGATGAAATTTAGCAATGAAAAGCATACCAGCTTACTCTGATTACCAGCTTTTCAGTTTTTAAAGACTTAATTGCATTTAATTGAGCATGAATTACTTTTAAATGGAATAACAGAGGTAGTGAATATAGATTTGTCCTTAATATCCAGACATGTAACATAGAAACTGACAGTTTTCAAAACACATAAGAAATCAATATTTAACAGTAATGTAAAAAATGGATACATTCAGGATCAAGCAAAACACATATTTTGGAACAAAACACAGAGATCAAGAAAACTAACAATTAATTCAACAATTTAGGCAGATTAACAAGCAAAAAGAGATAGTGAAGATGGATCAGACATGTGTTGTACATGGAGACTAACTCTGTCACAAAAACTGCACTGAGGAATACAACCAAAGGATACATGAGAACAGAAGACCAACTGGAGGAGAACAGGAACTGAATAAAATACGTCACAGCGTGGAGCACAATACAGCTGGAGCACAAAATTTCACTTGTGACCAGAACAACTTCAAACCCGCAACCTTCAGAACAATAAGGTGAAGGCTTTTGGTTATTGGTTACTAAACTGACGTCATTGCACTCCGGGCAGACCCATAGGTGCTCAGTCTCCTCCAACAGATATCGAAGAGTATGCATATTGATGGTTCCTGTGGCCGCTGATTAAACACACCTCTCACTCTGCCTCTCAGGCATCCAGTTCGACTTGTACAATGGGTAACTCCAAACTGCCTAAATCGCTTGATCGATTCAACATCAATTTAGTGTCCTCATCCAACAGACAGTCGCGAAGAGACCGAAGAATATCCCCCTTATACATCTTCAACTCCCCAACAATTGATGCTGTTGATGCAAGCCTGTCCGCTCTCTCATTACTGTAAACACCCGCATGCCCAGGACAGTATATCCACGTAAGCCTCTGGAGGTTAGAAACTTCTATAGAAGGTGACGGCGTAACCATTTAGCCACAGAGACCCATATTAATAAAAATATATTTAATGAATGATGTCTGACTGGATTGTGATAAATCAATACAAAAAAGTAACACTAGCATTACAGATATAAATAAGTTGGGGATAATAAAATATGACCTTAATTTATATATAACCTTACTGTTAGCGTGGATTTGGACAAGCAGAAAGTTGCTTTAGTATGTTTCGATATTTGTATTTTGCAGGGTTTCTCAGAGTAGATATAGATTCCTGTCAAGATCTTCTAGCAGTAGCAGACATGTTGGGAGTGGAGGATATCGTAGATATATGTAGCCATTTTCTTCTAGAACATATTTCACCACAGAACTGTGTTGGTAATACCACATGCATATGTTTTTTGTTTATTATATTTGATACTAGAATACAAAAGACAAGATCAGCATTTGTCATTCTAAAGAACATAGGGAGCTGAAGAATGATCAGAAGCAAAACTAAGATAATGATATTTAACACAAATGTTAAGGTTTCCTTCTGTATGGAGCGGAGATATGGAGAACAACTAGAGGGAACACCAAAATGTTGCAGATATTCATCAATAGATGCCTGCACTAGATACTCCATCCACAATGGTATGACAATATCACAAACAGGAAACTGGGAATAGAGCGGAACAATGATAGGTGAAATAGATAAGGGACAGAAGGTGGCGATGGATAGGACATACACTGAGGAACCAGCCTCCTTCCCCCGACAGCATCACAAGACAGGCCCTCCGATGGAACCTCCCGCCCCATCGCCAGGTAATAGAGGTAAGGGAGACCCAAGAACACCTGGAGGTTAAAGTTGGAAACAGAATGCAAGAAAATGGGGAGAGGGTGGAGAGATCTGGAAAAGATGGTCTTGGATAGGAGGGCTTGGAAAACCTTGGGTTGCGGATCTATGCCCCCCTGGGGTGAAGAAAAATATTTTGTTTTACTTTTATTTGCACATTATTTTTATTGAGCTTCTACCAGTCTTAATTATATTAGTTAGTTAATTAGTTAGTTTGTTCCTTTCGTGCCAAAGGCGGCACATAGGGCAGAGGTTTTAGATGCGGTTCTTTGCTAGCAGTTGGAGATCTTGTATGGTTTTATTATTGCTGTGTAATTTTCCTGCATTCAACTTCTTTATTATTAGACTCAATCATCTTTTTTCATTGTGTGAGAAAAGGAGAATTGGCTCACATTGTGACAGTGAATAAAATTAATTGATAAAGTGATAACGGATCACCAAAAGAGAAGATGTTTGACAGCTTAACATCAAAGAAGGAAAGAGCATCGATAACATAACTGATTAACAGAACTAGAGACATAAAGATATATAGATCTATAACTGCTAGCATTGAACTTGAAAATTATTTTGACTACCAAGCAAATACATTTTACTTCAATATTTTTAGAATTGTATTCACTTCAGATACTTGTCTTCTGTGTCGCTGCAGGCATTTATGTTTTTGCTGATGCGCATAACCTAGTGACTATGAAACGGCAGGCGGAGTTATTCCTAGAGAAAAACTTCTTACAAACATGCAAGGGGAGGAGTTTTACAAGTTGATCTAACAACATTACTGCCAATATTAGGTAGTGAGCGACTACACATTGAAAATGAAAGTCAGGTCAGTTATTTCTGGTAAATTTTGTTAAAATAAGGTACGGCTAGTTTCTATGTTCTGTCATTACAGCAGTAATCTTCTTCTTCTGTGTGTTCGTTCTTTATGACCAATTTTAATCACTCTTTGTGAAATGTTTGATCTTTACCAAGAACGTGTATACGTTGCACATTAGTTTGGTCGGCCCCTAAACGCATAAGACTTCTACACATTTAGGACATGTGCATCCGATTTCAGCCAAGCCACAGCAGGGATCGATTACATTGTAAAATTAGTTGCTCTCTTAATTGACATCTCTCACTATCAGGTGATGTTTTGTACATACATTTCATTGCTTGTGGTATTTTTCTAAATTTGTTTTTGCTATCTCTCTCTGTTATGCCTTTTTAACATGGTTGGAGCATAGGTCCTCAACCAACTCATCCTATCTTTAGCTATCTCTTGCAGCTCCTTCCAGCTTTTTCTTATATTGTTAATGTCTACCTGTCGCCCAAGTGATACCAGGGCACCGCGAATGGAGCAAAGAATAGTACCACTGCGACCTACAAGGCATGTCATAAGGAGCAACTGATGTAGGGCCTAGGGAAGCTACACTAGTAAATAAATAGCATAGCAGAAATCAGATGTGCTGGCTTACTTGATTGCGCATAACTGACACAGCATACAATCGCCCTTAGGTACAGATCACATACAAATCACACTGAGTGGTTAACAAGTTGTCGATATGAAGCATTCAAAGAAGAATTTGTCTGCCTCTAAATCATGTATTTCTAGGCACCCGCTTTTCGTTTTCCTGCAAATTCCAGAAACTGGCCTTTCTTGTTAATTCCCATGGGTTTTCTAAAGGTAAGTTAACTGATTCCGTGCCGTGGAACACTCAAGTGTAACTATTTCTTATCTGCCTGGCCCAGCGCGCTCAAAAGACGATTACTATTTTGTTGAGTTTTTATTATTTTTGTTCCGATTGAAGATTTATATTAACCGGAAAATACTTAGAAGTGATGTGTAAACGATAACGAATACATACCAGCATGGCTTATGCTAGAATTTGAATTGAAACGGAGTTTATCAATCATTTTAGGATACCCTGTGACTGTAAAAACTAGTGATTTTTATGATGTTCATGATGCTACTTTGTGAACAGTTAATAAACCATACACTCCTTCACTATTTTCTTAACGCTTGTGTATTCATAAATGGATTACATATATAAAGAGAGCAGTTAGACTGATTTATTCCACATAATGTTCATCAAGGCCCTTGAAAAGTTGAATTTTCATTCTCACAATTGGAATTTCAATTATTTTTTTAAAATACATGCTAATATTTTTCAAGCATAGTCAACACAACATTATATTTTTGGATACAATAAATATTTTATGAAAGTACATTCATTTATCTTTAATTTGATATATAATAAATTAAAATTGAATTCATATTTAGAAACAATATTTTAGTTTAGTTAAAGTATGTGTGCAATATTTTGGAAACTAAAAATAATTCGTCCAGAGCGAAAACAACCCGGTAGTGAATCAGTTAAATCGATCCTAGAACAAATAAAATAGAGTGACAGACTCCACTCTACATGTGTTTTGGGGATTTTGAGAAGGTATTTTATAGCATAGCTAGGCAATCAATATGGAATATCCTGAAACACGATGGTATACCAGAGAAGACTTAGCATAATCTAGCAACTGTATGAGGGGGTTTACTTTCCAGAGTATCCATGATAGAAGACAGTCGGAGAAGTTCCAAGTCACTACTGGTGTTAGACAAGAATGCCTGCTGTCTGCCATCTTCTTCTTGGTGCAGCTTGTTTGGGTTACCCATACAGCAAATGCAAAGCATTCGGTAGACACATGTCAAAATTAAATAACCTAGACCTCACAGATGATCTTGCCTTGCTCTCTCACAGACTACAAGTCATGCAGGACAAAGTAGATGCACTGAAAGAAACGGCTCAACTGGTCGGTCTTAAAATCAGCCAAGAGAAGATAATAGCAAAGCAACAACATTCAGCAACACCCAATATTGATTGAAGAAAGGGCTACAGATGATGTTTGTGAATTTGTCTACATTGAAAGTAAGATCAACCAATCAGGAGATACAGATGAGGACACTAATATCAGGGTTAAAAAAGCCCTACACGTCTTTGATCTCCTGCACACAGTGTGGAAATCTACTGCCAGCTCCATTAAAACAAATCTCATGATAAATGGTTCAAGAAATAAATAACGCCCTAGGAAACTCCTGAAATAAGCTTTGCTGAGAAAGGCAAGAAATATCTGACTCAGTTCCATTGAAGAGATTGAGCGAGTTGCCCAGGATAGAGCGGTGAGGAAAATTGTTTGCAGGCCCTGGTAACGATAACGTTATGAGAGGAACGTAATAATAAAAATACCATTAATCAGTTCATAGTTCATAAGTGCGGTTCCAACTTCACTGTAACGGGTCACCCCATAATTGCTCCGTTCCTGTGCCAATGAATATCACACAAAATGCTAACACCTGTGAAAAGTTTCCTGTGTGAACTAATTCCAGAATGAAACAGCCGCGTAACGCCACAAAAAGCAACCTGCACCGCATAAAATGCATATGGCCGTCGTGAATGTAGCAACACAAAACTGTTCATCACTTGAATTGCAATTCTTGTCGAAGGGACATCAATCACGGCAAAATCCAGCTTTCTGCACTCGCAATATAACTGCATACGGCAGATTGAGCTAGTTCATCATAACCGCTGTCCGCCATTTTCTGAATAAAACAACATTAATCAGTGCGTTATCAAGGCATACTCTTTTGTCACACTTTTAAAGATTGAAAAACAGATAATTAAACATTAGGGGATATAATATATAGGGACCGGTAGAGTTTAGACTCTGTTATCTGCACCATATTTTTCATTGACCTTCGGTACATGATGGGTGATGTGGTCAACATCACATCAGACACTCTTACTTCCCAGTGCTTTTCCTGGTACCCAATTAAGACTGGGTCAACCTCAAAGCCGTTGTGGTCTGAAAAATTGTCATGCTCACTGTGGATTTAAACCCGGACCGCTAGCCTAAGAAGCAAGTTCACTAACAACTAAGCTACTGCAGCTCACCTGTTGTGTTAATATATATATATATATATATATATATATATATATATATATATATATATATATATATATATATATATATATATATATATATATATATATATATATATATATATATATATATATATATATATATATATATATATATATATATATATATATATATATATATATATATATATATATATATATATATATAACTTGTGAGTCACAGAGATCAGTAGCATGTGCAGCCTTTGTTATCTGCTGTAAAGGACTGAGTACCTTTTGGATCTATCCAGAGTTTATTCAGTTTTATTTACCATTGTAATCTGTTCAGTTTCAAATATCTCTCATATTCATTTATAAACATTCAGATTATGTTTATTTTTATCTCTTATTATAAAACATTCAGGTACTTGAAGCAGGTATAGAGTGGATAACAGCTGACCTTCCATTACGACGAAAGTATCTGCTGCATGTGTTGAACCATATTAGAATGAACTTAATCTCTCAAAGACACCTTTTTCGGGTTATTGATTCCTGCAATGACCATGGTATAAAGATCGCTCTAACAAGATATACATCACCATCTGAAGCTTCCAAAATTCTCAGTACACATGGCACATACCTTCCTTTGACTTTGACAAATGTTATTACACCATCTTGGCCACGACAGAATGCTAAAAAGTATATCTATGTCATTGGTGGCTTCGCCAAGAACAGACAGACATTTGTAAGTAGCATCTGTACGTTGGACAGTGTTGAAAGGTACGATATCTATGCCAAAAAGTGGCAGACTTTCTCAGGGATGCAGAACGCTCGTAGCAGTCATGGGCTGGCAATACTGACAGGAAAGTGGTTGCAGCGGGAGGAGAAGATGCTTCCCTGATATCAGATTCAGTCGAGACCTTTGATCCAGATGAGAATTTTTGGATTCCTCTGCCCAGTATGAATCATCCTCGTTATGGTCTTGGGTTGGTGTCTATGAATGGTTACATGTATGCTATCGGAGGTTATGTTGGAACACAGATTGGTTGCAGTGTTGAGAGGTACGATCCCAGAGAAAGAACCTGGATGGAGATTGACATTATGCCTAACCCTCGATTTTCAATGGCTGTTGTTGAGTATGAAGGTAATAGTAAGTGAATTTTGTTATTTGTTGAACAATTTAGTGGTCATAAATGTTGATAAAATAAAATTGTTTCTCCTCTTTTCCCCTAACTCTCACTTATTCCTTTCCATTCTCAATGAAGCATATGACTGCAACTTTAACTTCTTCTTTTCGAACGCTCCATATTGACCACTTGTTAACCACTCTGTGATTTGTCTATGATCTTAGCATAAGACCAATTGTACGTTGTGCCAGTTATGCACCTGCAAGTAGGTCAGCACATCCAATTTCTGCAACGCTTTTTATTTACTAGGATAGCTTCCCTAGGACTCTACCTAAGTCGCCTTTTATAACATGCATTGTAGGTCACAGTGTTACTATTCTTTGCTCCCCTCGCAAGCCCCGGCATCACTAACATTTAAGGAAGGTTATTGATCATGCTAGATTACCAAACTCATCACCAGACTGAAATCTGTTGTTTTCTTAAACTCTAAGCAGCAGCCTTCTTAAGACAAAGTGTCACTCCTGCTATGGGGTAGCTAATATGAACAACACCATGCTGATAGATCCGGTTGTCTTATGTTCATATTCCTGCAGTTTCCTATATATTATGATATATCCTACATTCTCCACTGTGACATACTTCCTTTTCACTAGATCATGTTCATTTTTTCTGCAGCAGAGCTACCTGCATTGGTAGCTTATGCTCCTATCGGAGTGGAATAGAAATAAAAATGGACTAACTTGTATATTTATTGTAGAAAGATTTGCTATACATTTTGTTGAATCAGTGGGGAACAAGATGGAATATGGCAATTGTGATAAATGAATAAAATGCACTCCTGAACAGCACAGTTTAGATTTGAATGCTCAAAATGCTAAGCAAACAACTTAGTCACAGAGACATCCAAGTTTTAGTTCTACAAAAAAGCTGCAGCAAAACTGCAGGTAAGATAATGATGATGACAGTTTTGTTGCAGTAAAACATGAAGAATGATAATGCTGACAAAGTTTACCCAAAGCCTTTTATATTTCAACAACAAGGGGGTCTTTTAGATATCCGCCTCTCATTCAAAGATACTCGGTTCACTCCTTCGTGGAGCCATTGGGATATTTTTTCAGAGATCCCCAATCTCAGTGTAGGTGAGATTGAGTTCCAAGTCCTATCAAAGGCGGGTGATAAAATATAGGTCCTTTGCTCAAGTTGAGCATGTAAAAGAGCCCTTGACCACTCAAAATCGAGACGAGCAGGCTGAAAAGTCGCTGCCAGAACAACAATTCATTAGAAAGATTAAAAAATAACATTCCTACAAAATATTTCACCATCTTCTAAATTACATTGGGAAGCTTTGCTGGTGTCACAGAGTTTGTGCACTGCGCTGAGATCTTCCTGTGTAAGAAAAAGATCGGAGCACGCATGGCTACTCACCTAATTGCCATGATAATGGTCCAATCAATCAGTTATATTTCAACAACAATTTATTCTATAAAGCTGGAAAATATTATTTTCTGAGATTTATTTTTGTCTTCTTCTTCTTTTTCTTCTTTTGTCGTCACACTGCTACCGGGTTGTTGCCCAGTGTCATGGTTTTCTGTTTTTGTCTTGCGCTGTTCTGGTGGCTTGTGTGATTGTTATCTTTGCTCTTTCACATGATTCTGCTACTCCATCTAACCATCTTTTCCGTGGTCTAGTGGAGAAAAATATTTTTGTCTAGTGGAGAAAAATATTTGTATTAAAATTAAATTTTCTTAATTTTTATTTCTACTTAATGGATTGTAATCTGGTTATTTTGTTCCTGGTACTTTGAGATTTCATTATAATAATGTCATTACTGCCTGTAGTGCCACTTTTGAGGATGGTGTAGGACAGGTGGGATAAGAGCCTGAGAAATTTAATGGCTGCATGGTTAGTGCATTTATGCCCGCAACAGAAAAAAATCCTGGGCCTTACCATGGATTGAACACGGGTCTCCCACATGGGAGTTGGGCTATAATCCATTCAGTCAGACTTTCCTTTAATTTCATTAGATTTCATTACAATGTTTAATTTTTGTTTCCATACAGGTTTAATTTATATTTCTGGTGGTCTGTCAGAGCTGTATACAGAATCCGATGCTGTAGAAAGCTATAATCCTGTGACCAAAGAATGGTGCCCTCTTGCCAGATTGAAATATCCTCGTGCTTATCATGGATTGGTTGCTCATGATGGATATCTGTACGCTGTTGGTGGTTTTAATGAATACAAAGGTTCCCTTAGTTCTGTAGAGAAATATTCTATAAAAGATGTAAGTGTATATTTTCTCTGCACTCTTTAAAAATTTAGTAGGAATATTCTTTGTATATTTTACAGAAAAACTTTGGTGAATTAGAGGAAACATATTCGCCCGAGTGGTTACCGGGCCCACATTTGGGGTGTAAAGAATAGAACCACTGTTACCTGCCACACATGTCGTAAGAGGCAACTAAGGAGGTTTGGCTGAAATTGGATGCACGTGTCCTAAACGTGTCGAAGTCTATGCGTTTAGGGGCCTACCAAACCAATGTGCAACGTATACATGTACTTGGCAAAGATCAAACATATCACAAAGAGTGATTAAAATTGGTCGTAAAGAACGAACGTAAAGAAGAAGAAGAAGAATAAGGAGAGGAGACATAGAAAAATTAATAGGAGCACGCAATATTTTAGAAGGACTGAAAAACAGTTTGAGAACATATTCTTCTTCTTTGTTGGATTGGAATATGGAATTTATTACATTGTGTTACAATTTAGATCAGAGTTTAATATTTGCTCCTTTTGGTCATACATATTCATTTTAACACTGCAATTTTGGGAACCGTGTTTGCTTTTTCTATATAAGAAGAAGAAGAAGATATCGATTCCTGCCATACAGGCAAACCTTCTCCGACTTCAGAGGAGGTACTTGAAGTTTAGATCTTCAAGTGTGATCTGAGGTTCACTGATCCTGATTTCTACCATCTTATTCAGCTTGTCTTACATTTCTTCCCCTTCCCCCGCCACCCCACACAAGTACACTCAGAAATGATATTTGTAAGACTAAACACTTAGAACCCAAGAACTGCTCAGGTAAAGCTTAGAAGTCCAGGTTAAGACCTATGCTTCACATGGGACTCATTTAAAATAAGCAGAACAATATTTAAAATGTTATTCTTAATTTATTATTTTTGTATGAACATAACAAATTGTATTTATTTATGTGAATCATTAATTGACCATTTAATTTTTGAAATCGTTTGGAAAATTTTAACCTGTCTGGGATTTTGGAGGGGGGGAGCTTAAAGAAAACTCAGCACTTACAAAAGTTTGAAATCTTTGCTTAACCCTTTCAATCCGTAATTTTTTTGACTTCCGGACGCATTTATTTTGTGATTATACTGAATTAGACAGTATACTGACTTTATTTCATCTTAAAAAGTACCGCTAGCCGTTATATTGGCTCAGAAGGCGAAGGGGTTAATTATTTTTTTTATACTAAAGAATTGATTTTGTTAACAAGAACTATTTCTCTGTAACCTTTTTTTTTGTTGTAAATTGCTATTTGCCTCCTTAACCCTTTAGCTGCTTAGGACGTATATATGTTTTTTCTATTTACTTCTAAAGACGCATTAACACGTCTGTAATTATCTCTCCTCTGTGGGCTAAAGATGTGTTAACACGTTATACATTACTACTGTCCCTGCTATAGCGTACATTCACGTTTGTGACCTAGAAACAAAGAGTAGCTATTTTTAGCTCAGATTTCAGAAAGTATGTAGCAGCGAAATGGTTAAATATCGGGATGAGTGTGTCTTCACCAAGATGACATTACAATATTTGCTGTCATATCCACAGAATATTTGGACCAGCATTTCACCAATGCAGATAAGTAGAGCTGGAGCAGGAGTTGCCATGGTGGGTGGGAAGATCTTTGTCTTTGGTGGAAGGTCTCAAGATGTAGAACTGGCAGGGATCAATGGATTCAGTGCATCAGTTACTTTAGATAGTGTTGAATGTTATGATCCTGACAGAGATATATGGACAAATTTGCCAAAAATGACATACGAAAGATGTGAAACTGTTGCTGTTGTATTATGATGATCTGTCATATTTTGTTAATTTATTGTTATATCATACTTTGTTCATGTATTCTTCTATCATGCTTTGTTATGTCATGTCATCTAATGCTATGTCATAATGTGTTTGTATAATGTTATATCATATTTTGTTTCCTTAATTTGTAAAACTGGACTTATGTAATGTTCTGTTATACTTTGTTATGGTTAATGTAATGTTGTGTGTTATACTTTATTCAAGCAATGTTGTGTCCTTCTTGCTTATGACTCAGGTGTTTCGCTCTATTCATTGCATGCCATTTCATTTGATTTGTAATATATTAACAAATAGTCATTCTCATGTGATATTTATTTTAGAAAAGAGATTGCATTATACACTTGATGAGAAGGTATATCTCTAGCTAATTCATCAGGTACTGGTCAAATGAGCATCTGTAGCTTGAGCGGTAGTGAGCTCGATCACAACCCAAACATACCTGGTTCAAACTCCGGCGGGCAAATTTTGAAACAAATTAGTGCTCTTGGATTTTTTCAAACTGTAAAAATAGACCTCACCGTTCAGAAAGCAATAGCAAACTACTGACAAGTGGTGCTTAGAAAATCGATAACTGGTTTACTGTTATTGATGGCTATATCCTGTAAAAAGGATATGCCACTATATTCATTTTTTCACTGATCAAATGCCATTAAAAAAATTAAGTAGAGGTAATCAGGAGTTTCTGTGTCAAAGCGCTTTAGCGTTTGACTTTTTAGCGGGAGGCTTTGTAACATTGATCTTCTTATGCATACCTATTGAGTCTGTTACTACCATTGTTTGGGGTGCACACAGATTCTTCTTTCGTCGTCACACTGCTACCGGGTTGTTGCCCAGTGCCGTGATTTTCTGTTTTTGCACACAGATACCACTGAGATATGCAAGTACGCAAAAGGTAGGCAAGTAAATTCCTTTCCTTATTTGTAAAACGCCGGTTGCATGAATTGAACCCAAAGCCCTTTTTTGCTTGAATTGAAAAGCTAACATTCTACAAGTTGCTCCATTCCGTCCCATGCATATCTATACATATATAATGTATATATATAATTTATTATTATGTGTTGTGGGTTATATATATGAGTTTAAGATAATGAGAGAGCTAACATCTGATGTTCTTATACTGAAGATGTTGAATAAGGGGGACACAACAAAGTTAGTCAACAACCACCTGATAAATGAAGACACAGCAATTATTGAAGTGGTTATACTTCACCTAAATGAAAGAACTAAATGTTAAAGAGAATTGGCTGATCAACAACATACTATACAGAAAAATTAGATACTTTGGTCACATTAAGCGTCACGATGGCCTGGAAAGAATAATATTAGAGGGCAGGGTCCCAGGACGCAGAGGCATACCAAGAAGAAGATGGCTACAAGATATTAAAGAAACCATGAATATGACCATCGACGAAGTGGGTGAACTGGCTAGAGACAGTGAATTTCAGATGTGCTGCAAAGGGAGCAATGTCCTATAAAGGATACACACCTTGATGATGATACTTCACCTGCATGGATTTGAATTAAAATGTTGCCAGAGTAGAACATGTAGACTTTGCCTGCTCACCTCCGATCTTGAGTTTGGAAAAGTACGAGAAAGATTTGAACCACTCTGGAGGCAGAAAAGTCAGGAAATTATTAATAGTGACCATAAAAACAAGAAATGTTGCTATGGTCTGAGATTAACCATACTTATTTAAGTTTTCCAAGGTCTAAACATCATTAGATAAACTCTGAACATGAAACATGTTAATTGCACTTCATGTCTCTGCATATTTTTTTTTTATTGATTGCCGATCTCGTCCGAACGACAAGACAACATTAGGTTTATCTTCGATGGTAACCAACATGACAATGCAATGTCTGATTTAAGGAAGAATAAAAATTAGACTGGGAAAGGTTTTTAATTTTCTTGGTTGGACACTTGTGTAAGTAGGGCACAATACTGACCTCTGACTCTTGTTGGTTTAGTGGGATCTCTCATTCATGTAGGTTTATAGTGGACTTGGGGTTCATGGTTGATGAGTAAAATTATCCAAACAACCATGTTAGCCACAGCATGTTATGTGGAATACTGTTATACTACTGTTTGTTTGTGTATTTCATCATTTCTTATTGATAAATGAAAGTTGCTTTTTGTATTTACTAACAAAGATGTATATTGGAACACTGTAAAATAGATTGTGAAATTACAGGAAATATTACAAGAGTTTCTTCTTCTTCGTTCTCACTAGATTGGGATTTTGGATTCTTTAATAAAGGCAGCCGTCTGCCTCAGATTATCAGCCACGCCATACAGTTTGTCTTGGACGCTAGTGTAAGTGGGCCACCTCTTTCTTCTCAAGTTTGCATACTTGGGGCAGTTCCGTAGGATATAATTCCTATGATTTCTGCTTCCCCATTTGTGCTGACCTCTTCCCGCAGTAAGTTTTGTCCACCCTCATGATGGTAGTTCTGACACTCTTACTGCGTGGCTAAATCTCCGAGGCAGATTGGCAACCGTAGAATCCGTTATCCCATTCCTCATTGTGAGGGGTCGTTGCACCATGTTATGTGCCTTACGGCCTGGTGCATCCGTTTCTGCAAGCATTTGTTTCGGGTTAGCATTCCCTAGCGGATACATGCATCCGATCTCATCCAGATCTCCTTAGTCGCCTCTTACGACATGCGTGGCAGGTAACAGTGGTTCTATTCTTTACACCCCACATTTGGGCCCCGGTAACCACTCGGGCAACAAGACTTTCTTACATTGAGACACTATACTGAAGTGATGATGATGATGCTCATCCATCACGGGTGATGATGACCACACAATTTTCATCCAAGGAAATGTAGTTGCGTTATGTTTGTCTGTGTGTGTGTGTGTGTGTAGATGACTAGTGAGCCCGATGCAGGCTTGAAATGTTCTTGTACAGTGTGGGCAAGGTATACTTGCACTTGTGGGGAGTTTTACTGAAGTATATAACATCTGACATTCAGTCAACACTATAATATATCGGTGGAGACTGGTTCAGTGCACAGAAAATGGACTGAATTAATACGAATGTCAGACAAGTCAACATTTTGCAGAATTAAATTGATGTTTGTTTCGGGGCAGCTTTCCTCATTCTTTGTGTCAAACTTTCAGTTATTTTGTTCCCTTAAAGTTGCAGCCTGATGATATCCACTGAATTACTACTCTCTGAAAGTTATACGTCATCCTCCCTAGAGTTTCCCTTAGAACATTGAGTTCAGTGCTCTTAAAATATTTCTGTGGTCTGATGATCAACATAGGAATTACAAAAATAAATGACAGCCGGATATGTTATAAAGGTGCACCCAGTCCAGAAAATTGCCAGGTCTACAGACCCTACTGTCTAAACTGTTCAAGCAGCGCAAGGTCATCTTGCAGTGGATACCGTCTCACTGTGGAATACCAGAAAATGAAACAGCAGACCGATTGGCCAAGAAAGGTGCTGCAGAAGAGCAATCGGATGTGCCAGTTACCTACCACCAAAAGAAAAGGATGATTAAATCAATCAGAAAGCCACCAATGCCAACATAAGACGACTACTATAATATGTGCATATTAGAACAAGTTGTCAGTCTGCGCCTGAGAACAGAACACAAATGACTGTACAGCCACATGTATACAAAATTCAAGATTGACAATTCAACCATGTGTACATGTGGACAGGCACAGCAGACTGCAGAGCACATACTTCAAGATTGCCCGAATATGATATACTGCATGAGACAAACTCACTGTCCTAGTGAAACAACACTGGACATAAAACTACACAAACCTCTGTGAGCTACAAAAGACAGTGAAGTTTATGCAAGAGACAACATTGAATATATAGACAATATTTCAACAAGCGAACAGAAGGAAGGAAGGAAGGATAAAGGTGTACAACATACAAGGATTATAGAAAGATTACATGATCATCACCTGTTCCTTTTCAGGACAAGTTATATTGAGATATCGGTCTAAAAGGTGTGTTCTGCACCTGGCTTTGCATCCAGCAGAGTTAGGTTCGGCTAGTCTCTCTTAGGAAGGGTGTAAAGTTAAAATTAGTAGCCTGCTGATGATCCACCCATAGAATACGCAAACCAACCCGCAGTGCAGACCACAGTCTAACACACCTCCATAGAATGGGTCTCAGAGACACAACTGCCTGCACCTGTGAAGCACCCAAAGCAGTCCCTAGAGCCCATCCTGCAAAACTGCACCATCCTGAGCAGCGTGAGAATGTACATCTGGCCAATGGAACAACACTTCAGAACAAACTATGGGGGTATGGTGTAGACATCAAGCCCACCACCCTGGTTATGACACATACCAGAGTAGTAGCATAGCAGAAGTTGATCACAGAAGAAGAATCTTCACTACTCACTTGATACACAAGTCTTTGATTGAACATTCAAGTTTGTTAGTGTGTACTAGAGCCCCTGTATTTAGAGATACATTATCTATTTAGAATCTCTAGTGTGTACATGATAGCAGCTGTAAAGAACACTGTAATTATGCTTGTATGAAAGATATATTCAAAATAAATGATAGGAGACTGTAGTCTTCAAGTTTACTGAAGCTGTCATTGTGAGGAAAGATAAAAATGACAGACAAGTAGTGACAGTAATTGAGATAAGGGCTTTGTTCTGTACTTTCCCATGCACTCTAACCTATTAATATGTGACGTTTTAATTGGATGGGAAGTACGAATCGGGGTCATTTGGTCAGGACACCTGTTGGTCCTCCAAAATGTAGTTGTTTATTTTTCAACTGCATAAGACAGTGTGGTATATAAAAAAAGACAGCAGTCATAGATAATATTTTAAGTGAACAAAAGAAAAAAATTGTTTATTTAATTTAAGTATTTTTATATCTTTCCATGTGGAGTCTCCATAGCGAAGGGTCACTCTTTGGGATCTGTGTAGCTTGTTCTTATCAACCAAGTTAACCACTCCTTGTGATCTGTGTGGTTTGTTCTTATCAACCAAGTTAACCACTATTTGTGATCTGTGTGGTTTGTTCTTATCAACCAAGTTAACCACTCTTTGTGATCTGTGTGGTTCGTTCTTATCAACCAAATTAACCACTCTTTGTGATCTGTGTGGTTTGCTCTTATCAACCAAGTTAACCACTCTTTGTGTCTGTGTGGTTGTTCTTATCAACCAAGTTAACCACTCTTGTGATCTGTGTGGTTTCCGTCCTCTTATCAACCAAGTTAACCACTCTTTGTGATCTGTGTGGTTTGCTCTTATCAACCAAGTTAACCACTCTTTGTGTGATCTGTGTGGTTTGTTCTTATCAACCAAGTTAACCACTCTTTGTGATCTGTGTGGTTTGTTCTTAACAACCAAGTTAACCATTCTTTGTGATCTGTATGGTTTGTTCTTATCAATCAAGTTAACCACTCTTGTGATCTGTGTGGTTTGTTCTTATCCAAACCAAGGTTTAACGCACTCTTTGTGATCTTTGTGGTTTGCGTCAAGAACATGAGTAAGTTGAGCCCTCATTAAACCCCTCTGGGATGTGGGACAGGCACATCCTAATTTGGCCAAGTTTAATAGTTTTTCAATTCATCGTTCCTAATGGAGTATTGGACTGCAACTAATCACTAATATTTATATTAGTTTTTCATGTCAACATTGCTAGTGAAATATAGTGCTGAACAGTGGCAGCTCGTCATTAGGGGCAAGTGGAGCCGGCCCCCCCAAAAAATAATGTGTAACATGTATTTGTCTTATGAATTAAAATATAACCTAACACAAAATCATGGTTTTTTCCGCAAATTTGTGTCTGGCCCCACCAACAAAATGATCACGAGCCGCCACTGATGCTGAAGTTGCTCCTAACACTTTGTTAGTAGTTCATTACAGTTTCTGTACTTCTAGTATTAGGATGGAGTTTGACGCCGTTTCTATTGCCCTCCATTGGCTCTCTCTGGGACTGGTACAAGTAGATCTAGATGCTTGAGGGGAGTGCGTTTAACCAGCTAGCCATAGGAACCATCAGTATGCAGACTATTCGACATTTGTTGGGGAAGACTGAGCACCCATGTGTCTTCTCAGTGCTGTGACGTCAGTTCTGCTTCTTCGTCTAATGCTCCATATCGACCACCTGTTAAACCACTCTTTGTGATTTGTATGTGATCTGAGCCTAAGAGTGATTGTACACTGCCAGTTACACGCATACAAGTAGGCCAGCGAGTCCGATTTCTGCTACCCTTTTTATTTACTAGCGTAGCTTCTCCAGGCCGCTACCTCAGTCGCCTCTTACGACATGCCTTGTGGGTCACAGTGTTACTATTCTTTGTTCCCCTTGTGGACCCTGGCAACACACAGGCGTGCTGTCAGTTCAGTAACCAATAACTAATACTGTAACAGATCATTGTTATAGATTTGGGTTGTTAGCTCTAACACATACCTCTAATACCTTGGGGGTATGTGATGGAGGAGGGGGTTATTGTGCAATAAGATCAGTTACTACCACGCCTGAGTGGTTACCGGGCCCAAATTGGGGTGTAAAAATAGAACCACTGTTACCTGCCACGCATGTCATAAGAGGCGACTAGGAGGTTGGGAGTGTGGCTAACTACCACACACTATAAAAACACCAGATGGCTACAGAACGGAGAGCGAACCGAGTAAACGCTGGCTGAAACCGGACACAGCGCCGAAGGATAAGCACCAGAGCTCTAAATGGTGCTGAAGATGTGACATAAAACACACCAATGCTAAGGCTGCATGAATCAGATTGCCACATGAATAGAATTTATAGGGAGGTCTGGTACATCGGTCTGGGTGGTGATCGAGAGAGAGATCAGTTACTGATAAGATATTAGGAACATAAAAACATAACTTTACTAGTACAACATCTATTGTGTGATATTGTAGCTTAGTGTCAGATTTGATTAATAATCAGAGCTAACTCATGCCTTGCTGTGATCATATTTTATGTAAATTGATTATTGACTTTATAGAATTTGATTATTACCTTAATGGTTGAATAAAAAACATAAATATTTAAATATTGGTTCATTCACTTCTTGTGCCTTTGATGTGACTTTCTCTGTCTCTCATGCTTTTAACTGGTGAGACATGCCCAACCAACTCCTGCCGTCTGTCTATCTTTGACTTTTTCAGCTCTGCCATTTCGAAAGTTACCTCCAAATTTCTTCATGTATTCTGGGTTTTTCGTCTATCGTTTGGGCATGTGGTTCTAGGAAAGGGTCTTCTTGTTATATTCACTTCATGTTTTCTCAGGGTGTGTAGTATCAGACCGCTTTCTTCATCTCTTGGTTCCATCCTCTTGGCAATGAGAAACCATGAACATGTCCTGCAAACTGTCCTGATGTCCTCCGGAACGTGAATGCTGGCCTACAAGCCAACACTACTTTCAAAACTCAGGGCACCAGAGATGAGCCCAGAAAAATCGACTTCTCTGAACGCGCTGCTTAGACAGTTAGTCATCAAAATATTTGATCGAGAAGAAAAAGAAGATCTCTTGGTTCCACAGAACATGTCTTCTTATCTCCATGTTGTCTTTGTGACACTTTCATCCAGCACTCTATTCTCTTAGACACAAGTTGGTGAATGTTTGCAGTTTATTATAAGCTTAGCAGTTCTCCATGTTTCTGACCCATAAAGCAGAACTACTTTAACATTGGAGCTTAATGTTATAATTGTTTCTTATAGTTTGGATTTCTTTAGACTTTCATAGATTTCCTAGTGTGATGAAAACTCCTCTTTCCTTATGTATTCTTATTTTGACATCTCTATCTGTTCCAGCCTGTCTACATTGCTGCTCAAGTATGTATATGATTCTACATCTTGAAGTGGAATCTCACACAGAAAGATCGGATTTAGTCTGTCGTTTGCTTGATTAATGCTCTCATCTTAACATTGCTCACAAGATTTCAGAGGTCTGAAGAGTAAGCTGAAACCTTTCACTCTGTAATGTTTTACTTCTATCTCCAGACGCATTCATATTGCAATGCGTACTGAAATAAGCCAGTATACGGGCTTGCGTCATCTTAACAAATACTGGGAGCCAATGTATCGTTTAAGAAGGGGTGGAGGGGTTAACTGTTGCTTTTGTTAGTCATGGTAGTCTTATCGGACAAGTCTCTTGATGTAGGTATGGAGATATTCACGCGTCAGTGGGCACAACACCGGCTCATCTATTGGAGGACTTGCTAGGCCAGAGTTGTGTTTTGTATGTTCGCGCCATATGCTCATCATTTGCCAGAGCCGTGTTCGTAGAAGCAGGGATCACCGGAATCAAGAATTGTACCATCTCTCCATTTTATAGATGATGTGACCGCTAGGAACCCGTGCTTCCACATCAAATATGCATCAAACATCATTGGCCTCTTTGTCTCAGGAGACAATACGTTTCGCGTCACGTAATTTGTTCTGTGCTGAATCACGTCTTTTGTGGCTGTAATTGTCTGTTCTGGAGAGGAAATCCTTGCCACATGTGAAACTGGAACTGATACATAGAATGGTCTACCTGCTCTCTTTTGTCGCCATTGTGATTGTATTTTTTCTCTTTTGGGCAATCCCTCACTGTCGTGTGCTATGCTTGACTGTCTTGGCCAACCGCTCCCAATCAAATATTCTTCTTCTTCTTCATCCTTCACCCCTAGGGAAGCATAGGTCCGCAACCAAGGCCTTCCAAGCCTGCCTATCCAAGGCCATCTTTTCCAGATCTCGCCACTCTCTCCCCGTTTTTCTGCATTCCATCTCTAACTCCCGTCTCCAGGTGCTTCTGGGTCTTGCCTTACTTCTATTGCCCTGGGGTTCCATCGGAGAGCCTGTCTCGCGATGCTGTCAGGGGGTTTCCTCAGTGTGTGTCCTATCAGTGTGTGTCCTACCCAATCAAACATACGAGCTCTATATCAGATATTTAACAGTACAACAATTATAAAACCTCGAATCATTTTTGATCAACAAAATAACATTAATTTGTATACATTTTTTTCCTTCTATTATTGGTCTAACGGCGAAGGTAGGTGTCTCTAGTGTCAAGTGGTTTAGACCTTTGCTTGGCGTTCTGGGGGTTGTAGGTTCGAACCCTTACATAGTCACATGTGCAATTATTTTGCCGATATCCCTAGGATTGTTGCTGTAGCTATGGAGTTCGTGTAACACTCTCAGCGGGTGTCGTGTCATTTCTGCCGAGAAGGGTGGAGCCATGTTGGGAAGCCCGGTACAATAAAGTAAATCCTTCGCCGTTAGCACCTTTACAGGCAAGGAATTGACTTCATTGCACCAGAAATGACATGTACTTTTTTATGTTATGATTGCTTGACTGAATCATTTTAATGTATTTAGTTGTTAACTGTCTGTAAGCACCGCACTCAACTACTTGAAGGGCCGCATGCGTCCCGCAGAATAGAAGCAAATAACCTGTGATATTAATTTATAATGTGCGTTATAAACAGCGGGTGTAAACTTTTCTTTAAATATCTCTTTTTTAAAATTCACTTTCCGTCTTTCAAACAACGTGACTGCGATCAAAAGATCTTATGCGTATTGTAACCAGGGGCTCCTTCTAATCAGAGAAAACTGGCTGCAGTTATTGCTGCACTAAGCGTCAAAGGTGTCACAAGATAAATATGAAATGAAAATCGTGGCATATCCCAAAGGACGTAGCCATCAACCAAAGTAAACAAGTCGTTGATTTTCTAGGCACCACTTATACGTTCAGTAGTTTGCCATTGCTTTCTGAACGGGTGGCGCCATCGTCCTTTGTTAAAATCAACGGAAACAATTTGAAAGCAAACTGTCCGCAGCGTGATTCGAACTCAGAACGTCGGAGTTAATAGACCGAGTCACTAACCCCTAGGCCACAGACGCCAAGATAAATATATATACTATATATACATTAATAATAATAATAATAATAATTCCTCTCGTACCGTTATACGTTACATAGGGCCTGCAAGCAATTTCTCCATACTGCTCTATCCTGGGCAACTCGCTCAATCTCCTCCATGGAACTGAGACCGATATTTCCTGCCTCTCTCAGCAAAGTTCGTTTCAGGGTCTCCTTAGGTCGACCTCTCTTTCTTGAACCCTTTGCATCCCACTTCAATGCCTGCTTTGATATTCTTTGATCATTTCTCCTCAAGGTGTGCCCAACATATCTCCATCTTCTCTTTCTTATAACAGTTGTCACTAGTGGTTGACCAGACATGTCTCTGATTTCATCACTTCTCCTGAATTCGTTCCATTTTATATTCATTATTTTTCACAGACATCTATTTTCAAATGCATTCAACTTGCTTTCTATATCTTTCATATCTTTAGTCATTTTCCAACTCTCGCTGGCATATGTTAGGATTGATACAACATTTGAATTGAAAATTCGTAATTTAGTTTTAATACTATATAACTTGCAGTTCCATATTTTATTTAGACTTTTAAAAGCTGGTGTTGCTTTGCCAATTCGTATCATAATTTCTTTTTAACATTTCCTGTGCAATCAAAATTGCTACCTAAATAGATGAACTGCTCTGTTATTTTTATCATTTTAGATTCCAGTGTGATATCTGCATTACTTACCATAGGTGTCTTCATTATATTTATATATACATTGACGTCCACCTAATTTTTTCCGGGAAAGAACTAAACAATTTTTTTTATTGGTGGTAGTTTACTACCTGGAAATAAAGAATACCAGATTTACATAAAACTGTTTGTTTAAAAACGCCACTTTCCAGGAGGAGGGCACTCCCCCCCCTTCTTGCCATAAAGTATGAACGTCCGTGCATATATATATATATATATATATATATATATAATATATATATATATATAGAGAGAGAGAGAGAGAGAAAGAGAGATAATCAATATGGTTATGTTAGGGCGAACAGAGAAGAGTAAAACATGTAATATCCTTCTTCGAATACTCCATATTGACCCCGTGTTCGCCCGTGTAGTGCCGGGGCCCGCAAGGAATTCAAATAATATTACCACTGCGACCTACATGACATGTCGTAATAGAAGACGGAAGTAGGGGGCCTAGAGAAGCTACCCCAGTAAATAAAAAGCGTTGCAGAAATCGAATATACTTGTAGGCGCATAACTGGCACAACGTACAATCTCTCTTAGACTCAGATCACATACAAAGAAGTTAACAAGTGGTCGATATGGAGCATTCGAAGAAGAGGAAGAAGAAGACCCCTTGTTAATCACTCTTTGTGATTTGTATGTGATCTGAACCTAAGAGCGATAGTCTTTACATGTTGATGTTATTCATCATTAATTCATCATTACATCAGTTTGAAATCGAAGAAAGCAAGCATATCAATCATCGTTGCACTTCGGTGAGTAACCATGTGTGCTACAATCTCTTTCTTACACATGAAGATCTCAGCTGCAGTGCACGAACTACGTAGCATCGGCGAGGGTCCGGATGTAATTTTGAAGACGGTCAAGGTATTTTGTAGGAATTTTATTTGTAATCTTTTCGAATTAATTTTGCTCGTGCAGCGTCTTTCCAGCCTGCTTTTCTCGATTTTGAACTGCCAAGGGTTCTTTTACGTGTTCAAATTGAACACGGGACCTACGTTTTATCGTCCGTCTCCGATAGGACTAGGAACTCGATCTCACTTACACTGAGATCAGAGATCTTTGAAAAAATATCCCAATGGCTTCACTAGGGAGCGAACCGGGTACCTTTGGCACGAGAAGCGAGCAACTAACCTCGACGCTATAGAGACTCATAAGCATATCAAAAGGAGAATGTTTTCATGCCATGAGGTTTATTATGAAATACTATATATTTCTCTTTCAACTACTCATGCTGGGTAGTGTGGTCAACATCGCGCTGGATGCCATTATTTTCCATCAGTTTTTTTTCTGGAATCCCGTTGACGCTGGTCAAGCTGAAGATGTTTACAGTTTGAAAAAATCCCACACTCACTTTCTTCTTCTTCTTCTGCGTTTATCCGCTATGAATGTATGCGTAGTCAGTGAGCCAAGTTAGTTCGCTTCTGACTGATTTTTGCGTGAATGTATGCTTTCCTTATTATCATTGTCTCCCGCCACACAGACGTGCGTTATCCAACTTCAGAGGTATCACACCCATACTTTGTAATTGTATCCTGGGATCACGCGCTTACGGAGCAAATATATACACTATCTTTCTGTGTCTATCAGATTGATAGATATCTATATAGACTTTTCCAGTTTCCGTGTCAATATTCCACTAAACCTAACGCAAATTTACGAAACAACCGAAGTTAACGCTTTTAACTACAAATCTATCACGATTTCTATAAGAACACAGCTTACATAGATGTAACTTAAACTAGATTAACTTTGCTTAGGATCGACAAATCCAATCCACCTTTACCTTATCCTAAACGGGAATAGAAGTTTCTTCTAGATCAGCGTTTCCCAGACTGGGGTGCGCGGACCCCCCATGGGTCGGCAAGGTACTCACATGGGTCCTAAAGCGCTTGAAGAAAATATTATGATCTTTGACATTTCAAACAGAAAAATACATTTTAAAAACGTATAAAAACAGTGGTAAACTAGCTCCTGTGCGAAATGAAAGGATCCGGGCTAGACCGGAGTCTAAATGTCTGAGAGGACAAAATGAAATATCATTTGAAGTTTATCGAAGTCTGAGAAATTGGAGCCAGTTTGACTGTTGGTGTGGTGTAATAACTCCATCGCTAGAAGAATAACATTTAAGTAAGTAATTGGCTGAAACTATCTTGGAAAAGATATTATAAATAACGTTGACGTGTATTGGATTTTGCTACAATACATTTTGGCTGAGCCTCAGGATAGATGGCTGGCTGAAATTGAAACGCAACTGTACTGATGATGCTAATGATGACGCGTCTTGTTCAAGGCAAAAGGAAACATCTTCCTGTTTACCAAATTGCAGACATTGTTTACTATTGTAACACAAAGATAATTCATTCCTGTCCATTTTCACGCCCGAGTGTTTACAGGGGCCCAAATTTGTGGTGTAAAAGATGGAATCCCTGTTATTTGCCACGCATGTCGTAAGAGGCGACTGAGGAGGTTTGGCTGAAATCAAATGCATTGTCCGCTAGGGAATGCTAACCCAAAACAAATGCTTGCAGAAAACGGATGCACCAGGCCGTAAGGCGCATAACATGGTGCAACGACCTCTCACAATGAGGAATGGGATAACGGATTCTACGGTGGCCAATCTGCCTCAGAGATTTAGCCACGCAGTAAGAATGTCAGACCTACCATCACGAGGGTGGCCAAAACTTACTGCGTGAAGAGGTCGGCACAAACGGTGAAGCAGAAATCATAGGAATTATATCCTACAGAACTGTCCCCAGTATGCAGACTGGAGAAGAAAGAGGTGGCCCACTTACACCAGCGTCCAAGACAAACTGTATGGCGTGGCTGATAATCTGGGGCAGACGACTGCTTTTATTAGAGAATCCGAAATCCCAATCTAGTGAGAACGCAGAAGAAGAAGTCCATTTTCAAAGATAGAAACTTCTGTGGGTCCACGGCAGCCAAAGTGTATTTAAAAATGGGTTTGCGGTAATGAAAAGTTTGGGAACCGCTGTTCTAGATAAGGTATCAGAAGGTCCATATTTGAATCAAATGAAAGTGAGCTAAAAAAAAACACCTGAAATTTAGACAAATTCGCAACTACTGGATTTAAGTCAGTTAAGTGTAAGACTGTGTAAGCAAATACTCCTTGAATTAATGAAAGTCTTTATTCTTGAGGATGTAAGGACAGATTATATGTACACTGTGACTGTGCATGTTAGAATTTTAATTGTGTTTTACGATTGTCGGGAAGAAATAGGCAATGTTTTAGTGACATCACACGCGTTGAAGATGGTTGACGTTTATTTACAAAGTATAACAGAAGTGTACTTTCAGGTTTTCTGTGTATGAGAGTTTTGACCTCTTGAAAAGACAGTGGTTGATAGATTTGTTATTTGCCCCTGTGGCGCCGGGGCTCGCAAAGAGAGCAAAGAATAGTACAACTGCGATCTACAAGGCATGTCGTAAGAGGCAACTGATGTAGGACCTAGGAAGCTACCCTAGTAAATAAAAAGCTTCACCGAAATCGGATGTGCTTGCCTATTTGTAGGCTCATAACTGGCACAACGTACAATAACTCTTAGGCTCAGATCACATACAAATCACACAAAGTGGTTAATAAGTGGTCGATATGGAGTGTTTGAAGAAGAATAAGAGTTGTTATTTGCCGCTGCCTTTCTTAGCTAAGGTATTGGTACTCTCATTGCAAGCAATGCCCCAGTCAGGTAAATTTCACTGCATGTGAATTTCTGCCATTTTTTGACAGTCGAGCAAGTTATTTTTATATGTTGTCAATTGTGCTGTCAGCGGATTTAGCCTCCAGGAATTGAATAACTGACAACGAGTCCGCAGAAAGACAATTTTTTCCGCAGGTGCTTGCGACTTATTCATGTGCTGTGCTGCCATCAGGAGTGCTGAGAGTTCTTCTTTGTAGTTGGAGCTTATTCGTCCAGTGGAGGCAGCCAGAGAAACGGTAGTGGCATCTGCGTGCTTAATGTAAACCCCTACTACTAATATTACTGCTGCTGCTACTACTACTTCTACTACTATTACAACCAGTGCCGTGTCGTATTATGATACAGAGAGGCAGATGCATATGGGGTACCGTAAGGGGGGTGGCACAAGCAGATAAATCAAAATACAATTTGAACCATTCATTAGTTTAAAATCTTTATACAACGCTTTTATATATTGATATATGTTATTCTGATATCGACGTATATATTTAAGATGCGGCATTTCGAAGACTTGCATCATACTGATAAAATATAACGCATGATCCCGACTAAAACAGCGTACAGCTTTCTTTACTGAGAATACGCATCGCTTAACTGAACATTTCAGTGCATGAGTGTGTAGACATATTTAATTATCCTTCTACTATTCTATTTTTGCTGAGAGAGGCAAGAGGTATCGGTCTCAGTTCCATGGATGAGATTGAGCGAGTTGCCCAGGATAGAGCAGTATGGAGAAGTTACTTGCAGGCCCTATGCAACGTATAACGGTACGAGAGGAATTATTATTATTCTATAGTGCTACTATTCTCATCGGAGTGTGCAGCTGTGGCGTGCAAACCCTACGGTGTCTCCTTATATTATCTAGCTCGTTTCTACTGTCCTATCTACTTGTCTGGTATGAGACACTCTCTGCCCTGGGGTGATAGCTGTATGCCCCCAGCATAGCCATGTCCTTATACATGGCTATGCCCTCCCACAAATATAACGGTTTTTTTAAAATTTCAAATCCTACAAATAATTATAACAGTCAAGTCACAGGATTTGAAACATTTCATGTCAATAGACTTTCACATGTACGGCTTAGGCCAGAGTTTACTGCGAGTTTGGCTACGTTTATCCACGTTTGATTTCTATATACGTTCGTGCTGAAATAGAGAAGTAATCGAGTACATTTGTGACATCATAAACTGTTTATCTAACCTTCTTTTTTTAAAAATCGTTTTATCCGTTTTGGTGTTTTTAATTACTTTTTTTTTAACCGTTTATATTTATATCTTCTTCTTCTTTGAAAGCTCTATGTCGACCACTTGCTAACCACTTTGTGTGATTTGTATGTGATCTGAGCCTAAGAGCGACTGTACGTTGTGCCAGTTATGCGACTACGAGTAGGCTAGCACATCTGATTTCTGCGATGTGTTTTATTTACTAGGTAGCTTCCTAGGTCCCACATTAGTCGCCTCTTACGACATGACATGCCTTGTAGTTTGCAGTGGTACTATTCTTTGCTTCCCTTGCAGGCCCCATCACCACACGCATGATAGTTATATCTATCTATCTATCTATCTATCTATCTATCTATCTATCTATCTATATATCTATCTATCTATCTATCTATCTATCTATCTAACCTAACCTAACCTAACCTAACCTAACCTAACCTAACCTAACCTAACCTAACCTAATCTAACCCTAATCTAATCTATACTATCTATATATCTATCTATCTATCTATCTATCCTATCTCCCTACTCCTAAATGTCTGTCCATCTCTTCCTCTCTCGTGCTGGTAGTAACATCAATAATACAGTGAGTGCTGGTTTACAATCGAACGCGTTGCTGTCCTGTTGCCGGTTAACCGTGACTACTTTTTCTGTGTATGACTCGATTTGTATACAAGCTGTATCTACCGACATAGCTCTTGTCTATCTAACAGATAAACTTGTGAAATATTGTCGTTACTGCCTGTAGTACCGCTTTTAGGGCAGTGTAGGACAGGTGGGACGAGAGCCTGAGGAATTTAATGTCTGCATGGCTAGTGCAGTCGCCGCGAAACTGTTCATGTTAGGATTTTTCATTTATGCCCATAACAGAAAAAATAAATCTTGCTCGACACACCATGGACGTCGATACGTTAAAGCAAAATGGGGAAAGGGGGAGGGAGTGAGAGTGCCATCTCCTGGAAAATTGCTTTTTTTGTAAAACAGTTTTATGTGAATCTGATCTTCTCAATTTCCGCGTAGTAAACTATCAACTCATTGGTTTTTTTTATTGTATTTTGACCCTCCCTAGAAAAACTTATGTGGACGCCCATACGCCAGACATGCTTCAACGATGCTCTCTTATCGTTTCTTCGTGCATACGCACACACGCGCGCACACACCCATGCACAATATTCACATTTTCATCATGTTTCAATTCTAAATAGGTTATTGTTTCTGAACCGAGGTCATAACACTACGGGTAGACATGTAGATGCTCAGTTCACCCCCTATACATACTGATGGTTCCAGTCGCTCACTGGTTAAATACGTTCCTCTCTTTACCCCTTAGGCACCAAGTCCTATTTGTACTACGTGTATTTTCAAACTTCTTAAATCTACGGATAGATTAAACATATATTTTAGTCTCCACATCCAACAGGAGTTCGCCTAGAGTCCGAAGAACATCCCCTTTATCCATACTAAACTCCCCGACAATCGATGCTGACGGTGCAAGCATGTCCGCTCTCTATTGCTGTGAACATCCACATGTCCAAAGCAAGAGATCCAAGTTGAGCCTCTGTGGGCTGAAAACCTATATAGATGGCATCCACTCATACCGCAACCTGTCATTCTGTCTCATTGACTGAGAGTCAAATCACAGCCAACTCTAGATAACTAGGCCAGAAAACTGATTTTGAAATCCCTGACCTAGATCAGAGAAGGGGCTGGAATGTATATATGTTTGATAGAACACTGCAAGCTGTTTTGCAATTTTACTCAATCTGAGGTCTATGGTTATTTATTGATGAAAAATATCCATAATATTGATATTCCTTATTGTTAAACTTAACTTGTTGCATAATATAACTTCGATTTAGCATTTTGTGTTGATTTTAAAATAAATTCGTCTATATACACAATACTGGAATGCGAGGTCACGTGGTGTAGTTGTGGTCTGATTTCCCATAATTCTTACCTGAGTCCGAAGGCCCATAAGTTTATAGTTGGCTCTAGTCAAATACAACAACCACCCCAGTAAACTTAGTCCCAGAAAGCCATACGAGAACAGCATTAACGGTTTCAACCTTCATCCTCATGCTGTAAGTAGTTGTCTTCTTCTTCTTCTTCTTTGCGTTCGTTCTTTACAACCAATTTTAACCACTCTTTGTGATATGTTTGATCTTTGCCAAGAACATGTATACGTTGCACATTGGTTTGGTAGGCCTCTAAACACATTGACTTCTACACGTTTAGGACATGTGCATCCGATTTCAGTCAAACCTCCTTAGTCGCCTCTTACGACATGCGTGGCAGGTAACAGTGGTTCTTTTCTTTACACCCAAAATGTGGGCCCCGGTAACCACTCGGGCGAGTAGTTGTCATGTATGCTCCTCTTTGCTTTGCAAACTCAATAAAATACAAAGAATACTTCTTCATACAATTTTGTATATTGGAGAGTATTCAGTGTTAGTCCCGAAGTTTTCTTTGACCAACTGTACACGATGGACAATGTAGTCAACAGCACTAACATCGTACCGATACTATAATGTGAGATTCTCTGTGTCAGGAAGGTAATGTGCTGGCTGCTAGCTCCAAAAGTACTCGGTTTGTTTCCAGCGGGGAGATCTCGGGCTATTTTTTTTAAGTCTTTTTCTTCTTCTTTGTGTTCGTTCTTTACGACCAATTTTAATCACTCTTTGTGATATGTTTGATCTTTGCCAAGAACGTGTATACGTTGCACATTGGTTTGGTAGCCCCTAAACGTATAGACGTATAAACGTATGTTGTGAAGGAAGACAGTGGTGGTTTTGCCGTGACTACAAGCAGTCTCACTATGGAAATCATGGCGTTACCAAAGCGATGATTTGGCTAGAATCACAGACTTTTATCCATGCATGTTTTCTTAGTGACTCAATGAGTATGCTCAGGAAGATTGAAACAGGATGGGCTAGGAGACATTGGATAGAATCGCTGGGAGGTCTAAGCTGACAAAGATCAGTTTTATTTTGTGCCAGGGCATGCAGGTGTAAGGGAATGAACGTGCGGATAGGCTTGCAGGTATGGCTGCTGTCCAAAGCGGACGAGCAATGGACCAGGCTGATATTATAAATTCCTTAAGGAGAGAGGGCGTGTACATGATTCACGTAATAGCGGTGCATCCACAACACTAACCAGACTGCAAGAACTCAAAGTTAAGTGTGGTGTGGCTCGACAAGAACGCTATGCTGGCAGACAAAGAAGAATTGTAAACCAACAAAGAACCGGTGTCGTTAGTCGCCACACGCTGATGGACATACTGAGGGAGAGATCGAGCACTTATGGACTAATTTGTTCGACGTGCAGTGATGGTGATCCGACGACTAAACTAAAACTAAAACGTATAGACTTCTACATGTTTAGGACACGTGCATCCGAGTACAGCCAAACCTCCTTATTCGCCTCTTACGACATGCGTGGCAGGTAACAGGAGTTCTATTCTTTACATCCCAAATTTGGGCTCCGGTAACCACTCGGGCGATTTTTTAAAGTGATCCCTTACGCTCGTGTGGTGCCGAGGCCCACGAGCGAACAAAAATAGTACCACTGCGATCTACAAGGCATGTCGTAAGAGGCGATTGATGTAGGACCTAGGAGCTACCCTAGTAAATAAAAAACATCGCAGAAATCCGATGTGCTGGCCTACTGTGGTTAACAACTGGTCGAGATGGAGCGTTAAAAGAAGAAGTGATCCATTATCTCAGCATAGGTAAGAAAGTATTAATTCCATTTTTGAAAGAATTCCTACAAATGTTCACTATTCTTAAAATTATATCGGTGGTTGTTGTCGGAACTACGGAATTCCTGCACCCATATTGCGATCTTCCACTGTAAGAATGAAATCTGAGCCGACAATGTTGCTTACCTACAAGGGTCTAACCAGTCAATCAATTTCCCTATGTCTACTATCTTTGACTAATACTTTTTTTTACCCCTCATCACCTTTTTAAAAAATCATGAGTAAACAAACAAAATTAATCGATCCTCCTCTCCGGAGCTACGGAGTACGTGCATCTGTGCTGAGAACCGATGCAGCAAAACCACCAAAGACAAAAAAGAAAAGAGAACATGGGCAAGTCTCAGACACTGGAACGAGTTCGAGAATTATGCGTTAAGTTTGGACATGCCAGACAGTGTCATCTTCGTGGTAGAGAGAGTTTAAAGGGTTTTTTAAGCCGAAGGATTGACTTCATTGCACCGGGTCTTACCCCTATGGCTCGTCCCTCTCCGCAGAAATGGCAAGCCACCTGCCGAGAGTATTGCACAAAGCACGAACTCCGTAGCTTCAGCAACAATCCTAGGGGTCTCTGGAAAAATTGCACTCGTGAACAGAACGGCGCGGTCCGGATTCGAACCCACGACCTTCGACTCACAAGGTAAATCTGTGACTGAGTGGTAGAGAGAGAAAATCAACTAGTAATCAACTTCTCATGGGTACGGTGAGCAAATGGACATTTTCATAGCTGCTGCAGCGGAGGACAGAGCACGCATGGTAATGCCCAATGTGCCATGACTTCGATCGCATAACATAACATAACATAACATAACCTATGACTCCCGTGTACGTAACCATACAAAATTGCGACATTCGGGACGCAAGGCACGGGCTTAACCACAGATAACCCACAGGAGCCCGGCTGTGGATAACCCCAGGCGAACACTTATGCATTACGCTAATTCGCCCCACTGAACGCACACAACTGGTCAACATTACTAAAATTTTACATTTTCTCGATCGAGTAGCTCCATTGGTTTCATTTTCCTTTTCACCGAAACAATGTCAACTTGTGTGTTGTGTAAATTCGATAAGAAACCAATGTGAACATGTCTGCTACTAAGACCGGTAAACCATTTTAATCTGACAAATGTGTATAAATTTAAACAATGTCCCTGCTTTCATAAAATTCAAGGCGAAAGTAGGCTGTCCACCACTTTATATTTATTCAAGTCATGGGCATTTATATCCCTGTTTAACCTCGAAACTGTGCGATTCTCTGGAATGTATAGTGTAGGTTTGTGAAAGAGTTTCTTTGTTCACTTTATCTAGCAATTAACGTCCAAACAGACACAGTCCTATCTGGCATACAACTTGGGGACGAGTGGCATAATGTAGTAAATGTCATAAGACTACACAAGACGGTTTCTTAAATTTATCAATTGTTTAGGTTACATAATTTGTTTCGTGCGCTTATGCAGTGGAATATTCTTTTTTTTTATATTACTGGTGCGACGTGGGAAGACTCAGTTGCGTTTTCTGAGTTTCTCTGAATCACTTGTGTATTTTGAATGATTGTGGATTCGAATCCGGACCGAGTCACATGACCATTTGTTTTCGTCAGATCTCTAGGATTTCTGCTAAATCTACGGACTTAGTGCTTTGTGCACCACTTTCGGTAGATGGCGTGCCATTTTTGGCGACAGGGACGGAGCCATATTGGGAAACTCGGTGCAAAGAAGTCAATCTTTCGCCGTTAGACCTATTTTTTTAAGTCTTGTGTCCTATTCTTTATTCAAATGTCACACTTGTTTACTAGCTTTGCTTCAACAACACAGGGTGCGTTATTATGCTCTGTCTGCATCAAACCAGGCTAATCTTCCAATAATCTTTTATTTAGCTTCTTCAAAGTATCGGTCATTTGCATACTTAATTTTCAGACCTCGTACTATCGAAGACGGACGATAAAACGTAAGTCCCGTGTTCGAGTTGAACACGTTATTAAAAGAACACTTGACAGTTAAAAATAAAAAACAGCATGTCGTAAAACAGTTAACGGGCAAAAATATTTGAAAACTAAAAAGTTAATATAAATTCCAACCAAATCTACACTCATGAAACAACCGGGAGAGCGGGCCCGGCAATGATGAATTGGTCGAAAGGTGTATTTATCTAATTTTTGCTGTAAACATAACATAATTTAGTTTCGCTCAAATCACAATAGTCACAAAGGGTGGTTTTTTGACCCGCTGTGAATTCAAGCGTAGTCATGACTCCTGGCTGATTTTTGTGTGAAGGCTAGCTTTCCTTATCAGCAGTGTTCTTTGCCATTTAGGCGAGTCTTACTCCTACCTCACAGATAGTGAGAGATTTTTAATCCAAATTAAGAGCAGAGTGTGTTTACAAAGAACGTGAAAATTGATCTAACATTCCGGTGTTTTCTAGATTTTGTATCCTAGAATTTTTGCTAGAATGAATATTAATATAAGTTGGAGCTTCTAGCCGAATGGATTAGAGCGCGGGCTTCCATTCGGGGGACTCGGGTTCAATCCCCGGTAAGACCAATGATTTTTTTTCTGTCGAGTGCATAAGGGAAAAAAATCGTAACCTGAACAGTTTCGCGACGACAGCACTAGCCATGCTGCCATTAAATTCCACGAGCTCTTGTCCTTCTTGTCTTACACTCATCATCATCATCAAGGTGCGTATCCTTTATAGAACGTTGCTCTCTTTGGAATTCACTCTGTCTCCAGCCAGTTTCCCCACTTCGTCGATGGTCATATTCATGGTTCCTTTAATATTGCCATCTTCTCTTGGTCTGCCTCTGCGTCCTGGGACCCTGCCCTCTAATAATTGTTCTCTCCAGACCCTCCTGACGCTTACACTGCCATAAAAAAACCCGATATTACAGGCAGTTTAAAAATAATATATCTCACATATTGACCTGTACACACACACCACCTCCACCTGACGTATATCATACACACTATTGCCAGACAAGTTTTGACAATTAACTTCTTACTCTTGACCATATTGCCTCGTGGTAATTGTCAAGAAGTTGACATTCCTCAAAGTTATTTTAGTTCGGGCATAAAGGTCGACTATTTTATTATAGCCAACGTCCGTTATAAAACCCAGAAGTCGTCGGACTATTATTAAAATGAGAGTGCCTCGGCTGAAAAAGACTTCACATATTTTGTTGTTTTAAAAAAACCTCAAATATTGACTTGTACGCTTGCAAAGCCCAGGTTGCGTAGACATACACAGGCAGGGCAGTTTGGCTTGCGTATTCAAAAGTGGAATATTTGATCTGTTTTCTTTCGGTTTGGTAATAGCAGACATGACGCGATTCTTTACTAATCGATGTGTTTCGTTGAGTTTCGAGGTTTGTTCTAAAATATTTGTGTTTAAATAGACATACACGATCAGAATGAGAACAATAAGGACGGACACCGTTGTTACAGTAGGCGATCATATCTGTTCGCATCTTCATGTTTCTTGTGACGTTTTATCAGTTTTGTTGTTCGTTCTTTATTTTCTTTGCGTTCGTTCTTATCAACCAGGTTAATCACTATTTGGGACTTGTAGAGTTTGCGCCGACAACGTGAGTACGTTGCGCAGTCGTAAATTCCTACTGTATGTAGAACAAGCACATCCACATTTAATCCAAAATGTGTACATATTATTCAACGTACACACATTTATACAGGCGAGTAAAACAGAAAAAACCCACTTTAAAGTAATCACAATATAGACGGAGACTGCAGTAAAACTATGTAGCAATGGTGAAACACGTAATAACAAGTACATGTACTGTAGTTTTACGAAATACAAAACAATGACAATACACAGCAACGTTTCGACCAAAAGGCCTTATCAAGCAAACGATACAACAAACCTGACGGATAACTCAGAACATTACATACAGACTTTAACAAAGATATTGCAACCATGTGATATCTTGTGTGTGTATCCAGTCCCCCTACCTGGTTGCTTGGTGTGCTGCAACTCTCAATATGTATGGTTGTTATATCTTAGTTAAAGTTTATATGTAGTGTTCTGAGTTATCCGTCAGGTTTGTTGTATCGTTTTGTTTGATAAAGGCCTAAGGGTCGAAACGTTGCTGTGTATTGTCATTGTTTTTGTATTATGTAAAACTACAGTACTTTGTTTTTATGTGTTTCGCTACTGTAAAGTACCACATCTGGTGCTATACTGTAGAATGGTATCAGATCTGACTGGTCATTGGGAGGACGTCAGACCTCACTCATGCCAATACAAAAGTTAATTATGAATTATTATTCTTCGTTGAACGCTACATATCGACCACTTGTTAAACCACTCTTTGTGATTTGTATGTGATCTGAACCTAAGAGCGATTGTACGTTGTGCCAGTTATGCGCCTACAAGTAGGTCAGCATATCCGATTTCTGGGATGCTTTTTATTTACCATCCTACATCATTCGCTTCTTACAACATGCCTTATAGGTTGCAGCCGCCCGAGTGGTTACCTGGGACAAATTTGGGGTGTAAAGAATAGAACCACTGTTACCTGCCACGCATGTCGTTAAAGGCAACTAAGGAGGTTTGGCTGAAATCGGATGCATGTGTCCTAAACGTGTAGAAGTCTATGCGTTTAGGGCCTACCAAACCAATGTGCAACGTATACATGTTCTTGGCAAAGATCAAACATATCACAAAGAGTGATTAAAATTGGTCGTAAGAACGAACGCAAAGAAGAAGAAGATAGGTTGCAGTGATATTATTCTTTGCTTTTCCTTGTGGGCCCCGGCACCACCGGGCGTAATTATAAACGATAGGTACATTTCTCAATGCCAGTTTTCGCTCCCAACATTTTTCTGTTGACATGTGTATCGTTAGCATATTATCAAGAAAATGATATCAACGTCGCAGATAGATTAGTAATGTTATCTACCGACGATTGTGTATATCTTGTGTGTGTATCCGGTCCCCCCTACCTGGTTGCTTGGTTTGTTACAACTCTCAATATGTATTGTCTTTGGTTGCTCGCGTCTCGTCATATATCTCAATTTGTTTACTTCTGTAGACAGAAAGATATCACGTCGTCTGCTTTGTGACCTTCATTTGAGCCAGATATCATTTCCAACCAACTGTATTCAAATATATATATATATATATATATATATATATATACAAGTGGCAGTTCGTGTTTATTTTTGTTAGTGGGGCCAGACACAAATTTTTGGAATAATCATGGTTTTGGGTTATGTTTTATTTTAATTTATTAAATAATAAATACCTGTTACACATTATTTTTGGTGGGGTCCATCCCCACTGGCCCTTAATGGTGAGCCGCCACTGTAGATATATATATATATATATATATATATATATATACATATATTTACCTTTTCGTCTTTACAGACGGTCAATTGGCAAGTGTTTTACTGTGACAACTTCTGAGCTTGCGCTTGTCTCTATTGTCTTTCAGCTCATCCCTAAAGTCTCTTTTCAAAATATTCTGCACCTTTATGTAATGTTGTTTTCCACTTAACTCGGTAATCTGCTAGTTTTTCCCATTTATTGGGACCAATAGGAAAAGTTCTTCATTGAGGCCTTCCAGACATTCTTATACCTGAGCACTGATCTGCCTTGGAGCCTCTTCCCTTCCGAAATTTCTACAGAACAACACGTGTTAAGATAGACGGCAATTTCCCAGAACAACACGTGTTAAGATAGACGGCAATTTCCCAGAACAACACGTGTTAAGATAGACGGCAATTGTCCATTCTTCTCACATGCTCTAATTATCTTAGTCTTTTACGGCTGAGCATGCCCATAATATTCAACTAAATATACAGCATTAATGTGCGCGTTTTCGGAATACAGAAACAAGCAAATGAAGAAGCCTTGGACAAATTTGAAATTGAAAAATGAAAATCGTGGCATATCCTTTACAGGACGCAGACATCAACCACAGCAAATGAGTCGTTGATTTTTTTCTAGGCACCACTCATAAGTTCAGTAGTTTGCCATTGCTTTCTGAACGGTGATGTCTATTTTACATTTCGTAAAAATCCCACGGAAACGAATTTGCTTTCAAACTTATCGGACGCACATGTCCTAAACATGTAGAAGTCTATGCTTTAGGGGCCTACCAAACCAATGTGCAAGTATACACGTTCTTGGCAAAGATCAAACATATCACAAAGAGTGATTAAAATTGAAGAACGAACGCAAAGAAGAAGAGCTTCCAAACTTGCCCGTCGTGGGGTTTGAATCAGGTACGCTTGGGTTTGTGATCGAGCTCCTACCGCTTGAGCTACAGACGCTCACTTGGAATTAAGTGATTAATTTGGAATTAAGTGTGATTAATTTGAATTAGAGTGATTAATTGGAATTAGTGATTAATTTAATTAAGATGATTAATTGAATTAAGTGTGATTAATTAAAATCGATTTTTAAAATAAAAAATGAAATGTTTGAGCAGATGAAACTCCATCTGACATGCGGCTTCATAGAGGCAGCCCATCTTATACTTTAAACTAAGCATATTCTTCTTCTTCTTCAAACGCTCCATATCGACTACCTGTCAACCACTCTGTGTGATTTGTATGTTATCTAAGCAGAAGAGCGATTGTACGTTGTGTCAGTTATGCGCTACAAGTAGGTCAGAACATCCGATTCTGCGCTACTTTTTATTTACTAGGTAGCATCCTAGTGCCTACACTAGACGACTCTTACAACATGCATTCTTGGTCGCAGTGGTACTATTCTTTGCTTCCCTTGCGGGCCCCGGCACCAGACGTGCGAGACTGAGCATATGGAACCGATCGTAAAGAAGAAGAAGAAAAACACCTGCTCAATTGCATGATCCACAGAGTTGCTGCACTTCTAATGAAGAAAAAGTGTTATCGCCTACAGCTCTGTCGCCTTAGTGTCGCGAGTTAAGCTCTTAATCTGCAGGTACTGATACGTAAGGTTAACTTTTGAAGTACATCACAATCTAAAATACAGGTAGAACAGAAAAGCGAAATCACAGACAGAAGACGGATAGTGTTGTAATGTACAAATTGTGTTCAAAATTTTTTATGTAACTGTAAACAGTTTTAGATGCTGCTGTGCCGTGCGTAGTGAAACTTTGCGATATACGGAAGGTGGTCAGAGCGGATCAGATCAGATCTGGAGAAAACCGAGGGTGGTTGTGGGATCACATATGTAAACAAATGAACAGTGGCGGCTCGAGATCATTTTTGTTGGTGGGGCCAGACATTTTTACCGGATAAATCATGACTTTTGGTTGCTATATTTAAATTTATAAAATAATAAATACACGTTATACATTATTTTTGGTGGGGTCCGGCTCCACTGGCCCTTAATGACGAGCCGCCACTGAAAATGAATAATCTCAACTTTAAACAGTAAAAAGTAACAGATAAACAGTAAAATATCACTAACTTTTAATCTAACATACCGGTTCTCTGTGACGTAGATGTTAGGTGCTCGCTTCTTGTTCCAAAGGTACTCGGTTCGTTCTCTCGGGGAGCCATCCGGATATTTTTCCAGTGTATGTGAGATCAAGTTCCTAGTCCTATCGGAGATGGACAATAAAACGTAGGTCCCATGTTCAAGTTGAGCACGGGAAAGAACCTTGGAAGCTCAAAATTGAGAAGAGCAGGTATTTTATGTGGTATTATGGTATTTTATGTGCTATTATGGTATTTTATGTGGTATTATGATATTTTATGTGCTATTATGGTATTTTATGTGCTATTATGGTATTTTATGTGCTATTATGGTATTTTATGTGGTATTATGGTATTTTATGTGATATTATGGTATTTTATGTGGTATTATGGTATTTTATGTGGTATTGTGGTATTTTATGTGGTATTATGGTATTTTATGTGGTATTATGTTATTTTATGTGGTATTGTGGTATTTTATGTGGTATTATGATATTTTGTATTATGGATTTATGTATTATGGTATTTTATGTGGTATTATGGTATTTTATGTGGTATTATGTATTTTATGTAGCTATTATGATATTTTATGTGCTATTATGATATTTTATGTGCTATTATGGTATTTTATGTGGTATTATGGTATTTTATGTGGTATTATGGTATTTTATGGTATTATGGTATTATGGTATTTTATGTGGTATTATGGTATTTTATGTGGTATTATGGTATTTTATGTTCAAGATTTGGGTTTAGAAGTAAGAAGTGTATTGGTATTTTATTAGAAAATATTTAATAATAAATTTTATCATAATTTTTGTACAATGTTTCTAAATGATATCATGGACTCGTATTTTGCTACAGAGTTGTATGATACACTGAGATCTATGTGAGAAAAGATCATTAATCATATGGCTACTTACAGTGCATTATGATATGTTTTATAATTAATGATAGTATTAAGCTATTTATGTAAGTATCTATGGTAAGTATTTTATGTGATATCAGCTGGATTTAATGTAAATAACAGCAGCTCACATATTTAGGTATAGAATTTTGATTGCACGGAAATAAATAAAAGGTTTTTATGCTAGAATTGTCAAAGCAGAATCAGCTTTAAGTAAGTCTAAATATATATTGGAATGGTTATGGCTGAAATGGATTATGTGTCTAAACGTTAGAAGTTTATGGTATTTAGTGGTAAAAGTAATATGCTAAGTATACACGTTCTTGGAAAGATCAAATATATCATAAGGTGATTAAAATTGGTTGTAAGGAATGATGCAAGGATAGAGAAGATATGGAACTGCAAGTTATTGTTTTAAATATTTACATGTTTCAATTCAAAAGTTGGATCAGTCGTAATATATGCAGGAGTTGGATATGTATTAGATATTAGAAGTATTTATTTCAAGACTGTTTGAAAAAAATGCCGGCAAATTTATTGAATTTAACAATAAAATGCTACAAATTGTTGTCAATGTTCAAATATATCATGGACCTCGTGCTACAAAGTTCGTTCATAAGGGAGATCTGATGGAAGAGATCAAAACACCATGGCTACTACCGATGCAAGATGATGTTCTATCAATTAATCGATCAGTCATCAACCTATTATAATGAAGACACCTATGGCAAGTAATGCAGATATCACGCTGGATTTCAACATGATAAAAATAACACAGCAGCTCACATATTTAGGTAGCAATTTTGATTGCACGGAAATAACAAAAGGTTTTTATGCTCAGAATTGTCAAAGCAGAATCAGCTTTTAAAAGTCTAAATAACATATGGAACTGCGTTGGCTGAAATCGGATGCATGTGTCCTAAACGTGTAGAAGTCTATGTATTTAGTGGCCTACCAAACCAATATGCAACGTATACACGTTCTTGGCAAAGATCAAACATATCACAAAGAGTGATTAAAATTGGTTGTAAAGAATGAACGCAAGGAAGAAGAAGATATGGAACTGCAAGTTATATAGCTTTAAAACTAAATTACAATTTTTCAACTCAAAAGTTGGATCAGTCCTAATATATGCCAGGAGAGTTGGAAAATGACTAAAGATATATAAGAAGTGTAACGCCTTTTAAAATAAATGTCCGCGAAAAATAATGAATATAGGACGAATAAATTGATAAAATCAGAGAAATGTCTGGTCAACCACTAGTAGCAACTGTTATAAGAAGGAGAAGATGGAGATATGTTGGACTTACCTTGAGAAGAAATGTCTGGTCAACTACTAGTAGCAACTGTTATAAGAAGGAGAAGATGGAGATATGTTGGACTTACCTTGAGAAGAAATGTCTGGTCAACTACTAGTAGCAACTGTTATAAGAAGGAGAAGATGGAGATATGTTGGACTTACCTTTAGAAGAAATGTCTGGTCAACTACTAGTAACAACTGTTATAAGAAGGAGAAGATGGAGATATGTTGGACTTACCTTGAGAAGAAATGTCTGGTCAACTACTAGTAGCAACTGTTATAAGAAGGAGAAGATGGAGATATGTTGGACTTACCTTGAGAAGAAATGTCTGGTCAACTACTAGTAGCAACTGTTATAAGAAGGAGAAGATGGAGATATGTTGGACTTACCTTGAGAAGAAATGTCTGGTCAACTACTAGTAGCAACTGTTATAAGAAGGAGAAGATGGAGATATGTTGGACTTACCTTGAGAAGAAATGTCTGGTCAACTACTAGTAACAACTGTTATAAGAAGGAGAAGATGGAGATATGTTGGACTTACCTTGAGAAGAAATGTCTGGTCAACTACTAGTAACAACTGTTATAAGAAAGAGAAGATGGAGATATGTTGGACTTACCTTGAGAAGAAATGTCTGGTCAACCACTAGTAGCAACTGTTATAAGAAGGAGAAGATGGAGATATGTTGGACTTACCTTGAGAAGAAATGTCTGGTCAACCACTAGTAGCAACTGTTATAAGAAGGAGAAGATGGAGATATGTTGGACTTACCTTGAGAAGAAAATGTCTGGTCAACCACTAGTAGCAACTGTTATAAGAAGGAGAAGATGGAGATATATTGGACTTACCTTGAGAAGAAATGATCATGGAATTACAAAGCAGGCATTGAAGTGGGAGGCAGAGGGTTCTGGAAAGAAATAGCGCCATAGGTACACCGTGAAACAAACTTTACTGAGAGAGGAGAGAAACATAGGACTAAATTTCATACTAGAGATTGAACGAATTGCACCGAATAGAACGGTATGATTGCGCAGTTCCCAACACAGCCATCTTGGACAAAAATAAAAGACATTCCTAAAGAAATTCCAGCTCACATGGACACATCAATCACAATATCATAAATATATATAATATATATATATATATATATATATAAACTTCTTCTTCTTTTGTCATCACACTGCTACCGGGTTGTTGCACAGTGTCGTGGTTTTCTGTTTTTATCTTGCGCTGTTCTGGTGGCTTGGGTGATTGTTATTTTTGCTCTTTCAACAGATTCTGCTATGCCATCTAACCATCTTTTTCGTGGTTTTCCTCTCGCCTTCTTTCCCGATGTTCTGTTGTAGAAGACTCTGTATACTATATAACACCAACTCTAAATAATATAATGTCTGTGGTATAACGTCTATATAATATTTGGTCCATATAGCATATGATCTATGTAACATAACGTCTCTATAACATAAAGACTGTATAACACCAGTTCTGATAATATCAACTTCCATTTTCCCTCTGATAATCTTATTCAATACTTCGTTAAAAATTGTGTTTCCCGCCACAATACCTAACGCCTGCAACAGTAACAATAGACGGCTCAACAGAGTACATGAGAATGTCGCCATTTTCTTGTCTGCACCAGCCGTTTTATATTTCACGACACAGTTTTTTTATTTAATTTATTTATTATGTTAAATATGTGATGTCACATTGATGAATGTCATCTTGTATTCGGGAGTATAAATTAGCATTTAATGGGCTATTAAAACAGTGTAGTATCGATCTATGCATAGTTTGACATTTTGGAATGGGACGTGAGACTAAATCAGAAAGGCAGTGTTAACACTTTTCCCTCCCCCTTCCTCCTCCCAGTGCCGAATTAAGCCAGAGCGGGGTCTGTAGCTAATGTTACCAAGAGGCCCTAGGTTTTGTATGGTAATAAAATAAAACACAACTTTTACAAACAAACTTTTCTCGATTTAATCCCGATCACTAGACAAATAATTTCTCTAAGTGAATTAAATTCAATGTTCAAAATTACATTCGATTTGTTTGGATTCAGCAACATCACGCACGACATTAAAAAATGTATGTGCGGGGCCTCCAGAATCGCGGGGCCCGTAGCATTTGCTATTTCTGTATATAACTAATCGGCACTAATCCTTGAATTACATTAAGAAACAAAGAATGAAGTGATTTGGCCACTTAATAAGAATGCATCCAAACTCCACAGTATACAGTCTTCTACAACAGAACATCGGGAAAGAAGGCAAGAGGAAGACCACGAAAAAAGATGGTTAGATGGCATAGCAGAATCCTGTGAAAGAGCAAAAATAACAATGACCTAAGCCACCAGAACAGCGCAAGACAAAAACAGAAAAGCACGACACTGGGCAAAAACCCGGTAGCAGTGTGACAACAAAAGAAGAAGAAGAAGATATGATTGACACAACATAACTAGCGTGGTGGTCATCACATCAGATCTCTCTCTCGCGATCACCTAAAAGACCGATGTACCATATCTCTCCATAAATTCATTCATGTGGAAATCTGATTCATGCAGCCTTAGCATGAGTGGGTTTCGTCACATCTTCAGCGCCATTTGGAGCTCTGGTGCTTAACCTTCGGCGATGTGTCCGGATTCAGCCAGCGTTTACTGTGTTCGCTCTCCGTTACCCTTTGGCGGTCCCAGCCGTCCTGCAAGACAGCAGGTTGACTTCTACACATTTAGAACACGTGCATCCGATTTCATCCAAACCTCCTTAGCGCCTCTTACGACATGCGTGGCAGGTAACAGTGGTTCTATTCTCTACACCCCAAATTTGGGCCCGGTAACCACTCGGGCGACATCAGATATGACTACGCTCCTGCTCAACCTGCAAGTAGTGGACACGTGTTTGCAGTGTATCACTGCTTTCTGTCTAAATGAGTAATGATCGAAAGGGAAAGGTAATTAATAATCGAATTAACAGCTCTTTGTGATCTGTATGGTTTGCACCGAGAACGTGAGTACGCTGGGTCCAGGTTCATATACTTCAACGGCATGTAGGACATGCACATTCGAATTTTGGCCAAAGTGTATGCATATTGTATCCAACAGGACATAACTTTGTAAAGATTAGCAATTGTAAGATTTTACATACAAAACCCCCACTTTAAACTACCACATCTAGAGTGATACTACAGCATGGTATCAGATTTACTTTAGTTGTTAGCGGTACATAAAGAGATACCGCTAACAACTAAAGCAATTCTCATAAGAACGATTTTCTGGCCAACACTATGTTACCAGTGTCAAACATGGCAAATAACAGCAGCTAATGAGCGGAAAATCATAACGACAGAGATGAGGTGTCTTAGAAGAGCTGCACCAGAAAACCACGGTAAAATTCATAATAAAAGTTGGTCCATCAGTCTAGGCCGGGAACGCAAGAGAGAGAGAAGAGCTGCAGGTGTGATAATAAGAGACACAATTAGAAATGAAGAAATCAGAAGGAGACTGGATGTGAAACCAGTTATGCAATTCATAAAGAACAACAGATTAAATGGTTTGGACACCTGACCAGAATGCCCTGGTATCGCCTACCACAGAGAGCCACACAGAAAAAGTATCATGAGTACAAGGCAAGAGGAAGACCACGCAAAAGATGGAGCGACGACATAAAAAAAAGCCGCACATGAATATCAGCTTACAAAGTGCCTTAAAAACACACACAAGATCACTACGTTTCACCCCCAACACTTCTATAAAGAAGTCAATGGTGGAAGAGAAGAACAAGCACACACAAGATCACTACGTTTCACCCCAACACTTCTATAAAGAAGTCAATGGTGGAAGAGAAGAAGAAGAAGAACATGGTATTAGATCTGTTTGTTCATCTGGAGGTCGTCAGTACTGACTCATGTCCACTTATCCTCACTGCGACGCTTCTTTTATTTTCCTCCCACATTTTTATCCTCATTTATACCTTTCTCTCTCTCTCTCTCTCTCTCTCTCTCGTTCATATTGGATTCTTCTTCTTCTTCAGCGATCTCTGGTCATGCGCTTAATTTACTGTGGACCACAAACTGGGCAGACAGCTTCAGGTCTGTCAGGTTTCCCAAAGCTTAGTTTTCAGGTCGACTGGGTGTGGCCACATGTTGCTTCTCAGCTCACACAGAAGAGGACAGTCTTGCAGGATATGCTCTGGTGTCTGTTCTGCCTGCTGACACTGGCAGAGAGCTGTTTGACTTATTCCTAGTCTGTATTACCCTTCTGCATTCCATTGCATAATTGTGAGGGTGAAAGTTTGTCCTTGCTGCCAGTAGTAATACCCTGTCCTCCCTGGCTTTGCAAGAATCAACAGGGCCGCCAGTAGCTAAGGGTGGACCCTTCGAGGCAGGGGTCGGTCCCCCACCACCTGGCTGTTTCCCATGGTGGTGGCACCACAGTTATATAAATATTTGCGCATAGCCATTTGAGTTGTTCGTATGTGTCGATTCCTCCCCGCCAATAATGGCTGACACATTCCGTTTCTGAGGACATCTTTTTTTGAGGTTGTTCTCTAGACAGTTGCAGTCCCCTGCTGACGAGATCTGTCTTCCCGGGTTTGTCTGGAGTCGTCCTACTCTAGATGACTTCAGCCTTCTGTTGCCGGCTCACTCAACCCAGGCTTTTGCAGGTGTGCTCCTGGACACTGTAGTTTAATCCCTTATGCTTAAGGGAAAGTGTCATAGAAGTAGAAGACAAGACAAGAAAAGGATGTCCTCCTCAAGAGAGAGAGGACAAGTGCTATTTGTCCCATAGCTGGGGGATGGGTTGGTTGCAGCCAGAGCATTTACCACTCGCCGGTGGGTTCTGCACTGTCACCTTATGAGGCCCCATCCTGCTCCCTGCCTTTTGGTCTGGCCTTTCACCTTCAGTCTGTTCGGCTTGGTTAGACCTGCCAGGAGTTAGACTCCCGCCGACATAGCCTGAAGGATCCTAAAGGCACACAAACCCTCCAACCACGATAAGGTAGGCTAATATGGAGGGTTCATATTGGATTGATTGTTTTGATTGATAAGACCATTATCATTACACTTTCTTGAGTAACTATATGTGCTCCGATCTCTTTCTTACACAGGAATATCTCTGCAGCAATGCATGAACTCCGTAGCACCGGCGAGGTTCTCCGATATAACTTTGAAGATGGCGAAACTATTTTTTAGGAATTTTATTTTTAATCTTTTTAATGAATTTTTCCCGGGAATTGGTTTTCCAGTCTGCTCTTTTCGAATTTTAACTGTCAATGGCTCTTTAACGGGCTCAAATATCCGTCTGCCCAGCATGTACGTTGCGCGTTGGACGAAGGATGACAAGCCCTCTGTGAGTGCGGTTCAATACCGGGGGCTGGCAGAAAAGCCACAGGCTCTTCATATTTACGGTATTTGTAGCACCGAACCGAAGAGTTCGATGTCCATGGCTCCGAGCCGAAGAGCTGAAAGCCAAGTGCTTCTGGATCGGGAAAACGCTCAAATTGAACACGGACCATCATTTTATGTCAATCATCATTTTATTGTCAATCATCATTTATTGTCAATCATCATTTTTGTCAATCATCATTTTTTTAATCATCATTTTATTGTCAATCATCATTTTATTGTCAATCTACGATAGGACGTTCATATTCATACCCTCATAGTTATACTTGTTGTATCATATCCCTCGACATCATTTCTATCCTCCCCCTGTTATTCTTCTTCTATCTCTCGTTCTCACTGACAAGTACGACTAACTTTGGGATTCATCCACAAAATACCAAACTATTCAACAAACAAACATATTTTTCCATCTCTAATGGACTTTTAATAAGTGGCCTTCATGACACTTGTTGACAATTCACTTCTCAGTGTGAAAGATGAAGAACTGAAATTTTAAGCTGTATTTGGACAGCTAGCATAAGGAAATATTGAGTGTAATCCTTTATTAATCTCTTGGCAACAGATTACAAAAATTTTGTAACCGGTCGTTCATGAATCCTGCCATTTAAAAAATCATTTTATCCTGCCACATCATTCCATGACAGGTCCCAGTACAAACAATGCCAAAGGATGAACTTGATATAGGTAATCTCTGAAAAGCCTGTGGATAGAGAGGCAAATGCCATCAAAGTGACATGCAAAACGAGATTATTCTGTCCACAATCGTCACACACAAACTGGATTATGAAAGATTATGGGTTTTTTTGTGGCAGGATCTAAAGAATCCATAGACGAAGGATTGACTTCATTGCACTGGGTCGTCGCCCCCGCCCCCCAACATCCTGTATGGCTCGGTCATTTTCAGCAGAAATGTTCTTCTTTCCGTTCGTTCTTTACGACCAATTTTAATCACTCTTTGTGATATGTTTGATCTTTGCCATGAACGTGTATACGTTGCACATTGGTTTGGTAGGTCCCTAAACGTTTAGGACACGACTTCTACACGATTAGGACACGTGCATCCGATTTCATCTAAACCTCCTTAGTCGCCTCTTACGACATGCGTGGCAGGTAACAGTGGTTCTATTCTTTACACCCCAAATTTGGGCCCCGGTAACCACTCGAGCGTCAGCAGAAATGACCCGCCACCTGTTGAGAATATTGCACGAACTGTGTACCTCCGGAGAAAAATGAACTCGTGAACAGAACGTCGTAGTTCTGCTTCGAACACACGACCTTCAGAGCGCAAAGCAACAGTGCAACCACTTAGCTACAGAGACCTCCGGGGCATGAACTTCTTCTTCTACGATCGCTCCATATCGACCACTTGTTAAACCACTCTTTGTGATCTGAGGATAAAGAGCGATTGTACGTTGTGCCAGTTATGCGACTACAAGTAGGCCAGGACATTCGATTTCTGCGAACCTTTTTATTTACTAAGGTAGTTTTCCTAGGTCATTCCTCTGTCACCTCTTACAAAATGCCTTGTAGATCGTAGTGGTACTATTCTTTGCTCCCCTTGCGAGCCCCTGCAACACACGGGCCGGGCTGTTACAATATTCTAAATATAATTGTAAATACAATACTGCTCACGTGATGAAATCTCAAACGAGATTACCATAAGGGGGCGTACTCTACACAAGTAAGTTTGTAGAGAAGTTTTCATCGTTTCTTTGCTCTCTCAATTCTTCCAGGATCCTCCTTCATCTCTCTCTCTCTCTCTCTCTCGCGATCACTGCCCAGACCGATGTACCAGATCTTCCCATAAATTCTATTCATGTGGAAATCTGATTCATGCAGTCTGAGCATTGGTGTGTTTTCAGCGCCATTTGGAGCTCTGGTGCTTATCCTTCGGCGATGTGTCCGGTTTCAGCCAGCGTTTACTCGGTTCGTTCTCCGTTCTGTAGCCATCTAGTGTTTTTGACGGTGTGGGGTAGCCACCCAGACCTCCTTTGTCGCCTCTTACGACATGCGTGGCAGGTAACAGTGGTTCTATTTTTACACCACAATTTGGGCCCCGGTAACCACTCGGGCGCTGCTTCATTCAACAACTTATTACTTCACGTTTCTTTCAATTCGTCCATTCTTTCCTTACTGGTGATAATGAAAGCAAGTCTTCAAACAGAGACCGGGCTGTATGTGGAAACCCGATGCAAGGAAATCAAATCCTTCATCTTTGGACCCTTTAGCAGTAGGACAGCAGGACAGTGAGATATATTTTCTCAGTATGATGCAAGTCTTCGAAATGCTGCCCTTAAATCTTTTTTTTACAATAACCTTCAATTGTAATTTTGTTTTTGCTGTTTATGCTGCCTCATTTACGGTCCTGCCTGATCTGGCCACCTCCCTGTATCATATCATGGCAAGGCCCTGTAGGACAGTATTAATCAGGCGAGCTGCCCGAGTGGTTACCGGGGCCCAAATTTGGGGTGTGAAGAATAGAACCACTGTTACCTGCCACGCATGTCGTAAGAGGCAACTAAGAGGTTTGGCTGAAATCGGATTCACGTGTCCTAAACGTGTAGAAGTCTATGCGTTTAGGGGCATATCAAACCAATGTGCAACGTATACAAGTTCTTGGCAAGATCAAACATATTACAAAGAGTGATTAAAATTGGTTGTAAAGAACGAACGCAAAAGAAGAAGAAGAAGAATTAGGCGATCCTTACTCCGACTGCAGATGTACTTGTAATTTAGATCCCCAAGTAAGGTCAGGTCTCCTGTAGTTCAACAAAACCCGCAATTTCTACTGCACCGAGCCACTAGTGCAGAGTGCTGTCAACTTAGCTATCAGCGACCCTACTAGCTTTATGTTACAGAGCCACTAGTGCAGCGTGCTGTCAACTTAGCTATCAGCGACCCTACTAGTTTTATGTTACAGAGCCACTAGTGCAGCGTGCTGTCAACTTAGCTATCAGCGACCCTACTAGCTTTATGTTACAGAGCCACTAGTGCAGCGTGCTGTCAACTTAGCTATCAGCGACCCTACTAGCTTTATGTTACAGAGCCACTAGTGCAGCGTGCTGTCAACTTAGCTATCAGCGACCCTACTAGCTTTATGTTACAGAGCCACTAGTGCAGCGTGCTGTCAACTTAGCTATCAGCGACCCTACTAGCTTTATGTTACAGAGCCACTAGTGCAGCGTGCTGTCAACTTAGCTATCAGCGACCCTACTAGCTTTATGTTACAGAGCCACTAGTGCAGCGTGCTGTCAACTTAGCTATCAGCGAACCTACTAGCTTTATGTTACAGAGCCACTAGTGCAGCGTGCTGTCAACTTAGCTATCAGCGAACCTTCTAGCTTTATGTTACAGAGCCACTAGTGCAGCGTGCCGTCAACTTATCTATCAGCGACCCTACTAGCTGTATGTTATAAGAGTATGTGCATCTTCATGGATTCATTTCTAAACTGGATAAACATGTTATTTTCTTACAGAATGTGTTAGTATGTCTGTATTGTCTGTCCACATATAAACAAGGGTTAATGAATACATTCGCAGTCTGTATAAGTATTATGTGCCCGTCTGCCCAGCGTGTTCGTAGCGCGTTGGACTACTGGTGACTATACCTCTGTGTGTGCGGGTTCAATTCCGCGGATGGCAGAAAAGCCACAGATTTCCCAGATTTACGGTATTCGTGGCACCGAACCGAAGGGTTATGATGTCCATGGCACCGAGCCGAAGAGCTGAAAAGCTCAAGTGCTTCTGGATCGGAAAAAAAAATATAAGTATTATGTGATTGCTAAGGCAGTTAGTTTTTGTCCGTTCTTGTACGAAACAAACTGCTCTGTTTTGCTCGATCGAACTAATCAATTTTTAAAGACTTGCCTAATGGAGTTAATACGAGTCTCCTTGTCATAGAATGTTATTGTTCATTTCGTGTACTCTTTGTTAACTTGTCTTCAATAATTGCCTTTGACTGCTGCAATTCTTCCATTTCTTCCTCCCTCATTCAATACTTCCATTCTTCAATAATCGATGCTTTATTCAATCCTTTAATTATTCAGTATTCTTTTAATCCTTGTATTCTTTCCGCTTCTTGAATTAAAAAGACTAAATTTCATTCCTTTATTTTATCTTTCCATTCTTTATTTAGTTCTTCAATTATTTAATCAAACTTTCCACTAACTTTAATTCTTTGTTCTATTCTTCCACTAAATCTAATTCTTTGTTCTATTCTTCCACTAACTCTAATTTTTTGTTCTATTCTTCCACTAACTCTAATTTTTTATTCTATTCTTCCACTAACTCTAATTATTTATTCTTCCACTAACTCTAATTCTTTGTTCTTTCACTAACTTTAATTCTTTAGTTCTATTCTTCCACTAACTCTAATTTTTTGTTTCTATTCTTCCACTAACTCTAATTCTTTGTTCTATTCTTCCAATAACTCTAATTATTTGTTCTATTCTTCCAATAACTCTAATTTTTTGTTCTATTCTTCCACTAACTCTAATTCTTTGTTCTATTCTTCCACTAACTCTAATTCTTTGTTCTATTCTTCCACTAACTCTAATTATTTGTTCTATTCTTCTACTAACTCTAATTATCTATTCTTCCACTAACTCTAATTCTTTATTCTTCCACTAACTTTAATTCTTTAGTTCTATTCTTCCACTAACTCTAATTTTTTGTTCTATTCTTCCACTAATTCTAATTCTTTGTTCTATTCTTCCACTAACTCTAATTATCTATTCTTTCACTAACTCGAATTCTTTATTCTATTTTTCTACTAACCCTAACTCCTTATTAAATCTTTCCTTTCTTTCCGCTTTATTCAATCCTGTGTTTTATTCGTGCCGTCTACTCTTTCCACCTCATTTAATCTTTCTGTTCCACCTGTCTCACGTACTTGTGAACGTGTTTGCAACTATTACCTGGGAACACCTCCCTCACGTTCCCATCGGTCTACACAGAGCCAACTATAAACTACTGCCTGCTAGAGCCTGACTGTGGTCTACACCTTCACCATATGTCAGTCCTGACTATTTGTTAATTCCGAGGCGAACAAAAGAAGCTGGGACGTCAAATCAGAGGAACGTCACACCAATAAAATCGTTTCCCATTCGCATCAAGTTGAGCGAGATTATGGTGGCCGGAATACGGACGCCGTGAAGATAAAGTCGTTGAGGTATGGTGGTGTACAGCTCGGTAGGTATAATAATAGTTCCTCTCGTACCGTTATATGTTACATAGGGTCCGCAAGTAATTTATTCATACCTCTATATCCTGGGCAACTCGTTCAATCTCTTCCTGAGACATATTTCTTGTCTCTCTCGATCAAAGTTCGTCCCAGTGTCTCCTAGGGTGTCTTCTCTTTCTTGAACTCTTTGCATCCAACTTCAATGTTATGTTATGTTACGCGATCGACGTCATGACACAGTGGTCATTCCCATGCACGCTCTGCCTCCGCTGCTGCAGCCAATCCAAAGTCCATTTACTCCCGTACCCATGAGAAGTTGATTAATATACCTTCTCTCTCTCTCTCTACCACGAATACGATACTGACTGGCACGTCCAAACTTAACTCCTAATTCTCGAACTCGTTCCAGTGTCTGAGACTCGCCCATATCACATAAATGAGAGCTTACCGCCTTTATGACATCAGCTCTGTCCATACTTCTGCCTGCTTGAATCGGGGCATTGTTTGCAAGAAAGTCAGCATGCTCGTTAGTCTGCACTCCAGCATGTTCATGTGTGTACAGCAAGTCATTTTCTTAAGATGTGATCTCCGAATGCTGTCCACCCATTCCATGCGGAGACTTTCAGATTCAATCATTTGAAGTTTTTTCATCGAGTCTGAATCGTATGGGTTATCTGTTCCCCCATAAGAGAGCCCTTGAGACAGCGGTAATCTATCTGCCCAGCGTGTTCGTAGCGCGTTGGACTACGGGTGACTATTCCTCTGTGTGTGCGAGTTCAATTCCGCGGGATGGCAGAAAAAGCCACAGATTCCCCAGATTTACGGTATTCGTGACACCGAACCGAAGGATTACGATGTCCATGGCACCGAGCCGAAGAGCTGAAAAGCTCAGTGCTTCTGGATCGGAAAAAAAAAATATATATATAGTCATGATCGATGTTGTTGTGGTATTCTTTGACCATTTCTTCTCAAGATATGTCCAACATATCTCCATCTTCTCCCTCTTATAGCAGTTGTTACTAGTGGTTGACCAGACATTTCTCTGATTGCATCACTTCTGAATACGACCCATTTTGTGTTCATTATTTTTCGCAGACATCTGTTTTCAAATGCATTCAATTCGCCCGAGTGGTTACCATGGCCCAAATTTGGGGTGTAAAGAATAGAACCACTGTTACCTGCCACACATGTCGTAAGAGACGTCTAAGGAGGTTTAGCTTAAATCGGATGCATGTGTCCTAAACGTGTAGTAGTCTATACGTTTAGGGGCCTACCAAACCAATGTGCGACCTATACACGTTCTTGGCAAAGATCAAACATATCACAAAAAGTGATTAAAATTGGTCGTAAAGAACGAACGCAAAGAAGAAGAAGAAATGCATTCAACTTGCTTTCTATATCTTTAGTCATTTTCCAACTCTCGCTGGCATATGTTAGGATTGATTCTACACGGAACGTATATCTTTGTGTTTATAATTTAACTGCATGATGACCAGTGGATTGTACACAGTAAAAAATCCCCGACATTATTTTGCTATCCAGTTTCAATTTTTGTTGTTGCTATCTGACTCCTCTAATTTATCTGCTATCCTGATTCCCCTTATTTTATAATGTCCTACAACTAACAAGTCTTGAGACGAAGGACTCATTTTATTGCAATGAGTTTTCCCATACGGCTCGGTCCCTGTCTGCAGAAATGGCACACCACCTGTCGAGAGTGTTACACACGACCCCTTTCTTTTCTCCAATCCTGTTTTGTCTTACAGCGTCAGGATAAGAGATTTTTAGAACGAGCCCTTGTGTGCGCTTCATAAATAGTGTCTTCTTCTTCTTCGCGTTCGTTCTTTACGACCAATTTTAATCACTCTTTGTGATATGTTTGATCTTTGCCAAGAACGTGTATACGTTGCACATTGGTTTGGCAGGCCCCTAAATGCATAATTTCTACACGTTTAGGACATGTGCATCCGATTTCAGCCAATAAATAGTGTCTTTCGTCGCCTCTGTTATCTCTGAGGTCCACCTTTTGCGTGGCCGGCCTTTTATTTTGTATCCACTGTATCGGAATAACATCGATCTTTGTGGCGCAGTCTGTTGGTAATCTGCTGATGTGGCCGAACCATTCAATTTGTTGTTTCTTGATGAAGTTCAGTACTAATGTTGTACCCAGTTTTTTTCCTGATGTCTTCATTTCTGTACCGGAAGACATTTATTACCTCAAGACTGTTTATTAATCTCAGTAAACTTTAGATTTTGGACTCATGCTGATATCTTTCTGAATTTTCTTGTTCAATTTGATTAATGTTTACATTTCTCACTGCAATGTTATTGTGTTTAGTGGACAGTGCTGTTATAAAGCTCAGAGTGAGACACTTGTTTTTTTCATTTGCTCTTTTGACAATTACAGTTCCTTCGTCAGGGAAAACGACCGCATTTTCAAGGGTGTTGCTAGGTGAATAAAGTTGAGAATAACTGTTATAAAGGATTGTTTGATTAATTCTTCAATGTTACAACTGCGATTGCTTCTTGCCATTTGGTCTAATGCTATGTAGTTGTTGTTTGTACAAATTTCAGAGGAAGCACCCCTTGAACCTAAATTTCTCACTTAGGGGCCTATGAACCAACGTTCTCGGCGCAAATCATACAGTTAACAAAGAGTGGCTAGTTGATACACAGAGTAAGTGGAACCAGGAAGAGAGGACGGCCATGCGAACGATGGATTGATGGAGTAGTAGAGTCCTTGAACAGTTTTACATATTAAGCGCGTAAGAGAATCATCCCCCGAACTCTATGCTTCACCTCGACACACCAATGGTACAACATGAACTTCTTCGAAATTTCCATATCGACCACTTGCTAACCACTATTTGTGATTTGTATGTGATCCGAGCCTGAGAGATTGTACGTTGTGCCAGTTATGCGCCTACAAGTATGCCAGCACATCCGATTTCAGCGATGCTTTTTATTTACTAGTGTAACTTCCCTAGGCTCATACCTAAGTCGCCTCTTGAAAATGAAAATCGTGGCATATCCTAAAGGACGTAGCCATCAATCACTGTAAGCGAGTCTTTGATTTTCTAGGCACCACTTATACGTTCCGTAGTTTGTCATTGCTTTCTGAACGGTGAGGTCTTACAACATGCATTGTAGGTGGCAGTATTACTATTCTTTTCTCCTCTTAAGAGCCCCGGTAACCACACGGGCGACAAAATGAACAAAATGAGGCGAGATGATTACGTAAAATGTGGTCATTGTGTCCACTTGTCGGCGCCATTCCTTTTTTCCCGGGGCGAACAGTCAACGGAGTTACATTCATATTAAGCAGGTAATTTATTCTTTGACGTAAGGAAGTCTTCCACTGTCCAAGTAGACGACATAAGAGTAAATGAGCATTGAAAATTAAAATAAATAAACCTTTAGTCTTTGTCTGCGGCTGGTTGATGCTAGTACGTTGTTATCGCCAGTAGGTGCTTTATTGCGGGAGCGACGGCTAGACATGTGTGTGAACGTGGGAGAACATTCAACATATAAGGCAGTGCTAGATTGTCTAGTCTTCTGTTCTCCTTTCACCCCTAAGGGCACAATAGCACCGTGAGAAACGACATTAATGTTACACACGCGATTCAGATAATTTTAAGCGGCTGCTTTAATCATTAATCCATCTTTTTCAAATTGTCTTTGACACCTCCTGAGATGGTATCCTTTCCGAAGCTTATTTATGAAACTTACATGTTATGGTAGACTGATATATTGCTTTTATCTGAGGAGACAATATAATAAAAATGAGATGGTTGGATTTGGCATCTCGTTGCACATGTCCGCTACACGCAGATAGGAAAAGGTAGACAGAAAAAAACGCTTTAAATACACAGAGAAACGCTCATGTATGTACCACCTGTGGTAGGGGATTGTGTTCTAGGATTGGACTCTACAGTCACCTCCGCACACACCAGAGAGATGCAGCAGCACGCGTCTGAGGCTGTTGTCATCATCGCTTGCGATAGACGGCTATTATCAAGAAACGGAGAATATTCGATGATTTAGTGGAGCTCAGTCAAACACCATGACACTCTCCATATTCATCATCATCATCATCATCATCTTTCTCTAGCCTGTGATTTTCTTGTCGCTAAGGGCAGCAACAAATACACATCATTCTTTTATATTCTTGGCCGTCTTTTGTTTGTGTTCCAGTTGGGATTCTTTTTTTTTTTTAGTTCGTGTTCTCCTTCAGGTCATTTTTTATTTTCCACATTTTCGTTTACCCTCTGGTGTCAATATCAGTGCAGATTTTATGACAGAGTTAGTCTCCATGCGTATCACACGTACGATCCATCTCCAACGTCTCTTTGGGATGATGGTGTTCGTATTCTCTTGCTGACACCGTGTATAGTTTTTGGCAAGAATGCGAGTAAGATTTTTCAAAGACAAATAAGGTTTGAAAATGGTATCTTAGCAACGTTGTGGATGCTACTTTTTCGATGAAGTTCCCCATACTATCATCCCATATTCCAATACTGCTCTTACGTAGCCTGTATGTGGTATCTGTGGCATAGAGGTTACGTGATCGCTTCTCGTTTCAACGGTACTCGGTTCGCTCGCTCGTGGAGCCATCAGGGTATTTCCCCCGAGATACCTGATCTCAGTGAAGGTGAGATCAAGTTCCTAGTCATATCAATAAAGTTATAATCTATACAGACAATAGAACGTAGGTGTTGTGTTCAAGTTGAGCACGTAACAGAACCTTTAGCAGTTCAAAATTGAGAAGAGCAGACTGGAAAGCCGCTGTCCAGGAAAGTTAATAAATAAAATTCGTGCAAAATATGGTTACCATCTTCTAAATTATATTAGCGCCCGAGTGGTTACCGGAACCCAAATTTGGGGTGTAAAGAATAGAACCTCCATGCATGTCTAAGGAGGTTTGGCAGAAATCGGATGCATGTGTCCTAAACGTGTAGAAGTCTGCATTTAGGGGCCTACCAAACCAGTGTGCAACGTATACACATTCTTGGCAATGATCAAACATATCACAAAGAGTGATTAAAATTGGTCGTAAAGAACGAACGCAAAGAAGAAGACGAAATTATATTGGGAACCCTTAACGATTCTACGGAGTTCATGCAGTGTCGCTGAGATCTTCATGTGTAAGAAAGAAATCTGAGCATACATGATTACTTCCGGAAGTGAAATGATGATGTTCCTATCTTTCTTCTTCTTCGAACGTTCCATATCGACCACTTGTTAACCACTCTGTGTGATTTGTATGTGATCTGAGCCAAAGAGCGATTGCACGTTGTGCCAGTTATGTGCCTACAAGTAGGCCAGCACATCCGATTTCTGTGATGCTTTTTATTTGTTATCAGTGGCGGCACGTCATTAAGGGCCAGTGGGCCGGGCCCCACTAAAAATAATGTATAAAGTGTATTTATTATTTTATAAATTTAAAATATAGCAACCAAAACCATGATTTATCCGGAAAAAATGTCTGGCCCCACCAACAAAAATGATCACGAGCCGCCACTGTTTGCTATGGTAGCACCCTAGGGCCTACATTAGTCGCCTCTTACGACATGCATTGTATGTCGCAGTGGTACTATTCTTTGCTCCCTTGCGGACCCCGGCACCACACGAGCGGATGATCCTATGAATCAATCAATCAATCAATCAATCAGTCAATCAATCTTGTATGTGCAGTTAAAGCCTGTTCTAGTATATCTTTTGTTTGTTTAGAAGTGATGTTTCCACATTCCATTTTGTGTGATACTTGTCAGTGGTTTGTTTTCATGTAAATTTTGAGTCAGTGTAGTTATGATACGTTTTATCTTTCAGCAGCGTATGGTATGTAATATATAGTGAGATTCTCTGATAAGATAAGAGTACATATACCTCTGAAGTGAGTGAAATCCCACTTCAAGAGGTAGAATCATACACATATTTGGGCAGCAACGTAGACAAAGAAGGTGGAACAGATAGAGATGTTAAAATAAGAATACAGAAGGCAAGAGGAGCTTTCATTGCACTGGGAAACATTTGGAAGTCTAAAGAAATCAAATCTAGAACAAAAATTCGGATATTTAACTCTAATGTTAAAGCAGTTCTACTGTATGGGTCAGAAACATGGAGAACAACTAAAACAATAGCGCATAAATTGCAAACATTCATCAACTGGTGTCTGCGCAGAATAGAGGAATAAGATGGTATGATAGGGTCACAAATGAGGAGCTTATGGAGAGAACAAGACAGATTCCAGTGAACGAACAGGTTAAAAAGACGCTGGCGCTGGATAGGACACACTTTGCGAAAACCGGAGGGAATATAACAAGAAGGGTCCTTGCCTGGAACCCGCAGGGACAACGAAAGAAGGGAGGCCGAGAAATACATGGAGACGAGATTTGGAGGCGGAGATCAACAATATAAAGAAGAGCTGGAGGGAGCTGCAGGAGATAGCTAGAGATAGGAAGACTTGGCATGAGTTGGTTGAGGGCCTATGCCCCAATCCGGGGTAAAAAGGCAGAGAGAGAGAGAGATATACCTCTGAAGTCGGAGAAGGCTCGCCTATAATGCAAGGAAACCAATAAAATGGTAAGCAGGCTTTCATGTAAAAATCAGAAGCGCCACATCAAGCGTTTGACTACGCCTGAATTCATAGTGGGCGAGCACAGAAGAAGAAGAAGAAGAGTACCTATTTTTAGCATTATTATTAGAACATGTACGTCCCCTGGAACTGAACACCGCACTTTGGTAAGTTATCGCCCTTGTGTTGCCGGAGCTCTCAAGGGAGCAAAGAATAGTAACACTGCAACCTACAAGGCATGTCGTAAGAGGCGACTGATGTAGGCCCTAAGGAAGCTACTCTAATAAATAAAAAGCATCGCAGAAATCGGATGTGCTAGCCTACTGGTAGATGCATAACTTTCACAACGTACAATCGCTCTTAGGCTTGGATGACAAACAAATCACAAAGAGTGGTTAACAAGTGGTCGATATGAAGCTTAAGAAGAAAGTACGCTATAATACTATTCGACAACGTCTCCCTGATATAGATCACGAATATGAACCGTTACGGTTACACAGGCATGGAAGCTATTGGCTTACTAGGATTTTTTCCATAATTGAAATATGATATGCGATACGGCTTTGAGATAATCCAACTTTAGCTATTGTGTGTTATGCATGAGATTTCCAATGTGGCTAGATAGACTGAATACAGTCCATTGATAATGCTAGCTTGAGTCTTGAAATGTGGAGAGGAGCGAAACAAAACAGAGAAGGAGAGATCTCTAGTTATTAGTTGAAGTGATGGAAGAAAGAAAGACAGTGAACGAAGAAGCAGAAATATATTATTGCTGTTGGTGTTATTTATTACGACATATTTCTGCTATGGTTTGTCGATTCTGTTTTGACATTTCTTTACTGAATCACGTAGATTCTGTTGTGACATTTCTTTACTGAATCATGTAGATTCTGTTGTGACATTTCTTTACTGAATCACGTAGATTCTGTTGTGACATTTCTTTACTGAATCACGTCGATTCTGTTGTGACATTTCTTTACTGAATCGCATAGGTCCTGTTGTAACCTTTCTTTACTGAATCATGTGGATTCTGTTGTAACCTTTCTTTACTGAATCATGTAGATTCTGTTGTGATCTTTCTGTGCTAAATATTGTAAATGTGTATGTGGCATCATCATCATCATTACCAACAATCATCGTCGCGATCAAGTAAACATAAGGCAGAGGCAATGATATTAAAACTTAATGAGTATTTGAAGTCGTGCTCTGTGTATGTAGCTGTTTGATTTTGTACGATCTGGGGTCGCCTGCCCCACACAACTCCTCTTAGTCGCCCAGCGTCAAACCAGAGGAGACATTGTTTTATTCTTCACAACCCCAGATATCACAAAGGGAGGGAGAGGGTTGAGCACGTACGAGGTTAATCTTTGCAGATGTTATTATGATATTTCTTTACTCTTCTTCTTCTTCTTTGCGTTCGTTCTTTACGACCAATTTTAATCACTCTTTGTGATATGTTTGATCTTTGCCAAGAACATGTATACGTTGCATATTGGTTTGGTAGGCCCCTAAACGCATAGACTTCTACACGTTTAGGACACATGCATCCGATTTCAGCCAAACCTCCTTAGTCGCCTCTTACGACATGCATGGCAGGAAACAGTGGTTCTATTCTTTACACCCCAAATTTGGGTCCGGTAACCACTCGGGCGATTTCTTTACTAAATCTTGTAGATTCAGTTATATTTCACCCGTGTGTTGTTGGGTTTCGCAAGGGACAAAGAATAGTAATACTGTGACCTACAAGGTGACTTAAGAGGCGACTGAGGTAGGAGCATAGGAAGCTTCCTAGTAAATAAAAATCATCGCAGAAATCGGATGTGATGGCGTACTTTAACCGCTTAACTGGCACAACGTAAATCGCTCTTAGGCTCTGATCAAATACAAATCGCAAAGACTGGTTAACAAGTGATCGATATGGAGCGTTTGAAGAAGAATTGTGATATTTTTACAACGAAATCTTGTGTATAATAATAATAATTCCTCTCGTACCGTTATACGTTACATAGGGCCTGCAAGTAATTTCTCCATACCGCTCTATCCTGGGCAACTCGCTCAATCTCCTCCATGGAACTGAGACCGATATTTCCTGCCTCTCTCAGCAAAGTTTGTTTCAGGGTCTCCTTAGGTCGACCTCTCTTTCTTTAACCCTTTGCATCCACTTCAATGCCTGCTTTGATATTCGTTGATCATTTCTCCTCAAGGTGTGCCCAACATATCTCCATCTTCTGTTTCTTATAACAGTTGTCACTAGTGGTTGACCAGACATATATCTGATTTCATCACTTCTCCTGAATTCATTCCATTTTATATTCATTATTTTTCGCAGACATCTTGTGTATAGTTCTTTGTTATTTCGTAAGAGATAATAATAGACATTTTGTATAATGAAATTTGTACATATTTTTTTTTTAAAAACTTGTCCTAGTCTTCAGTTTCTATTCTGTGATGATTTTCAAATGCCAGAAGAGTTCCTTAGAATATTAAAACGGGTCATACCAACTTATATAAGCGTTATCAAATTGTTCCAACATACATTTATACCAAACTTTATTTTTTACAAATGTTAAGCTGAATCTAGTTATATCCTATATTATTGTTTGGCTCATTGTCTGCATTGATCCATTCATAAGTTTTTGTGAACCGTATATTTTAGTTTATCTCTGATGATTGAAAAATCTACCATACGAAACGAGTATCCATTTTGGCAAATGAAATATATTTGTGTTCTACTGTAAGATTATGTAAAGAAAAGCCCCGTTTTCGTATGCATTGTTCAATATTCTAGTTGTGTGGGGTGTTGTAGTGCGATATATGAATGTGTGTGATTATATCAAAGTGTGGGACTACATTAAGGTGTGGATCATATTTATTCTGTGGTATGTGTCCGCTTCCATTATTTTGAATATGTATTTGTCCAATGCCGGTTCCAAGCCCGGATGAAAAAAGGATGAGGACTTGTGCCTGAGGCCAGCTACCTCATCACAAGAAATTGAAAGAGCTACATAAACTTGCAAGAAAGGAACGAATTCAGAAGAAGTGATGAAATCAGAGACATATCTGGTCAACCACTAGTGACAACTGTTATAAGAAAGAGAAGATGGAGATATGTTGGGCACACCTTGAGGAGAAATGATCAACGAATATCAAAGCAGGCATTGAAGTGGGATGCAAAGGGTTCAAAAAAGAGAGGTCGACCTAAAGAGACCCTGAAACGAACTTTGCTGAGAGAGGCAGGAAATATCGGTCTCAGTTCCATGGAGGAGATTGAGCGAGTTGCCCAGGATAGAGCGGTATGGAGAAATTACTTGCAGGCCCTATGTAACGTATAACGGTACGAGAGGAATTATTATTATTTGTGTAAGATCGACACGTCCCGAGTTCGAAATTCATGCCTATCATGTTATATGTTGCTGCCAATATACTTTTAATGTAGCATGTCCTTTGCAGGATGTGACTCTCATCCCATCCCACCTGAAAGACTCGATCTCTTGCGTGTTCTTCAGCCGCTTCCATCACGGACCAATGTATATATCATACGTCCAAGTGTTGGAAAGAACAATTACTACAATAATATGTTTTCATGCTTAGTCTTTGTAGTCTGGGAAGATAGAACACATTCAGGAGATGAAGAATGTCAAAAGAACATGTGTCTCTGTGGCTTAGAGATTATGTGCTTCTCTTTCGTGTTAAAGGTACCAGGTTCGCTCCCCCGTGAAGCCATCTGGATATTTTTTCAGAGATCCCTGAGCTCAGTGTAGGTGAGATCGAGTTCCTAGTCATATCGGAGACGGACGATAAAACGTAGGTTCCGTGTTCAATTTGGGCACGTAAAAGAACCATTGGCAGTTCAAAATCGAGAAAAGCAGCATGGAAAGCCGTTGTTTGGGCAACATTCATTTAGAAAAGTTTAAAAATAAATTACTATAAAAATATATCCACCATCTTCAAAAATTATATTGGCGACACTCATCAGGACTATGGAGTTTGTGTATTGCAACTGTGATCTTCCTATGTAAGAAAGAGATCGGAGCACACATGTTTACTCACCGAAGTGCAATGATGATGGTCCTATCAATCAATCAAGCATGTGTCATGTTTGTTTTATCCGTTGTCATTATTTTTGTCACATTGAGATATCGATTTTCTCTTTCACTTTTCTCTTGTACTTTTATTATTAATTTTTCAGTGATATTTCTCTATCACTATCTCATTTTGTCTGGAAATTGGTTGCATTGTCCTGGTTGTCATCCCCCGTCAAAGCTGACGGGATATCCGCTAGTTAAATTGTAATAAGCAAACAGGTCTTGAAGTAGTACACCAAGTAATAGGAAATTTTTTTTTGTCTCTCTAGCTGCGAGGAGTGCCCTTATCTCTTCTTTGTAACCAGATTGCGAGAAGAAAGAAAATTGTCCACGCTTCCTGCGCGTCGCCAGTCGACACGTACTCCCAGCTGTTCGGAACACTAAGATACCTTGACTTGGCCCGAATTGAACAAAATACACACATTGCCTTACTAAGTAGCGATCGCATGTCTCACCCATATCTGCCCACACAGTAACGCAGACTACTTTATATAAAGGTATGCTAGGTTTAAGAATGATGACCATTGGTATTTTATTTCATATTGTGGATTACTACGTATTTGGTAAGTTGATTTAATTTGTCAATCCGATAGTTCCTACATATATGGTGGATATTGTGTTCATGTAACTATGCCGAGAGACATAATCAAACCGTGTAACTGAAATGTCAACATTCGTGAATCGTGTAATGGAATATTGATAGTTTGTTTACACAGTTCTGACTATTATTCGTGAACCGTGTAAGTATAGTATATAGTTTACATAGTGTTCAGAATATGATTCGGGAATAATGTGAAGATATGGCACACGATTCCAAGTTGGAAGTAAAAAAGGAGTTACAATTTGGATTATTTTTCTCATATTTTCTCCAAGTTTATGCGTGTTTACCGAATGTGTTTCAGTAAAAATAAAAATGTGTGATCTTCATTTGAAGTTCATTTGAAACTTCTTTCCTGGAAATAATATAATTAATTCTAGTTCTTCAAGGAAACAGTTGTAAATACTTCAACGTATCTCCGCAGTAAGTAATTAAATATGTTTTTTGTTATTATTGTTATCCAATCTATGAGATGACATGATGAACACTATTTATGTATTCATCAGTGGCGGCTCGTCATTAAGGGCCAGAGGGACCGGGCCCCACTAAAAATAATGTGTATTTATTATTTAATAAATTAAAATATAACCTAACCCAAAGCCATGATTTTCCCGAAAATTTGTGTCAGCACCACAAATAAAAACGACCACGAGCCGCCACTGGTATTCATTATTTTCAATCTCTTTTTCTCTCTCTAGCCCGGGACAGCGCCAGGCACTTACAGCAGCAACAGTTGCACACCATTCTTCTATATATTGTCAATCTATATCTTTGTATCCTGTTTGACACACACTCAGTTACTATCATAGTCATACTGATAAGCTTTCTACAAGAGATTAGCACTGTTGTCGTTCTGCCGCCTTTTTACTAGTTGTTTACCCACGTAAGTCGCAGTCTTTCAACTCTCTTTCCACAATTCTTTTCCATGTTTTCTTTGGTGGTCCAGGCTTTTTTCTTTCTTTACTATTTACTTCATTCCTTCAATGATTGCTCTTTTGTTTCCATGAAATACTACATACTATTATATATACGTGACGCTGACTATAACTTTTGTCTCCATGAAATACTACATACTATTATATCTACGTGACGCTGGCTTACTTTGTTCATGAATTACATTTTATGTATACCATGATGATGGCCAAACATTTTTGTATTTCTGTGAAATACGTTACATTCTTATCAACAATGATGAAAACTTGTCAACATAGAAAAAGCCGATCAACACTTTAGGTGGTAATGAAATAATTGTAACACACACATTGACAACCGTTAAAATCAATAAGATACAAGACAGAGGAAATAGAAGTTCTGGATAGCTTAGCTTCATGACACAGATGAGTTGTCAACATTCAAACTGGTAACCGTACTTAGAACATGCGTTGGTAGAGATCCACGATCGCTACGCCAGCCGCCTATGCACATGATGATAGTAACAATATGGGGCGGCGGTCTGTGGCGTAGGGGTGAGGTACTCGTCTTTCGCTCTACAGGTACGTGATTCGTTCAACGCATGTAGCAATCGGAATATTGTCCTGATATCAATGTAGGTGAAATCGAGTTCCTAGTCATATCGAAGACGCGCGATAAAACTTAGGTCATATGTAAAAGTTAAACACGTAAAAGACCCGTCTGCCCAGAGTGTTCGTAGAGCGTTGAACGACGGGTGAAAATCCCCCTGTCAGTGCGGTTCAATTCCGCGGGCTGACAGAAAAGCACAGGTTCTCCAAATTTACGCTGTTCGTGCACCGAAGCGAAGGGTTACGATGTCCATGGCACCGAACCGAAGGGTTAGGATGTCCATGGCACCGAGCCGAAGAGCTGAAAAGCTCAAGTGCTTCTAGATAGAAAAAAACACGTAAAGGGGCCATTGGCAGTTGAAAAAAATCGATAAGAGTAAACTGGAAACTTAGAAATTCATAAAAAATATTTAAATAAAATTTGTACAAGTTTTTTTAAAACCATCTATAATATTACATTAGGGACCATCGTCAATGCTACGGAGTTCGTGCTCTACCACAGTGTTCCTCCTGTGTAAGAAAGAGGTCGTAGCACACATGGTTATTCACTGAAGTGCAATGATGATGGTCCAATCAATCAATAGTAACAAGAAGCGATGTGTTCTTTCAGTCTGTGCTCTGTGCCGCCACTATAGTTTGTTATGAAATTCTTGTCCACATTCTCCTTCAGTTTTCTCCGTAATTTATTGATGCATTTTTTTCATTGCTTGTTATGTAGAGGGATAGCGCCTCTGTGAATCTCGCTCCGTTCAACTTAAGGTAGAGTCGTTTATTGGTTATATCAGAGCGTGTATCAATCACAAACATGAAAAATAAGGATGAACTCTTTTCGGAGAATCCAAGATTATTCATGAAATCTTGCATGCAGTCTTGTATTTCTCATGACATAGGAATGTTCTTATCTATAATATCATATACAACACAGTGAATATATTACGCGATGAAATATTACAAACATTATATGTAAGAAAAATACGTTTATTACTACAGTACGACGCACCTGTTAGTTTGTCAGTTTGATTCAGTGGCGTATCTTTACATCAAGGATGTCCAATGTTTTTATATAATGTCTTTGAGAACCACTTCTTCTTCGAACGCAGCATATCAACCACTCTTTGTAATTTGTATGTGATCGGAGCCTAATATCAATTGTCTGTGCAGTTTTGCCTACGTGGACAGCCATCCGATTTCTGCAACGCTTTTTACTAGGTAGCTCCTACAGTTGCCTCTTACGACATGCCACGTAGGTCGCAGTTTTACTATTCTTTATTCCTTGGATCACAGAGGAGACAGAGACTTCCTTACAGCATATTTACTAGGGTAGCTTCCCTACTTCAGTTGCCTCTTACGACATGCCGCGTAGGTCGCAGTTTTACTATTCTTTATTCCCCTTGCGGGGATCGAGAGAGAGAGAGAGACAGAGACTTCCCTTGCAAGCCCCGACAGCATACAGACGTGAGAACCACTGTAGAAATTCACACCGAATGTACCACAGGTTAAGTTCAAGTCCACAGATGATGTGTGAGTTATTTTAGGATTTAGCGAATGTAAGTCAAAGTTTCTGCTGCGTAACGGAAGTAAGTTTGTTATATATGTATATATATACATGATGCCAGAAACATACAGCACGACCGACTCTAAAATACTGATAAATATAGTCAGTCGTGCATACAGTGACGGGTGTAGTGACAGGTGTGGTTGAACTTACAATGCTGACATTGTCTCATTACTTTTAGTAGCTTGGTTTATTCTTGGCGTGAACAAACTGATCAAATATTTAGTAGCAAGCAAATATCTGGTCACTATCATGAATAATGTGTTATATCTGTTGTTTTGTTGTAGTAGTGATGATGGTGAAGGAGTTGTGGTAGTAGTAGTGGGTGTGGTAGTTTTGATACTATTGGTGCGCCCGTGTGTTGCCGGGGCTAGCAAGAGGAGCTTAGTCTTTGTGATTTGTAGGTGATCCGAGCCTTATAGCGATTGTACGTTATGCCAGTTATACGCCTACAAGTAGGCCAGCACATCCGACTTCTGCAACGCTTTGTATTTACTAGGGTTGCTTTCCCAGGCCCCTACCTCATAAGTCGCATCTTACGACATGCCTTGTAGGTCACAGTGTTACTATTCATTGTGCCCCTTACGGGCCCCGGCAACACACGGGCGTGTCACACACACAACCTTATTCCGAAACCGTTCTGTCACATATAACCTTGTTCCTAAAACGTTCTGTCACATATAACCTTATTCCTAAATCATTCTATCACATATAACCTTATTCCTAAATCATTCTGTCACATATAACCTTGTTCCTAAAACGTTCTGTCACATATAACCTTATTCCTAAATCATTCTGTCACATATAACCTTATTCCTAAGTCGATATGTCACATATAACCTTATTCCTAAATCATTCTATCACATATAACCTTATTCCTAAATCATTCTATCACATATAACCTTATTCCTAAGTCGATATGTCACATATAACCTTATTCCTAAATCATTCTATCACATATAACCTTATTCCTAAGTCGATATATCACATATAACCTTATTCCTAAGTCGATATGTCACATATAACCTTATTCCTAAGTCGATATGTCACATATAACCTTATTCCTAAGTCGATATGTCACATATAACCTTATTCCTAAGTCGATATGTCACATATAACCTTATTCCTAAGTCGATATGTCACATATAACCTTATTCCTAAGTCGATATGTCACATATAACCTTATTCCTAAGTCGATATGTCACATATAACCTTATTCCTAAGTCGATATGTCACATATAACCTTATTCCTAAGTCGATATGTCACATATAACCTTATTCCTAAGTCGATATGTCACATATAACCTTATTACTAAGTCGATATGTCACATATAACCTTATTCCTAAGTCGATATGTCACATATAACCTTATTCCGAAGTCGATATGTCACATATAACCTTATTCCTAAGTCGATATGTCACATAAAGGGCGCTCGTGATCATTTTTGTTGGTGGGGCCAAACAAATATTTTCGGAAAGGTTATATTTTAATTTATAAAATAATAAATACACGATACACATTATTTATGGTGGGGTTCTGCCCAAAAGGCCCTTGGTAACAAGCCGCCACTGGTCACATTGAGCCCGTTTTAACAGCCCTGAGCACTGAAGTCATTTATGTATAATAAAGCCGTTCTTCTGGAAGCAAATTGTAATTAATATCTTGAGATTTGAGACCTGTGAAACTGGAAACTTCGAGCTGACTGCAGATTGACTTAGAATCAATAATGTTAAAATATACACATCAGTGAAGACGATTAAATGCAATAAATATATGCATAGTAAGTGGTCAGCATGAAGAAAATATGGCACGACACAAGTAAAGAAACAAAAGTAAGACTTCTGAGAACATGCATATTCCCTGTGGCAACACATGGGTGTGAATAGTGGACCATAACACAAATATTAAAGAACAAAATTGAAGCTTTTGAAACAAGGTGTTACAGAAAAGTTCTTAGAACATCCTGGACAGAGAAAAAAATCCTACAAGACCTGAATATCGAGAAGCATTGGCTTATACATAAAATAACATCGTGTCCCTGAAGACGAAATATTTTGGCCACGTTAATCGTCACAGTGGTTTGGAGAGTACGGTAATGGAAGACATGGTTCCTGGAGTACGAGACAAGGGGCGACCAAGACGATGGTGGCAGCAAGACATCAAAGAAACATTGAACATGACGCTGGAAGAGGCGGAAGAACTTTCAAGAGACAGAGTTTTTCAGGCGTTCTGTGGTGAAAGTGACGTTGCGCAAGGGACATGCCACTACTTGACTTGTTTTACAGACTAACTACAAGATATGTGATTTGCACTTTCGTACACATTTTACTTTTCACACTGTCTGTCAAAGTTTGATCGTTAGGTTAATACTGTCTCTCAAAGATTTGATCGTTATCTTTCACATTGTCTCTCAATGATTTGATCGTTACCTTTCACACTGTCTGTCAAAGTTTGATCGTTAGCTAACACTGTCTCTCAATGATTTGATCGTTACCTTTCACACTGTCTGTCAAAGTTAAACACTGTCTGTCAAAGAGTTAGCTGTTACATTTCCCACTGTCATCACATATTTAATCGTTACTTTTCCCACTGTCAATCACATATTTAATCGTTACTTTTCACAATGCCAATCACATATTTAATCGTTACTTTTCACAATGTCAATCACATATTTAATCGTTACTTTTCACAATGTCCATCACATATTTAATCGTTACTTTTCCCACTGTCAATCACATATTTAATCGTTACTTTTCACAATGTCTATCAAACATTAAGCAAATCATTTATCGTGTGCCGTTGGTCAAAGACAAGTACAGTTCTAGCACAGTATTCCCAAATATTCTTAATGGTATGGGGGTATTAGAGTCCTCCGTATATCACGGACAGAATCTATTCTCTGTTCTATCCGTTTCGGATATATATTTCGGATAGAACTACAGATCAAGTAGTTCTATCCGAAAGTAACCCACAATCAAAGAAAAACTGGCTGATACCACAAGCAAGAATGAGACCATTTCGAACATATACCATTTTTTTGTTGAGAAGTTGGAGAAGGCCATTATGCAAGGAAGTATTCTGGCAACGAAGAGATAATGAAGACCACGGAGAATATGGATTCAGGATGTGACTGGTGATTTGATCGTGACGGCTGCGGAGACATCTGTGTGTTTATCAGTGGCGGTTATTAGGGGCTCGACGGGCCCCACCAAAAATAACGTGTAACGTATTTGTTTTATGAATTAAAATATAACCTAACCCAAAAACATGATTTTTCCGCAAATTTTTGTCTGGCCCCAGTAACAAAAATGATCACGAGCCGCCACTGGTGTTTATTATTCACATTTCTGCCCTAAACAACAACGCTGTCTGTATTTAACTCTTGATGTTTCTCAGTATCTATATATTTTGTTATTTGCTTGAATTTGGGTCTCTATTGAGAAGTGGTTCAGACGTTTCCCTGCCGTTCTGAAAGTTGTAGGCTCGAATCTGGACCAATTCACATAAGCACATTTTTCATGAGATCTCTAGGATTGTTTCTGGAGTTACGGAGTCCATGCTTTGTGCAAACACTCGATAGACGGCGTGTCCTTTCTGCCGACAAGGGCGGAGCCATATAGGAATCCGGTGCCATGAAGTGAATCCTTCGCATTCAGACCCTTTTTATTTGCTTGAATGTTAATATCTTTGTCGTGTTGTCTAATATCTCAGTCACAAGTACCACTCTACACTATACTGTGTGACAGGGGGGCCCCATAATGTGATCTATACCACTCTACACTATACTGTGTGACAGGGGGGTCCATAATGTGATCGATAGAAACTTATCTGGAGTCCACATAACAATTCATTCGATCGATAAACCACAAATGAATGTAATCGCTTCAATAACAATGCAGTACGAATTTGTTGTGTCTATATTTTATTTTGTTTGGATGCTCATGAAGCACCCATGATTTCATGGAGGGGTTCGAAGCTTCTTCTTCTTCTTCAAACGCTCCATATCGACCACTTGTTAACCACTCTTTGTGATTTGTATGTGATCCAAGTCTAAGAGCGATTATACGAGAGAAGTCAATAAGTAAGCACAAAGTATGAGATGGTAGGTAAATGTAGTTGGTGTTTTCTAAAAGTGTCATTAGTGACAGCAACACCCAACTTTATATTCCCGTTCGTCAGGTGGCGCTATGTGTCTCATGCGCATTCGTAGCCTAAACAAAATGGCACTGCTTACGGAGAGTACAACCAAAGAGCAACGTGCTGTTGTGCGTTTTTGTGGGCAAAAGGACTGCCTGCAAAGGACATTCATAAGGAAATGCTTCTTGTTTATGCTGACAAATGTTTGTCCCGTAAAACGGTGCATAGTTGGGTTGAAAAATTTTCTCAAGGACGCTCTAAAATTGTTGATGAAATCCGATCTGGTCGTCGAGTTGAGATTGCAACAGAAGCATCAGTGCAGCGGGTGGAGGAGATGATTAGAGGTGACAGACGAGTAACGATAGACTCTGTAGCATCTGCAATAGAGTGCTCACATGGTTCAGCATACAGCATAATGCATGATCGATTGAAATTTAAGAAAGTGTGCTCAAGGTGGGTACCCAGACAATTGAAAGAGGAACACAAAATGAACCAATTTGGCCTGTCCTTGCATCATCTCTGTCGATACGAAGATGAAGGAGAAGAGATGCTGAACACGGTTGTTACTGAGGATGAATCATGGGTGCATCACTACCATCCCGAATCAAAGCGTGCTCCAATGCACTGGAAACATCATTCTTCGCCTTGTGTCCAAAATTCAAGGTTACGCCATCAGCAGGGAAGGTTATGTTGACGGTGTTCTGGGATTGTCAGGGAGTGCTTTTAACCAATTTCATGAAGAAAGGTGACAATGTGAATTCCGAATCGTACTTTGAAGTTCTGTCGATGCTTCATTGCGATTTCCACCTCTTTGGTCCACTGAAAACCCACCTTGGCGGGAGACATTTCGTGAATTACGCCGAAGTTGAATATGAAGTGAAAACGTGGTTTAGAAAACAGAGCCCGCAGTTCTATACAGCCGGTTTGGGAGGATTGATAAAACGATGGGATAAGTGCATCAATGTTGGTGGAAATTATGTTGAGAAAAAAAGGAACAATGTATGTATAAAAATAAACTGGTTTCAAGTTGTTATCATGTTTAGTTTTTTTTCTACAGCCATTTGTGGCTTACTATTGACTTCCTCGTACGTTGTGCCAGTTATGCGTCTACAGGTAGGCCAGCACATCCGATTTCTGCGACGCTTTTATTTACTAGGGTAGCTTCCCTAGGCCCCTACCTTAGTCTCATCTTACGACATGCCTTGTAGGTTTCAGTGTTACAATTCTTCGCTCCCCCTGTGAGCCCCAGTAACATACGGGCAGTTCGAGGCTCCAAAAGTTTGAGGACATCTAACGACAACTATTATAAACAGTGAATCGAGACGCTAGACAGTTTCATGAAAACCTCAGTAAATATAAGCACCAAAACAACGGAGAAGAAAATTATGTAAAGTCTGGAATCGAAACTTGCTTTTTTTGCTGAAAACGAAAGTGCGGGACAGAAAATACCAACACACGTAGTTATAACAGCTCAAGCTGTCCTCGTAAAATAAACAATGACAGTTGAAAATCAATAAGAGTAAGTTGAACAAGCCGTTGCCTAGTAACATTCATTAAAAATTAAATATCAAATCCTTCAAATTGTATCATCATCATCATCAGGTGCCGTCTCCACATCGAAGGTTGGCTGCAATGAATCTCAGCATCCTCTGTCTTTCGCCTTGGTGTTGCACACTGCCAGACTGTAACCTGTCCATTTCTAAGTTTCCTCCACTTATCTCCAGTCTTCCTCTCTCTTCTCCTCAACTTTCCCCTCTAGTAAATGTTTTATCATGGTGTCATGCCTTTTATGTGCCCAAAATACTTTACTTGTCTGAATTTATTCTCTTAATAATTTCAAATTGTCACTCCTAAAATACACGAGGACTATCGCCGCTGCTAAGCTCGTCTATTCCTAAGATCTTCTGTGTACGAAAGAGATCGGAATACACGTGGTTTTGTAATTCTTCTTCTTTGAACGCCCTATATCGACCACTTGTTAAACAACTCTATGTGATCTGAGTCTAAGAGTGATTGTCGTTGTGTCAGTTATGCGTCGTCTACAAGTTGGCCAGCACATCCGATTTCTGCGACGCTTTTTATTTACTAGGTAGCTCCCTAGGCCCCGCCTTAGTTGCGTTGTAAGTCGAAGCGCGCCCGAGTGGTTACCGGGGCCCAAATTTGGGGTGTACAGAATAGAACCACTGTTACCTGTCACGCACGGTGACTAGGGAGGTTTGGCTGAAATCGGATGTACATGTCCTAAACGTGTAGAAGTCTATGCATTTAGGGGCCTACCAAACCAATGTGCAACGTATACACGTTCTTGGCAACGATCAAACATATCACAAAGAGTGATTAAAATTGGTCGTAAAGAACGAACGCGAAGAAGAAGATCGAAGTGGTACTAGTTTTGGCTCCCTTGTGGGCCCCAACAACACACGGGCGGGTTATTCATTGAAGCACAATGATGATGACCCAATCAATCAATCAATCAATCTATCAATCAATCAATCGATTATATAGCAAGAGTAGAAGAAGAGAGGGACCTGCCCGAAACCGGATCTCGTCGTTCTGTTCTGAACCCTTTCGCTGCGATATACTTTCTGAAGGCTGAGCTAAAAATAGCTACTCTTTGTTTCTAGGTCACAAACGTGAATGTACGCCAATAGCAGTGAAAGTAGAAATGTATAACGTGTTAACACGTCTTTAGTTCACAGAGGACAGATAATAACAGACGTGTTAATGCGTCTTTATAAGTGAATGAGAAAAACGTATATATACGTCCATAGTAGCTAAAGGGTTAAGTGCATTTTTCTTCCTCTGACATTCATCCCTTAGGGGTTGTTGCCGGAGCTCGTTCTTTGTTCAATACGTTCGGCAGGTGGCGTGCCATTTCTGAGGTGAGCAATCGAGCCATATGGGGAAACCAGGTGCAATAAAGTTAGACCTTCGCATTTAAATCTTTTTTTATATTTAATGAACTTAGCTACACTTATACATGTAAATACTGACAAGCTCTAAGCTTTCCATTACTTCATGCGTGTTTTTATTTGTCTGAATCAAGACTTGTAGTAATAGTTAATTTATTTTTAAATATCACTTTTCTGCTTGACAATATTTTACATATTTGTGCTGTCAAATGAAGCATAGTTCCCATATTTTTTAGTTGGTGGGGAGAGTAGGCTTGCCCTATGTTAAGCTTTTTCAGACTATGTATGATACTCCCACTGATAGTGTTTATTCATCTTCTCTACAGTCAACGTTCTATACTTAGTGGTCTAAACAGCGAACTGAGTTTTGCCTACATGCACCCAGTTGTTAGCAGGAGACCTCGTGAGGGTCCCACAATTTCTCCTTCAACTTTTCTCAGAGTCAGGTTTGAGACCTCAAATTCATTCAAGATTGACCACGTTTGCAGGATGGGTTCAGGAGTCTAATGACCCTTTTGACATGGTCATTGGTCATTGTGAGCAGTTTTCAGTTTGTGGAGATGTGCTTGTAATATACAGTACCATGTGGGGAGCCTAAAATGGGGGTTACATAGTTTGTGTTAAGCTTGTGGACGGGGTCTTGTGTGTAAGTGCTGCCTGGTCTCAAACTCGGTGTACATTTGTATTTCCCTTTGTCAATTGTTTTTGCTTCCATCAGTGAGATTATACGGTGGAATTGGTCCTTTTTGGTGCCTTCATTTGTCAGTCTGTCAGCTACCTCAATTCCCGGAATATGTCTATTATACCCTTTTTCTCAATTGTTACTGTTGAATAAATAAAATAAATATGTTTAATATCGAAATCGAAAATCGAGGCATATCCCAAAGGACGTAGCCATCAACCACAGTCGTTGATTTTCTATGCACCACTTATACGTTCAGTTGTTTGCCATTGCTTTCTGAACGGTGAGGTCTATTTTACCCTTTGTAAAATCCACGGAAACAATTTGCTTCAAACTTGCCTACCGTGGGGTTTGAACCAGGTACGCTTGGGTTCGTGGTCGAGCTCACTACCGCATGTTTTATATATCGCGTGTAATACCGCCTTGTAGGGAGTGGGGGGCATGAGCCTGAGGAATGTAATGACTGCATGACTGGTGCAATCACCACGAAACTGTTCAGGTTTGTGCCCCGGTCAGAGGAAGCTTCTTGCCCTTACCATAGAACGAACCAGGGTCTCCTGAATGGAAGCGGAATGAACCAGGGTCTCCTGAATGGAAGCCCACTCTCTAATCCATTTGACCAGACGTTCCTCATAGCTGTAGATTACTAACTTAACAAGAATATACGCCCGTCTGCCCAGCGTGTTCGTAGCGCGTTGGACTACGGGTGACTATCCCTCTTGTGTGCGGGTTCAATTCCGCGGGATGGGAGAAAAAAACCACAGATTCCCCAGATTTACGGTGTTCGTGGCACCGAACCGAAGGGTTACGATGTCCATGGCACCGAGCCGAAGAGCTGAAAGCTCAAGTGCTTCTGGATCAGGAACAAAAACCCCAAAAAACAAGAAGATACGCCAAGACAGAACTTATATAGGATCCTTGAATCACCTGTTTGAGAAACATTGATCGGTAGGACACTTCTCAACTCAATTTATTTTTTGACACTTCTCCCCTTTACAGCCGCTGGTTTTCTCAACACTCACCTGGAAACTACAGATTGACATTGCCTTGACCCGGCTAACCACTTAACATAGATCCGTGTCGTGTTGTAGTATTAACGACATGAGACTCCTATGCTAGGACCCTTGTTGATAAAACTAGTGATTTCTAGCTTTCAATAGGCGTCCCCGACTTAATGTTTGTTTAGAACAGTGGCAAGGTTTGTTTTTTCCAATTTAAAGGTGTGCTGTTACTTTTGGGGCTTTTAGTACGCTTCTATTTCATTGGTGGATATTGTGGGCATTAAGTGATAACGTTACGACACTTTAAGTTTGAGGTGGTTGAGAGCGCAGAGAAATTGATTTGTTTGATTCGTACGAGATTTAAGTTTAGCTGACATTCGGATTCGCCTGTCCTACACGCCGTAGGGTCATGGGAAACGACGTATTAACGCTCTCGGCGCAGATCACACAAAGTGGTTGGTTAACTTGGTTAAGTCCAAAGACGCAAGATTTTTCTTAAATTTGTCACTCCTGTTGTTCGTTTGCTTGATAAAGGCCTTGGTGGTCGAAGCGTTGCTGTATTTTGTTATTGTTTTTGTAATTTGTAAAACTACAGTACTTTGTGATTACGTGTTTTGCCAATCAAATAGTTTTACTGCAGACTCATCTATTTTGTGAAGATTTTTCTTAACGGGCTCTGTCACGTCTCACAGATATGACACGCCATTCGCAGAGATCTGCACGAAGAAAGACCGAACTCCGTACCTCCGGTAACAGTCCAATTCTTCTCCGAAAAAAGTGTGCTCGTGAATAGAACGGCACTGTGCGGATTCGAGCCCGCTTCTTTCTAAATACAAGGCAACGGATTAACTAATTAGCAACGGAGAAGAACGAATCTTATTGAGTTATAAGATCGTAGGCTAACCAAAAGAGATATAACTTTTTTTACAGAGAATCTAAAATATAACCATGTGCCGTGCCAGATAACGTAGACGTTCATGTATCTCTACAAAACGTTTGTCCTTAGTTGATAGCAGTTCGGATGTTGACGTTTCAGTGCCATCACATCAGGCTGTCTAGAATGTCTTCTGTGTCATCATCTTTCTTGTCTCCACTTGATTTTGCCGGTTGTAACTGTGTTCTGGCGCCACGTTCTCGGTGCAAACCACACAAATCACAGAGCGTGCTTAACTTGATTAATAAGAACGAACGCAAACAACAGCTGTGTTATGAATCTCTCTTTTGCATAAACAAAATTATTTCCCGTAGCCTTTTTTAGACCGCACTCCATTTCACATTTCTAGTGCCTAGTGTGCAGGAGGTGGGAGGGCCAGTTCCTTTTCTCACGCGTGGAACGTCGAGTTTGGGATTGAACCTACAACAAGCTTGTGTCCGAATCAGTAGGCAAACGCTTATGCATTGCGCTAATCCGTCCCAGCTCTTTTGCATTCAATAAAATCGTTGCATATCCTTGCCAGGACTTATACGCCCGCCTGCCCAGCGTGTTCGTAGCGCGTTGGACTGCGGGTGACTATCCATCCCTCTGTGAGTGCGGGTTCAATTCCGCGGGCTGGCAGAAAAACCACAGATTCACGGTGTTCGTGGCACCGAACCGAAGGGTTACGATGTCCATGGCACCGAGTCGAAGAGCTAAAAGCTCAAGTGCTTCTGGATCGAAAAAAACCAAACAAACAACATCACTTAGCCATCAACAACAGTAAACGAGTCGTCCATTTTCTAGGCACCACTTATACGTTCAGTAATTTGCCATTGTTTTCTAAACTGTGAGGTCTATTTTTATCTGTGTAAAAATCAAAGAAACTAATTTGCCTCCAAACTTGCCGCCGCGGAGTTTGAACCAGGTACGCTTGGGTTGTGATCGAGATCACTACGGTGTAGCGAGTTTTATCTGTGTCTTGATCTCTTTCAGCATGTCAATATTAGACATATGTCTGTGGAATTCTCAACATTCTTCTGTAAAACAGTATCTACGTGGTTTTCATTTTACGGTCTGTTTATGTATTGTTCACGACTCGTCATGACACATGTTCGATGACATTGCATATTTTGCTTTTCATTTCCTAGAATGTCATTTTGAATAGCTTATCCTAGTAGCAAACTAAGTTAAGTTAATTGCATATCCTTTACAGGACTTTGCGAATCAACCTCAGCTTTGTTAACGCTGTTTGTGATTTTTCTAGGCAGTATTACGTTCAGTAGTTTGCCATTGCCATTGCCAACGGGTGGTGCCATCGTCCTTTTGTAAAAATCCACGGAAACAATTTGCAACCAAACTGTCCGCAGTGTGATTCGAACTCAGAACGTCGGGGTTGATATACCGAGTCCTATCCCTAGGCCACAGACACCACATGTAGCAAACTACTGAACGTAATAATGCCTAGAAAAATCACAAACAGCGTAAAAATGGGGTTGATTCACAAAGTCCTGTAAGATAACAATAAACTTAATTATCCTAGTAGAGAATACGCAGATTTAAGAACTCCAGGGGAAGCACAAGTACAATGAATATGATCAATAAAAAGACAGCGAACAAGTATTAGGGGCTGCCGAAATAACACATTACCAAAGACAGGATTCTTCTTCTGCGTTCTCACTAGATTGGGATTTCGATTCTCTAATAAAGGCAGCCGTCTGCTTCAGATTATCAGTCACGCCATACAGTTTGTCTTGAACGCTAGTGTAAGTGAGTCACCTTTCTTCTCAAGTCTGCATACTGGGGCAGTTCTGTAGGATATAATTCCTATGATTTCTGCTTCCCGTTTGTGCCGACCTCTTCACGCATAAGTTTTGACCACCCTCATGATGGTAGGTCTGACATTCTTACTGTGTCGCTAAATCTCCGAGGCAGATTGGCGACCGTAGAATCCGTTATCCCATTCATCATTGTGAGGGGTCGTTGCACATTGTTATGCTCCGCTTTGTGCAAGCATTTGTTTCGGGTTAGCATTCCCTAAGACAGGATTCGAACCACAAACCCTTCTTCTCTTACGGCATCCATTGCCTAGCCCTACAGACGAGCGATTTTAAGAACATAACCATCATATATGTATCTTCTTCGGACGCTCCATATCGACCACTTGTTAACCACTCTTTGTTAGTTGTATGTGATCTGAGCTTAATAGCGATTGTACGTTGTGCCAGTTATGCGTCTACAAGTAGGAAACCACATCCAGTTTCTGCTTCTTTTTGTTTACTAGGTAACTTCCTATACCCTACCTTAGTTACCTCTTACGACATGCCTTGCAGGTCGCAGTGTTACTATTCTTTGCTCCCTTGCAGAGCCCGACAACACATGGACGATATATATGTATGAGTGAGAGAGAAGCAAGCAAGCAAGCAAAGAAATTGATCTCTGTGTTAACTGTTTTGATTCCTGTCGTGAACATGTCCCTCTGATTGTCTCCTGTCTGACATCCTCTGATTGTCTCCTGCTTGACATTCCTCTGATTGTCTCCTGTCTTGAACATGCCCACTCTGATTGTCTCCTGTCTTGAACATGTCCACTCTGATTGTCTCCTGTCTTGAACATGTCCACTCTGATTGTCTCCTGTCTTGAACATGTCCACTCTGATTGTCTCCTGTCTTGAACATGTCCACTCTGATTGTCTCCTGTCTTGAACATGTCCTCTGATTGTCTCTGTCTTGAACATGTCCACTCTGATTGTCTCCTGTCTTGAACATGTTCACTCTGATTGTCTCCTGTCTTGAACATGTCCACTCTGATTGTCTCCTGTCTTGAACATGTCCACTCTGATTGTCTCCTGTCTTGAACATGTCCACTCTCATTGTCTCCTGTCTTGAACATGTCCACTCTGATTGTCTCCTGTCTTGAACATGTCCACTCTCATTGTCTCCTGTCTTGAACATGTCCACTCTCATTGTCTCCTGTCTTGAACATGTCCACTCTGATTTGTCTCCTGCCTTGTACATGTCCACTTGTCTCCTGTCTTGAACATGCCCACTCTGATTGTCTCCTGTCTTGAACATGCCCACTCTGATTGTCTCCTGTCTTGAACATGCCCACTCTGATTGTCTCCTGTCTTGAACATGTCCACTCTGATTGTCTCCTGTCTTGAACATACCTCTGATTGTCTCCTGTCTTGAACATGTCCACTCTGATTGTCTCCTGTCTTGAACATGTCCACTCTGATTGTCTCCTGTCTTGAACATGCCCACTCTGATTGTCTCCTGTCTTGAACATGTCCACTCTGATTGTCTCCTGTCTTGAACATGCCCACTCTGATTGTCTCCTGTCTTGAACATGCCCACTCTGATTGTCTCCTGTCTTGAACATGTCCACTCTGATTGTCTCCTGTCTTGAACATGCCCACTCTGATTGTCTCCTGTCTTGAACATGTCCACTCTGATTGTCTCCTGTCTTGAACATGTCCACTCTGATTGTCTCCTGTCTTGAACATGCCCACTCTGATTGTCTCCTGTCTTGAACATGTCCACTCTGATTGTCTCCTGTCTTGAACATGCCCACTTTTCATGTCATGACTTTTCCTACACGATATAAAAGTAACGGAAACGATATGACTGGATTCTCGTCAAGGAGTTAATTCTTATTGTTCATGTTTGTAAAGTCATCTTGTCCTGATCATGATATCAGCAAAACATGACTCGTTATTAGTTTAAAAAGATGCGTGTCTCGGCTTAAAGAGGCTTTAAGCCGCTATAAAATCAACGAACAGTGTGTCATATTAGTTGGATTCTCCGAAAGGAGTTATTACTTATTTTCATATGTGTTGACCTACACACCTATAACAAAACAAGGTTCGTCCTTAAGTTGAAAAGGGCGTGACGCGGCAAGGGATTTAATCCCCAACATAACAAACAATGTTATATTTGTTTATCTTTGTTTACTGATACATATACATGTTCTTGTATTAGAAAAATGGTACCTTGGAACAGTGTACTTGACAGTCAGGAAGTGACGTAATAGCAGAGAGAACACACAGTTTGTAGTTTACACAGTAATACGTATGGAAGAAAGTTAGTTATAGTAGAGAGAGCACGTATACTGTCGCAGTGTGTAGCTATTAAAAATACCGGGGCCCAAATTTGGGGTGTACAGAACCACTGTTACCTGCCACGCATGTCGTAAGAGGCGACGAAAGAGCTTGGATGAAATCGGATGCACGTGTCCTAAACGTGAGAAGTCTATGCGTTTAGGGACCCACCAAACCATTGCAAAGTATACACGTTCTTGGCAAAGATCAAACATATCACAAAGACCAGTGCCGGATTAGGCTAGCGCGGGCCCGTACAAATTTTAGCGCGGGGTCCTAGGTTTTGTATGATAATAAAATAAAACACAGCTTTTACAAACAAACTTGTCTCGATTTAATGTGAGCAAATTTAGAGATAGCACTAGACAAATCAATTTCTCTAAGTAAATTACATTCAATGTTCATTAAGGTGAGGTTATTTAGACGATCTTGTCCCATCATGTTTCTTAACTCACTTTTTATACGCTTTAATGTTGAAAAAGAACGTTCTCCGCTGCAGTTAGTAATCATTAAAGACAAATAAATTCGAAAGACTATTTCTACATTTGGGAAACACGACTCTAATGAATTTTCCATTATAAGTTTATAAAATTGCAGTTCAAGAGCCTCATGCTTTTCGTTGCTAATAGCAGCAGCTACATTAATTTTAATAAGTTCAGTGAACTGCATAAGTTCGTCGCCTAGGCTTTTTTCCCAAATCCTCTTGGTAAGAGCTGACAATATTTGGAGTTCTTTTCAAGATCTCTTCTGCTGTAATAGATTTTAACTGTCGGAGTATTCCAAATACACCAGTCACTCTATGGTACAGCCTAAATCAATAACTTTGCAAACAAAACAGAACAGTTGTCCTTTAGTTTCTGTATAACAAAACCAATCTCTCACGTGAGTTTTGTTTGTTGGTGTATGCGTGTATGTGAAAAACGATTTTCGACAAAATCGTGGATTGTTTTCTTTATCGTATGTTTTTTTTTTTGTGTTTAAGACATGAAATCACTGTTCATATGTTGCACTTCGCTACTTTCTTTCACAATCCAATAATCTCGATTGAAGTTGTTTTACCATTCACCAATATCATTGGAGTAAATTTTACTTTCGTTGTGTTTTTGGCTTATAGATGATGTTGCTACATTAGAAGCATGTGCTGTGCTTTCTGCCTCTCTTTATCTTGAAGATGATATGACTAAATTGGGAGGACTTGCTGTACATTCGATTTCAGTTTGTCTTGTGGAAAATGTGGCTAAATCGTGAAGAGTTGCTGATCTTAATGGTAATATTGGTAATGGTGATTCTTCTATAGCACTGCCTTCATCTACTATACCGTGAGACACGTCTTCTGTATTTTCTGATTCGATTTCGTTGGATTCAGCACCATCACACGACATTTAAAAATTCAGACAGCTTGCGTGTTTTTGATATAACATCTGGTAATTTTTCCATTTTTATTTGTCACATAGGCGCGGGGCCCCCTAGAAGCGCGGGGCTCGTAGCATTTGCTACTGCTGCTACTAGGCTAATCCGGCTCTGACAAAGACGCCTGAGTGGTTACCGGGGCCCAAATTTGGGGTGTAAAGAATAGAACCACTGTTACCTGCCACGTATGTCGTAAGAGGCGATTAAGCAGCTTGGATGAAATCGGATGCACGTGTCCTAAACGTGTAGAAGTCTATGCGTTTAGAGGCCTACCAAACCAATGTGCAAAGTATACACGTTCTTGGGAAAGATCAAACATATCACAAAGAGTGATTAAAATTGGTCGTAAAGAACGAACGCAAAGAAGAAGAAGAAGCTATTAAAAAGATATAGTTATAAATTGACACGGGACTTAGCAGTCGAGACAACAGAGTGTATTTAGTTTCAAATTGACACGCAAGGAAATGACTGGTAGTAGAGAGAACACAGCGTGTAGTTAAAATTTATTTATTGAGACCAAATTTGTACAGTAGTGTGCGGTGTTCAATGCCATGAAATTCGAGATCGTCACCGATTCTATGTTAATGCACTGAGATGTAAGATGGAAGAGACTTATCACTTATGGGGCCGCTTTAAGTAGGTGTACGCCCGTCTGCCCAGCGTGTTCGTAGCGCGTTGGACTACGGTGACTATCCCTCTGTGTGTGCGGGTTCAATTCCGCGGGATGGCAGAAAAAGCCACAGATGTCCCAAATTTACGGTGTTCGTGGCACCGAGCCGAAGTGCTGAAAAGCTCAAGTGCTTCTGGATCGAAAAAAAAAAAAAGTAGGTGTACGTACATAGATATGATTTTTACTTACATATACCAGTGAATCAATGGGTGAAGAAAAGACACGGACGCTTGATAGAAAACACCTTGGGAAAACCTGAGGTGAATATAACAAGAAAGGCCATGTCCGGGCGTCAGTAGGGAAAAATGAAAACAAGGGAGGCCGTGTAATACACGGAGAAACTATTTGAAGAAAGAGATTAACGTTATACAGAAGAGCTACAGGAGATAGTTAAAGATATAAATACTTAGTATGAGTTGATTGATTGATTGATTGATTGATTGATAGCTAGGCGACAACCGGGGTTAAAAAGGAACAAGAAAGAGAAATTGTTCATGCCTGTAGTTGACTATATAAAATGGAATTGTGAACTACCTATGCATGGATAGATGGGGCACTATGTAAGTTGATGGATGCATAGACAAGACAGTTAAACATAAATACATAAAAACACGACACGGATTGACAAACTAAAAAGCACATTGTTTATAAGTAGTAGTGGGAGGAGCTTGTATAGTCGTGTCAGGATTCACCAGAGCGCAGTACCGGTATTTTAGAAATATGTCACCAGGACACGCCATGCCTCACAAAAAGACACAGTAAATATTTAAATAAAACATAACATAGCATAATGACGTCTCTGTCGTATAGCAGCACGATAATAATTCTTCTTCTTCTGCTATCAACTGCTGCTATGCGACTACTCCGATCTTTCTTCTTTCTTTCTTTCTCGAATCCTGTATGCCTCACAGCGTCAGGTCAGGAGAGATTTCTAAAACGGGCCTAGTATGCGCTTCGTAGATAGTCTCTTTCGTCGCTCTGTTATCTCTGAGGTCCATCTTTTGCGTGGCCGGCCTTTGCTTTGTACCCATTGTATCGGAGCAGCATTGCTCTTTAGGGTGCACTGTCTGATGGTAATCTGCTTACGTGACCGAACCATTTAATTTGTTGTTTCTTGATGAAGTCTAGTACTGATGTTGTACCCACTTTTTTTCCTGTTGTCTTCATTTCTCACACGGTCTCTTCTTGTTACACCCAGCATTCTGCGTAGACACTTCATCTCTGTTGTGACTAGTTTTCTTCTATCGTTTGTTGTCAGCGTCAGGTTTGGCACTGGTAACGTAATGTGGGAGAAAGATTGTGTTGAACATTGCTCTTTTTGTGTTCATGGTGACGTGTTTGCATCTTAAAATTGGCGCCATTTGCCTATCATTTGATTTGCTTTGTTGCATCTGTTTTGAATTTCATTAGTTATTCTTCCATTTGCTGAAAAAATGCTCCCAGGTATGTGAAATCTTTTACTTGATTTAGTAGGTGATTATCGATGGAGATGTTGGTAGTGTTTTCCTCTCTGGCGAATGTCATTACTTCTGTTTTGTCGATGTTAATTCTCATGTTGTATTCGTTACAACTCCGATATGTGTCTCAAACAGGGCGGTGTGGTTGAGGTCTTCACCTGTCCTCCATAGTTTGTTTTGTAGGATTGTTTCTGTTGACCAGATTTCCATTCTCACATTGCTCATGCTGGGGCAGTCTTGCAGGATGTGCTCTGGAGACTGCTCTGGTGCTCACAATTGCAGACAACCAGTCCTGGACCCATTCTAGGGAGGTGTGCTATGAAACTGCAATGTCCCGTTCTAAGTCTGAAGAATGTGGTCTACGCTTTTCAGTTTAATGTATTTATACTGACGTGCTCCGGGTTGTATCAGAGCCAACTATAAACTTATGGGCCTTCGGACTCAGGTAAAATTATGGAAACTAGACCACAACTACACCACGTGACCTCGCATTCCAGAATTGGTGTATATAGACGAATTCGTTTTAAAATCAACACAAAATGCTAACTCGAAGTTATATTATGTAACAAGTTAAGTTTAACAATAAGGAATATCAATATTATGAATATTTTCACCAATAAATAACTATAGACTCACAGAATTGAGTAAATTTGCAGAAAAGTTTGCAATGTTCTATCAAACATCTATATTTTCTAGACCCTTTCTCTGATCCAGTTCAGGGATTCCCCAGTCAGTTGTCTTGTCTAGTTATCTAGGGTTGGCTGTGGTTGTATCTTCAATAAGATAATAATAATTATTCAGTGTTATACGTTAGTTGGGTGTACTTAGTGTGTGTAAGTTTATAAACATGCTGCCATTCTTCTTCCTTTCATGTATGTTTTACCGCCCGAGTGTTACCAGGTCTCTCAAGGGAAGCAAAGAATAGTAACACTGGACCTACAATGCCTGTCGTAAGAGCGACTAAAGTAAGGGGCTAGGAATGCTGCCTAGTAAACAAAAACGTTGCAGAAATAGGAGGTGCTGGCCTTAAGTGTAGGCGCATAACTGGCCAAGGTACAATCGCTCTTATGCTAGTAAAGTAAAGTAGGAACCATTTCATACCTCGTGGTATATAGGTCAATACAGTGTTAGGCCTGTATTTTTCATGAACCGTCGGCACACGATGGGTGATGTGGTCAGCATCACGCCACGCTTACTTTCCCAGAGCATGTGTGGTATCCGGTTGGGCCCAAATTTGGGGTGTAAAGAATAGGACCACTGTTACCTGCCACGCATGTTGTAAGAGACGACTAAGGTGGTTTGGGTGAAATCGATGACATGTCCTAAACGTGTAGAAGTCTGCATTTAGGGGCCTACCAAACCAATGTGCAACGTATACATGTTCTTGACAAAGATCAAACATTTCACAAAAGTGATTAAAATTGGTCGTAAAGAACGAACGCAAAGAAGAAGAAGAAGTCCATTCGTCTGACCACCTCAGTTTTGTAGATTTTCGTACATCGCATAATTGAGAAGGGAGTCTTAGAACACATTGTGACAACCAGTAAAACTGAGGGGAGACGAGACAGGGGAAGACAGAGAGAGCAAATTTTAGACAGCCTGACTTCATGACACGGAAGAGCGTCAACATCTGAGATGATAGAAAACACCAGAGACAGAGATTTGTGGAGACCCATGATCGCCTATTCCAGCCGACACGGCACTTGATGATGATGATGATATGCTATAATAGAATAACTGGTGGGCCGCGTACTCACATATCACAACGCGTGGTCTACTTGTTGTATTGAACGAACGCAAAACAAACAAACAAACATCTGACACTCCATGGCCCACTATCCGTGATATGTTGATCTGGCTGGTGTCGGGTGTCCGTTCTGCCAGGTTTAGTTATAACGTACTGGTAGTTAAGTGCTCATTTTTTTGGGATTATTTTTTAGAACTAAGAGTAAAGATCGATTGCCTTGCTGTCGCATCGTTGGTTTTGTAATACATTTTATTGTATTATTGAAAAGGAACAGAACATACCGGGGCTTCTCCACGTGAAACCATTACCTTTAGTGGTGGGTACATTTGCGTGATCCTTTGATACATTGAGCTAGGACGGCGAGAACTTGTCTTCCTGGCAGGGTGACTCAGACCGGACAGATCACTGAGGAGGCACTAGAGCAAATCGTGGCCTCCGATAACATAGGCTGGCAGGCTCAGGTAAAAATTGTAGGAAATAAGACCACAACCTCATGTGACCTCGCATTCCAGTCTTCTACTTCTTCTTCTTTGTCTTCACACTGCTACCGGGTTGTTGCTCAGTGTCGTGGTTTTCTGTTTTTGTCTTGCTGTTCTGGTGGCTTGGTGATTGTTATTTTTGCTCCTTCACGGATTCTGCTACGCCATCTAACCATTTTTTGTGGTCTTCCTCTCGCCTTCTTTCCCGATGTTCTGTTGTAGAAGACTCTGTATACAGTAGAGTTTGGATGCATTCTTATTAGAGGTCAAAACACTGCATTCTTTGTTTTCAATGTAATTCAGCGCATTCAGTATTTTGTATAAAATGAATTCATTTAAAAACAATACATGCTAAATCAAGGTTATATTATGTTTCAAGTTATGTTTAAAGCTAAGGAATTTCAGTATTATTAAACATTTTTCATCAAAAAATAATCATGAGCTTAAAGTATTGAGTAAAATTGCAATAAAGTGTACATTGTTCTATCAAACATATATAAAAGCCAGCCCATCAAACAGAATTTCATATTCGTCGCTAACTATACGGCCTTCTGTTACCGGGGTCTGCGAGCAAATATGGCAACTTGGCCTCCCGGTTGGGGTTTTGATGTGGAACTAACAATCCTATCCTTTACAAATATGTATGTTGCGGAAACATCAACGAAGACATCACGGACATGAGACGGCTACCAGCGTCATCGACTCCTAACTGGAAGTGGTGACAACTGAATAGAAGTTGGAAATAATGAATCCCAGCTGGAACACAATCCAGAGGACGACTAAGGACAGATGAATGGCACGGTTTTGATTTGCTGCCCTTATGCACAAGGAGTCCATGCTAGAGCGAGAAGAGAGAGAGATACAGGGACTAGAACGTACGCCTTTAAAATGTAGAGATAATTGTTCTAGCGCTAGAAGATATTTTACATTCCTCTGAACAAAGATGTAAAATTTGGAAATACATGTATTTCATATATTGAATCTTCTTCTCCTTCTTAAGCCATCTCTCGGCGTAGCTTAGTTTACTGTGGACCACAAGCAGGGTAGTCAGCTTCAGGTCTGTCAGGTTTCCCCAAAGATTAGTTTTTAGGTTGACTGGGTGTGGTCACATGTTGCTTCTCAGCTCTACGGAGAGGCAGCCTTACAGGACATGCTCCGGTGTCTGTTCTTCCTGTTGACACTGGCAGAGAGCTGTTTGACTTATTCCTAGTCTATGTAAGTGTTTGTTGAGTCTGCAGTGTCCGTCCGGTACTGGCGAAATATAATGACTTGGTCTGTTCTGCTTAGATCTTTGGGGAAGCCCTTGCTATTATCATATCTAGTGTTTGTCTTCCAGTTTACTGCAGATTTTCTCTGTATGAGGGTTTTGACCTCCTGAAAACACAGGGATATATTGAGTCGAAAACAATGATAAAATCATAATTGAGAAAAAGGTTAGTTAGTTTGTTCCTTTCGTGCCAAAGGCGGCACATAGGGCAGATGTTTTAGATCTCCATGTGATACGGTTCTTTGCTAGCAGTTGGAGATCTTGTATGGTTTTATAAGAAAAAGGTTACAACCCATAAAACACCTGTTTCTTTCAATTAAACGAGTACTGGGTGATATATCCTCAACACCACCGTTTCTCTCATGTCAACGAATGCCCGGGTGTCCTAGTCTATTGATCTCCTGCCCCTTTCACGTGCATGAATGAATAAATGGTTTTCTAACCTCTCAACCACCTGCTGCTCTCACCGGAACGGATGTTATAAATTTGAAACAAATCACCAAATGATGAACTAGAGTATGCTCTCGAATTGACATGATCTAAAAGATATTGTGCAAACTTCCATACTGAAATATCAATTTCTATAATTTTAACATATCACTGCACAAAATACACCTGATGTTTTGTCATGTATTAGTCATTAGCGTCAAATCTTTCAACATCGCGTCCAGGTCCTCCGTTTTCTGTTAGCAAAGTGTACAAATTATGTGTAAGTTACTTTCTCACGTTTCACCTTTTTGTTTGTCTACTGTACTCCCTACTGCTATCACCTGTTGATGCAAGATAGCTGTCTTAAGTTGCCATGAATTACTTTCTTTGTAGGTCATTGTTTGTGTCACGATCTGAGTCTGATTTTGTGTACACTCTTCTACATATATCTGTTTTTACATGTTTCTCAAAATGTTCGGTATGCATTTTCTCCGTTGTCAAATTCTGTAACATAGTCACTCCAGGCCGGTAATACTTCTAAATGATGCAAAATCAATGTTATTTGCGTTATAATTTATGCTTTTTTAAAATGAAAATATCACATAGCCTTTGCGATTGATCATAGAGCGTGAAATGACTGTTCATTCACATTTCTAAACACACAAATGTAGGAGAAAATAAAGGTTCCATATTGATACCAAAAGGTATGTATACGATGTTTGACCGGTTTTTTTAACAACTTCACGCTATGGATGTTGTAGTCTAAAAACGAGAGCCTCCTTTATTCTCCTGTTTTTCTCAAGTATCCAAATGGAGATTGGATTGATATGAGAACTGTATGATCGGGCAAAAAGTCCCACTCTCAATGTTGAATGAATTTGAACATGTAGCCACGCATGTACGAAGCAAAGTTTCACGATGATTTTTCTTTTTTTCAATCCAGAAGCACTTGAGCTTTCAGCTCTTCGCCGCCGAGTGGTTACCAGGGCCCAAATTTGGGGTGTAAAGAATAGAACCACTGTTACCTTCCAAGCATGTCGTAAGAGGCGACTAATGAGGTTTGCCTGAAATCGGATGCATGTGTCCTAAACGTGTAGAAGTCTATGCGTTTATGGGCCTACAAACCAATGTGCAACGTATACACGTTCTTGGCAAAGATCAAACATATCACAAAGTGATTAAAATTGGTCGAAAAGAACGAACGCAAAGAAAGCTCTTCGGCTCGGTGCCATGGACATCGTAACCCTTCGGTTCGGTGCCACAAACACCGTAAAATCTGGAGAACCTGTGGCTTTTATGCCAGCCTGCGGAATTGAACCCGCACTCACAGGGAGCTTGTCACCCGTCATCCAACGCGCTTATAACACTCTGGGCAGACGATGATAGATTTGATATCAATTTTAGTTTGACCTGTATGTATATCAAATTTTGTAATGACTGATGTTGTAGCCTGCTCACGTTTAACTTTTCCATATATCAAATAGTTTAACTTTTCCATATATCAAATTGTTTAACTTTCTATATATACTCTTCTTCTTCTTCTTTGCGTTCGTTCTTTACGACCAATTTTAATCACTCTTTGTGAAATGTTTGATCTTTGCCAAGAACGTGTATACGTTGCACATTGGTTTGGTAGGCCCCTAAACACATAGACTTCTACACGTTTAGGACATGTGCATCCGATTTCCTCCAAACTTCCTTAGACGCCTCTTTCGACATGCGTGGCAGGTAACAGTGGTTCTATTCTTTACACTCAAATATTGGCCCCGGTAACCACTCGGGCGACTGTCTATATATCAAATTGTTTAACTTTCTATATATCAAATTGTTTAACTTTCTATATATCAATTTGTTTAACTTTCTCTCAAATTGTTTAACTTTCTATATATCAAATTGTTTAACTTTCTATATATCAAATTGTTTAACTTTCTATATATCAAATTGTTTAACTTTCTATATATCAAATTGTTTAACTTTCTCTCAAATTGTTTAACTTTCTATATATCAAATTGTTTAACTTTATATATATCAAATTGTTTAACTTTCTCTATTTCTTCTTCGAACGCTTCATATCGACCACTCGTTAAGCTCTGTGTGATTTGTATGTGATCCGCGCCTAAGAGCGATTGTGTGTTGTGTCAGTTATGCGCCCACAAGAAGACCAGCACATCCGATTTCTGCGTTTTTTTATCTACTAGGTAGCTTCCCTAGGTCCTACATCAGTCGCCTCTTACGACATGCCTTGTAGGTCAGTGTTACTATTCTTTGCTTCCCTTGGCACTTGTTCTCACCTACCTTGAAACCTTCCTTGGCACTTGTTCTCACCTACCTTGAAATCTTGCCTTGACACTTGTTCTCACCTACCTTGAAACCTTGCCTTGGCACTTGTTCTCACCTAACCTTGAAACCTTACCTTGGCACTTGTTCTCACCTACCTTGAAACCTTCCCTTGGCACTTGTTCTCACCTACCTTGAAACCTTGCCTTGGCACTTGTTCTCACGTACCTTGAAATCTTCCCTTGGCACTTGTTCTCACCTACCTTGAAACCTTCCCTTGGCACTTGTTCTCACCTACCTTGAAACCTTCCCTTGGCACTTGTTCTCACCTACCTTGAAACCTTCCCTTGGCACTTGTTCTTACCTAACCTTGAAACCTTACCTTGGCACTTGTTCTCACCTACCTTGAAACCTTCCCTTGGCACTTGTTCTCACCTACCTTGAAACCTTCCCTTGGCACTTGTTCTCACCTACCTTGAAACCTTGCCTTGGCACTTGTTCTCACCTACCTTGAAATCTTCCCTTGGCACGTGTTCTTACCTAACCTTGAAACCTTACCTTGGCACTTGTTCTCACCTACCTTGAAACCTTGCCTTGGCACTTGTTTTCACCTACCTTGAAACCTTGCCTTGGCACTTGTTCTCACCTACCTTGAAACCTTCCCTTGGCACTTGTTCTCACCTACCTTGAAACCTTGCCTTGGCACTTGTTCTCACCTACCTTGAAACCTTCCCTTGGCACTTGTTCTCACCTACCTTGAAACCTTCCCTTGGCACTTGTTCTCACCTACCTTGAAACCTTCCCTTGGCACTTATTCTCACCTACCTTGAAATCTTCCCTTGGCACTTGTTCTCACCTACCTTGAAATCTTCCTTGGCACTTGTTCTCACCTACCTTGAAATCTTCCTTGGCACTTGTTCTCACCTACCTGAAATCTTCCCTTGCACTTGTTCTCACCTACCTTGAAATCTTCCTTGGCACTTGTTCTCACCTACTGAAATCTTCCTTGGCACTTGTTCTCACCTACCTTGAAATCTTTCCTTGGCGCCTGTTCTCACCTAACGAAACCTTGCTTGACACTTGTTCTCACCTAACTTGAAACCTTGCCTTGACACTTGTTCTCACCTAACTTGAAACCTTGCATTGACACTTGTTCTTACCTAACCTTTAAACCTTGCCTTGACACTTGTTCTTACCTAACCTTGAAACCTTCCCTTGGCACTTGTTCTCACCTCCCTCGAAATCTTCCCTTGGCACTTGTTCTTACCTACCTTGAAACCTTGCCTTGGCACTTGTTCTCACCTCCCTGAAATCTTCCTTGGCACTTGTTCTCACCTACTTGAAATCTTCCTTGGCACTTGTTCTTACCTAACCTTGAATCTTCCCTTGGCACGTGTTCTCACTCCTTGAAATCTTCCTTGCACTTGTTCTCACCTACCTTGAAATCTTCCCTTGGCACTTGTTCTCACCTACCTTGAAATCTTCCCTTGGCACTTGTTCTTACCTACCTTGAAATCTTCCCTTGGCACTTGTTCTCACCTACCTTGAAATCTTCCCTTGGCACTTGTTCTTACCTAACCTTGAAATCTTCCTGCACGTGTTCTCACCTACCTTGAAATCTTCCCTGCACATTGTTCTACCTACCTTGAAATCTTCCCTTGGCACTTGTTCTTACCTAACCTTTAAACCTTGCCTTGACACTTGTTCTCACCTACCTTGAAACTTTCCCTTGGCACTTGTTCTCACCTACCTTGAAACCTTCCCTTGGCACTTGTTCTCACCTACCTTGAAATCTTGCCTTGGCACTTGTTCTCACCTACCTTGAAATCTTCCCTTGGCACGTGTTCTCACCTACCTTGAAATCTTCCCTTGGCACTTGTTCTTACCTAACCTTGAAATCTTCCCTTGGCACTTGTTCTCACCTACCTTGAAACCTTCCCTTGGCACTTGTTCTCACCTACCTTGAAACTTTCCCTTGGCACGTGTTCTCACCTACCTTGAAACCTTGCCTTGGCACTTGTTGTCACCTACCTTGAAATCTTCCTTGGCACTTGTTCTCACCTACCTTGAAATCTTCCTTGGCACGTGTTCTCACCTACCTTGAAATCTTCCTTGGCACTGTTCTCACCTACCTTGAAATCTTCCCTTGGCACTTGTTCTTACCTAACCTTGAAATCTTCCCTTGGCACTTGTTCTTACCTAACCTTTAAACCTTGCCTTGACACTTGTTCTCACCTACCTTGAAACTTTCCCTTGGCACTTGTTCTCACCTACCTTGAAACCTTGCCTTGGCACTTGTTCTCACCTACCTTGAAATCTTCCCTTGGCACGTGTTCTCACCTACCTTGAAATCTTCCCTTGGCACTTGTTCTTACCTAACCTTGAAATCTTCCCTTGGCACTTGTTCTCACCTACCTTGAAACCTTCCCTTGGCACTTGTTCTCACCTACCTTGAAACCTTGTGAGATCACTTAAAAATAACCATTATTGTGGTACGAACGAGTTCTTAAACAGACAGGGAGCCCGGCTGCCCAGCTTGTTCGTAGCGCGTTGGACTACGGGTGACAAACCCTCTGGGATTTCGGGTTCAATTCCGCAGGCTGACAGAAAAGCACAGGTTCTCCAGATTTACGGTGTTCGTTGCACCGAACCGAAGGGTTACGATGTCCATGGCTACGAGCCGAAGAGCTGAAAGCTCAAGTGCTTCTGGATCGGGGAGAAAAAAAACCCAGACAGGGAACGAGTATGGATCCTACTCAACCATTAAGAGACCCCCAAGTAGTTTCATAAAATCTTTAGATTGTTTTATTGTGTGTTTAGATATCTGTGACATTTGAAAGAAAACAGAGTTAACAAGACATGACATGTTTAACTGTTGTGTAGATTGTGTAGACACATTTAATAGCCTCAATCGAATACCAAGTGGCAAACGGCTGTTAAAAACTAAGTGCGCATGCTTGTAGTTTAGGAAACAGTGTTGAAACACTCTGGCTGGGATCGATTGACTAGAAATTTAAAACAGTAATTGTACTTTTTGACTTTGGTCATCTTACACGTAAACATTAAATTAATTGGCTATTTGTTACTGAACCGATATTTTACTATAGACCCTGTTACCGAACGTGGGCCACGCCCACAGGGGGCATTTTCATCGTTAAAGGGGGCAATGGACTCGTTCAGAGTTTAACTAATGTTCATGATTTTGTAAAACCGATATATGGATGTCCCCCTGTTGACAAAAACGACTGTTGTTTCACAATCACTTTACTGAAGTTTAAAAAATACGAAGCATTTAAACATTAAAGCATACGAACTTTTGAAAGGTTGTGGTGGGGCATGGCACAAAAAAGGTTGGGAAACACTGCACACTAGACAGACCCAAAGATGTCGAAGGGTATGCACACTGAGGGTTCTTGTGACTCGCTGGTTAAACACATTCCTCACTCTGTCCCTCAGACATCTAGTTCTACTTGTACAACGAGTAACTCTAAACTCCTTAAATTTATGGATTGATTCAACATCTAATTTGGTGTCTTCATTCAATATGCAGTCGGGAAGAGAACGAAGAACGTCCCCCGTATCCATGTTCAACTTCCCGACAATTAATGCTGTTGGTGCAAGTCTGTGCGCTCTCTCATTGCCTCAAACACTCGCATGCCTAGGACCGTAGATCACCGTAAGTCTCTTTCTCCCTTACTTTTTCATTTCCCACGTTGTGTCTCACAGCGTGAGGATAAGAAGATATTTCTAGAACGGGCTTTTGTGTGCTCTTCATAAACAGTGTTTTCGTCACTTCTTTTATCTCTGAGGTTCCTGGAAGGTCTTTTGACGGCCTAACTCAAATCAGTTAGTCACGTCCGTGTGGTACCGGGGTCCGCAAGGAAGCAAAGAATAGTACCACTGCGACCTACAAGTCATGTCGTAAGAGGTGACTGATGTAGGACCTAGGGACGCTACCCTCATCATCACCAGGTGCCGTGCCGGCTGGCATTTGCTATCATGGATCTCCACAAATCTCTGTCGCTGGTGTTTGCTATCAACTCAGATGTCGACGCTCTACCGTGCCATGAAGTCAGGCCATCCACAATTTTCTCACTCTGTCTTCCTCTGTCTAGTCTACCCTCGATTTTACCGGTTGTTACAATGTGTTCTAAACCTCCCTCCTCATCACATGCCCGAAAAATGATGACTGCCTCTTTCTTATATTGATGATAAGCTTACTCTGTGTCGACCTCATTCAGCACCTCCACATTAGTCATTTTAGCAGTCCATGGATTCTCATCAACAAGGGTCGATATGGAGCGTTATAAGAAGAAAAAGTGCTTCATCCAACAGGCAACAGACAGTCGCGAAGAGACCGAAGAACATTCCCCCTATACGCCAACTCCCCGACAATCAATACCGTTGATGCACCCTTGTCCATTCTCTTATTGCAGCAAACACCCGCATGCATAGAACCGTAGATTCCCGTAAGTCTCTTTATCTCTCACTTTTTCTTTCTCACTTTTTCTTTACTTTTCTATAATCATGTTTTGCACGGATAAGAAGGTATTTCTAGATCCGTCTTTTGTGTGCGCTTCATAAGCAGTGTTTTTCGTCATCTCTTTTATCTCTGATGTCCACCTTTTTCGTGGAATGCCTTTTGACGGCCTGACTCAATCAGCCAGCCAGTCTATTCACGATAAGGATTAAGCTCATCATCAAATAGCTTGTCCTGAGCAGAACTCCCCTCCCTTAACAGTCCTTCGGAATCGGGATTAAGCTACATATTATTATTATTATTATTATATTTTACTTGAACAACCTTCATAAATGGATGCTTACGTAGAATAGAGGGACTGAGATGTTATGATAAGATTACAAACGAGGAACTCAGAGAAAGAACTAAGCAGATAACAATGGAGAAAAAGCTAAGGAAGAGACGCTGGAAATGGATAGGACACACATTGAGAAGGCTGATTGGAAACATTGCTAGACAGGCAATATTTTGGAACCCCAGGAAAGAGGAGTAGTGGAAGGCCTAGACATACCTGGAGAAGAGAGCTGAGACTGATATGAAAAGGATAGGTAAAAAATGGACGGAATGACTGGAGAGAGGAAAAGCTGGAAGAAGTTTGTTGAAGACCTGTGCTCCGTTGGGAGTTGAAAGATGAGGAAGAAGACTGTAACTATTTCCGCCTCTGTTTTAAATAATGGTTTGTTGACGGTGCGTAACTATTTCCGCCTCTGTTTTGAATAATGGTTTGTTGACGGTGCGTAACTATTCCGCTCTGTTTTGAATAATGGTTTGTTGACGGTGCGTAACTATTTCCGCCTCTGTTTTGAATAATGGTTTGCTGACGGTGCGTAACTATTTCCGCCTCTGTTTTGAATAATGGTTTGTTGACGGTGCGTAACTATTTCCGCCTCTGTTTTGAATAATGGTTTGCTTTACGGTGCGTAACTATTTCCGCCTCTGTTTTGAATAATGGTTTGTTGACGGTGCGTAACTATTTCCGCCTCTGTTTTGAATAATGGTTTGCTGACGGTGCTTAACTATTTCCGCCTCTGTTTTGAATAATGGTTTGCTGACGGTGCTTAACTATTTCCGCCTCTGTTTTGAATAATGGTTTGCTGACGGTGCGTAACTATTTCCGCCTCTGTTTTGAATAATGGTTTGCTGACGGTGCGTAACTATTTCCGCCTCTGTTTTGAATAATGGTTTGCTGACGGTGCGTAACTATTTCCGCCTCTGTTTTGAATAATGGTTTGCTGACGGTGCGTAACTATTTCCGCCTCTGTTTTGAATAATGGTTTGCTGACGGTGCGTAACTATTTCCGCCTCTGTTTTGAATAATGGTTTGCTGACGGTGCGTAACTATTTCCGCTCTGTTTTGAATAATGGTTTGCTGACGGTGCTTAAGCTTTATATAGCGATACTGCTTTCACAAATGGATGTTCACCTTCGGATTCGTGCATCCTGACAAGTTACGATTGTGTCACGATTGTAATGCCAGGTTTGTTTAGATGGGCGCTTGCTTCGGTTAACTGGTCGTCTCTGTCAATATTGCAACTATCTTGTCAATGAGAAGGTAATTTGTTCGCTAGTTTAAAATACATTGACACACTTGCGACATTATTATCGCCCTTCATTTGTGTGTTGTCTCCCTTCATTTGTGTTGTCTCCCTTCATTTGTGTGTTGTCTCCCTAGCAACAAGGGGCTATTTTTCTCAATAGGACTTTTAGTAGGAAACCTGCACTAAAACATTTTATGATATTATCGTATTCATTTGTATAGTCTTCTTCTTGAGTTCGCACACTATGAATTCAGGCGTAGTTAGAGCGCCTGGTATAGTGCTTCTTACTTATTTTTGCATGAAGGCTTGTTTTCCTTATTATCAGTGTCCCCACCATATAAAAATATTGCAGTCTTTAGCGACTCGAGATCCGTTCTTCAGGCCATCTCATGCACCAAACAAGACAAGCTCATCCAGGATATAAGGCAAAAAAATCAGCTTCATGTCAGAGTCTTACAGTGGACAACACCAGCCCACTGTAGTATCCCAGGAAATGAAAAGTCTAGTAAACTTGCAAGGGCTGGAGGGAGCCTAAACCTAACACACCACCACCCAACACAAAGTTTTACAGAAGCAAAGACTCTACTGAAACAATTCAGAAAAATTATGTGGAGTAAAACAAATGGAGGATACAACTCAGAGCACGATAACATAAATACATTAAACAGAAAAGCGCAGACCAGTCTTCAGACTTAGAACGGGACACTGCAGCCTCAGAGCACACCTCAATAGAATAGGTCTCAGGGACTCGGCTTCATGCACCTGTGGATCACAAAACGCAGTACCCAGAGCACATCCTGCAAGACTGTGCCCCAGCCTAAGCAGTGTGAGAATGGAACTCTGGCCAACAGAAACAGCCCTTCAAACTAACTAAGGGGAACCGGTGAAACCTCAAGCGTACCACCACCCTGTTTATGACATATACCTGAGTAGTAGCATAGCAGAATTTGAATCACAGAAGAAGAAGTCATTTCTACAGTAATCCGTGTCATTATGAGCATCCAACGTTAAGGCATAAGAGCGTCAGGAGGACCCTCCCCATTCCTGGAAATAGCGTTTTGATAAAACATTGCTATTGACTGTTGCAAACTAACTATATATGCGCGTGGAATTTTTCCCGACCACGACGGCTCTCAGGTCGCCCCAGCCTCAACTGGGTACCAGACATGCTCTGGGAAAGTAAGGCCGGCGTGATGCTGACCACATCACCCATCGTGTGCCGACGGTCAATGAAAATACAGGCCTAACACTGTATTGACCTATATACCACGAGGTATGAAAGGGTTCTTTTACTTACTACTTTAAACTAACTATAGTTTAAACAGTTGTAAGAAGTTAATAGACTTCACCGTTCAGAAAGCAATGGCAAACTACTGAACGTATAAGTGGTGCCTAGAAAATCAACGACTCATTTACTGTGGTTGATGGCTACGTCCTTTGGGATATGCCACGATTTTCATTTTCAAGAAGTTAATATTTCTATATATGGAGCCCGCAATCGAAATCTCAATCTTGTCTTCGCCATTTCCGCGTAGTAAATTACCAATTATATGTTTTTTAATTCATTCCCTCTTGCGCCCGTGTGGTGCCGGAGCCCGCAAGGGAAGCAAAGAATAATACCACTCCACTGCAACCTACAAGGCATGTCGTAAGAGGTGACTGATGTAGGACCTAGGAAGCTACCCTAGTAAATAAAAAGCATCGCAGAAATCGGATGTGTTGGCCTACTTGTAGGCGCATAACTGGTACAACGTACAATCTCTCTAGGCTCAGATCACATACAAATCACACAGAGTGGTTAACAAGTGGTGGATATGGACGTTCGAAGAAGAAGATTCCTCTGGAAAATTTATGGTGACGCCCATGCCTGTTTTATAATAAGGTTGCAATTTTTTTATAGCCCAATGCACACCTCACCAAGACTTTTATGACTTTGAAACACACACAACCATATCAGCGAATTCTAAACGGCATTTTGGTATGTGGGTATCTATATTTAGTTTGTATGTTACAGATTTATTTAAGCACCACTCATAAGCTTAGTAGTTGGTCATTGCTTTCTGAACGATGAGATCTATTTTTAACCTTTAGTAAAAATCCATGGGAACAAATTTGCTTCCAAATTGACTGCCATGGTTTTTTGAACATGGTACGCTTGGGATGTGATCAAGCTCACTATCACTAATCCACAGAGGACCACTATTACATTCATCATCATCATCAAGTGCCGTGCCGGCTGGCGTAGACGAACATGGATCGCCACAAATCTCTGTCTCTGGTGTTTGCTATCATCTCAGACGTTGACGCTCTTCCTGCCATGAAGTCAGGTTTTCCAACAATTTCTCTTTCTGCCTTCCTCTGTATCGCCTTCCCGCGAGTTTACCGGTTGTTACACTGTTTTCTAAACCTCATTTTCTCATCACATGCCCGACAAATGATGACTGCCTCTTTCTTATATTGATGATAATCTTTCTCCGTGTCTTGACCTCATTCAACACCTCAACATTAGTCATTTTAGCAGTCCATGGATTCTCATCATTCTTCTGTAAAACCACATCTCTGTGACCCTCATAGATTTTTCGATCTGTTTGTTTATTGTCCATGACTTGCATCCGTATGTCAATATTAGTTATATGTAGCACTGTATAATTCTCATTCTGATCTCAGTTGACAATGACTTGCTGCATAAAATGCTTCTCATTTTCTGGAACGCTGCTTTGGTCTGCCCTATTCTGCTATTTATTTCTTATCTGCCATCTGATGTTACCAGGACTCCGAGGTATTTATATTGTTGTACTTATCTTTACTATTACATTCTATCTATCTATCTATTCTCTAGTCCTGTTTTGCCTTTTAGCGTCAGGTCAAAAAAGGAGACACCTGGAGCGAGCCTTTCCATGCGCCTTGTTTTTTTCTCTTTCCAATCCTGGTTTGCCTCACAGCTTCAGGGTAAGAAGAGATTTCTAGCACAGGCTTTTGTGTATGCTTCATAAATAGTGTCTCTTTCATCGCCTCTTTATCTCTGAGGTCCACCTTTGCGTGGCAGGCCTTTGCTTTGTATCCACTGTATCGGAGCAACATTGCTCTCTGTGGTGCAATGCCTGTTGGTAATCTGCTTATGTGGCCGAACCATTTAATTTGTTGCTTCGATAAAGTCAGTATGATGTTTCATTCTTTTTCCTGATGTCTTCATTTCTAAACCTGTCTCTTCTTGTTACTCCCAATTACATTCTTTTCTTCTTTCTTTTGTCCTTCTCTGCTTTTTTGCCGCTAGGCGAAGCATGTTTAACTGGTGATCGGTTTCCGAGATAATGCTCGCTCGGTCGCTTGATATGGTGTGGTATTGTATTAAGTAATTGAAATAAAATTAGCACCGGTTATGGTAGGTTCTCCACAAGGAGTTTATTCCTATTATTTATGTTTGTTGGCCTAAACGCTCTGATGTTGACCCAAACAGACTCTTTCTGATGTTGAAAGGGCGTTCCTCGGCTTAAAGAGGCTTTCTTCTTCTTCTTCTCTTCCACCATTTGCTTCTTGAATGTGCTTTTTTAAGACACTTTGTAAGCTGATATTCATTTTCGTAAGGCTGTTCTTGATGCTCTCTGCCCATCTTTTGCGTGGTCTTCCTCTTGCTTTGTACTTATTATACTTTTCTGTGTGGCTCTCTGTAGTAGGGGATACCAGGGCATTTAATCAGCATAAATGTTTGAACCCTACCTAATTAGGAGTCTCCACAGCACTAAGCATAGCATCACGTGCCTGGAGCTGTTGGAGGTTTCTGGGGGGTTTTTTGTGTGTCTTTTTCCGATCCAGAAGCACTTGAGCTTTTCAGCTCTTCTGGCTCGGTGCCATGGACATCGTAACCCTTCGGTTCGGTGCCACGAACACCGTAAATCTGTGGCTTTTTCTGCCATCTCGCGGAATTGAACCCACACACACAGAGGGATAGTCAACCGTATTCCAACGCGCTACGAACACGCTGGGCAGACGGGCATTTCTGGGTTTTAAAGAAAGCCGGGTATTCCCCAATGCACTATAGAAAAAGATGAAAACTTTTAATTCCTGGAGTTAAAAGAAGAAAATTCTCATAAATAAGAAAGAAACGAACAAGTAGTGGTGAGGCCGGCGCCTTGAATGCAGGCAGACACGTCGATTCTAACCCGTTTTTGCAAGACTGAGCTTCACAGACAACACACATATTATTCTTGTCAATCATGTCACCGTATATTGTTCACCCTTCCTTTATTTCTCAAGTCTAGATCATTAATTAGAGGAAACATCTAATCTGAGTCATTGTTTAATTTCATAGCGCTCTTGTTGTTTTAGCAGTACTAATCTCACGTCTCACGTAGACGGAACGGTGAACTCCTGCTTACTTTTCGAACAGAGGCCATCAATTATCGTAGATCAGAACAATAAGAGCCAGTGGCGGCTCGTCATTAAGGGCCAGTGGGGCCAGGCCCCATAAAAAATAATGTGTAACGTGCATTTATTATTTGATAAATTAAAATATAATCTAATCCAATACCATGATTTTCCCGAATATTTGTGCCTGGCCCAACGAACAAAAAAGATCACCAGCCGCCACTGCTAAGAGCATGCATATTTTCAGTGGCAACGACATGGAGCGGCAGTGGAAAAGCACGTATGTTCTTTCGAATATAAGTGTTTCAGAAGAGGTCTCCCCGGGTGTCGTCTATTGCGGAGAGGATAAGACGTGTGCCTGTCGTTCTGAAGGTTATGCGCTTGCATTCGGACCGAGTTCCATTTTTTTCATAAGCTTCATATGATTGCTGTTGCATCTACTAAGTTCGTGCTTTGTGCAACACTTTCTCGGTTAGATTGTGTGTCATTTCTGCTGATAGGGACGGAACTATATGGGTAAAACGCGGTGCTAAGTCCCCATGTTTCTGCTGATAGGGACGGAACCATATGGGTAAAACGCGGTGCTAAGTCCCCATGTTTCTGCTGATAGGGACGGAACCATATGGGTAAAACATGGTGCTAAGTTTCCATGTTTCTGCTGATAGGGACGGAACCATATGGGTAAAACATGGTGCTAAGTTTCCATGTTTCTGCTGTCTCGACGCACAGTGTCAACTGCTTTGCACGCCTTCTTTGCTTTGCTTTTCTTATTCTGAGAACTTGTCTAATTCCTTGTCATCGTCTCTTTTGCAGGCTTTTGTGTATGCTTCATAAATAGTGTCATAAATCTATTGTCCATTCCCAGGTGGAAGATGTAGTTAGCTGTCCACTCTTGCCGTTAAGCGTAGGGATGGGAGCTTTAATTTACGTTCTAGGACTAGATGAGTCGCCCTTGTTGTGTTGTATCTGTGTTTATGTAGTGTGGTCTTGATATTGTCTATCCATCTTTTCTTGGTCTTCCCTTAGCTCTAGTATCGTCTCTTTTGTATCTCTTTATTCTGTTTCATGTTTACCATCATGTTATCATTGTGTATCATACGTTGTGACTTTAACGAGCCCTTTCTTCTTCTTCTGCTCACCTTTGCTATGCGACTACTCCGGTATGTGTCATAAACAGGGCGGTGCGCTTGAGGTCTTCACCGGTCCCCATAGTTTGTCTTGTAGGGTTGTTTCTGTTGGCCAGATTTTCATTCTCATACTGCTCAGGCTGGGACAGTCTTGCAGGATGTGCTTTGGGGACTGCTTTGGTGCTCCACAGGTGCAGGCAGCCGTGTCCCTGAGACCCATTCTATTGAGCTGTGCTCTGAGACAACAGTCTCCCGTTCTAAGTCTGAAGACTGATCTGTGCTTTTCTCTTTAGTGTATTTATACTTTCGTGCTCTGGGTTGTATCCTCCATTTGTTTTTCTCCCCATCATTTTTCTGGATTCTTTAAGGAGAGTTTTTGCTTCTGTAAAGCATTGTGTTGGGTGGTGTTGTGTTAAGCTCCCTCCAGCCCTTACAAGTTTATCAGCCTTTTCATTTCCTGGTATGCCACAGTGTGTTGATATCCACTGTAAGACTAGTTGTGATTTTTTTTTTCAGCACAAAAATTTTTTCGCCGTATATCCTGGATGAGCTTGTCATGTTTGGGACATGAGAATGCCTGGATAACGGACTTTAACGAGCAATTTCTTTACATACATCCAGTGGCGGCTCGTGTTAATTTTTGCTGGTGGGGCCAGACAAATTTTTGTTGAAAATCATGGTATTGGGTTAGGTTATATTTTTAATTTATACAATAATAAACACACGTTACACATTATTTTTGTGGGGCCTGCCCCCTAGCCCTTAATGACGAGCCATCACTGCATACATCTATCTTTTTTGCAGTAGATAAGATGTTCATTATTGTATTGTCTATTTAACATTGCAATTCCATATTGTTCTACTGTGCCTTTCTATGTTCCATTTGATATCGCTATTGTCTTGTTGTTTCATTGTTTTCTACGTCCTCATAATATTACGAGTTTAACAGGGGGAAAATGTGTTTACATAGCATTTGTTGTTTAATATTTCTTGTCACATTTCGTGTTTTTTGTTGTTGTTGCTGTTGTAAAGCTGGTTATCTAATTCTGAATTCTGCTATCTCAATCACTGCGTGTTACGGGATATGTGGTATCTTTTTCTTCTTCTGCGTTCTCACAAAAATTGGGATTTCGGATTCTCTAATAAAGGCCGCCGTCCGCCTCAGATTGTCAGCCACGTCATACAGTTTGTTTTAGGCGCTGGTGTATATGGGCCAATTCTTTCTTCTCATGTCTGCATACTGGGGGCAGCTCTGTAGGATATGTTCTGTTGTCATGCCTGTCAAGCCACAGGAGCACAGGTCTTTGGTGTCTATCTTGAATTTAGTGTACAGGTGGTGTCTCATTCTGTTGTGACCCATCCGGAGGCGAAGTATGACAGTCTGGTCCCTTCTGAACAGTTGGTGATATCCAGCATTTTTGTTATGTTTTGGGCGTTCTTCAAATGCTTTGCTTTTTAGTGTCTTCTGGGGATGGTTTTTTTCTTCTTCATATCAGACCAGGTTGTCATCTTGGGATATGTGGTATTATAATCTATCTAACACCAGCTCAGCTGGTACACACCACATTTCCCATAAATGGCATCGCAAAATTATATTTCGCATTTTCATTTTCATGTTTGCCATAATTTGTTTTCTTTTCTGTTTCATTCTTAGTCTTATTTATTTTTAATATCAAGCTTCCGTAACGGGATCTACGACATGCCAGGCCTGAATTTATAGGTGGTGAACGCAGAAGAACCAGTCATGCAATTCTTAAAAGAACAACAGATTAAATGGTTTGGACACCTGACAAAAATGCCCTGGTATCGTCTACCACAGAGAGCCACATAGAAAACGTATAACGAGTACAGAGTAAGAGGAAGACCACGCAAAAGAAAGAGTGACGGCATCAAGAACAGTTTTAAGAAAATGAATAACAGCTTACAACGTGCATTAGAACAAGTGCACACACGATCAATTCCCCCCTCCTCCCTACACCTCTATAAAGATGTAAATGGTGGAAGAGAAGAAGAATAACGCAGAAGAAGAAAAAGGAGAAGAAATAGGCGAGTTGCTGCTCCTGGAGGTGATTCTGTTTTCTCTGGATTAAAAATTCTGGATCTCTTGTTGCAAAGATGCCAGGTTCACTCCCTCGTGAAGTCAACTGGATATTTTTCCAGAGATCCCTGATCTCAATGTAGATGAGATCAAGTTCCTATCGGAGACGGATCTCAGTGTAGGTTAGATCAAGTTTCTAGTCCTATCGGACGGATCTCGTAGGTTAGATCAGTTTCTAGTCCTATCGGAGACGGATCTCAGTAGTTAGATCAAGTTTAGTCCTATGAGACGGAGATAAAACATAGGTCTGTGTTCAATTTGAGCACAATACAAATTTCAAAATCGATAAGAACAGACTGGAAAGCCGCTGCCTGTGCAAAATTCATTAGAAAAAAGTAAAAATCAAATTTCTACAAAAATCTTCTAAATTTCATCGGGGACCCCCTCCGGTGTTACGGAGTCCGTGCACTGCCGCTGAGATCTTCCTATGTAAGAAAGAGATCGAAACACACATGGTTACTCACAGAAGTGCAATGATGTTGGTCCAATCAATCAATCTGTATTAAGAAAGGCAACACCCAACCTCTTGACTACATCAACACCCAACCTCTTGACTACATCACACCCAACCTCTGACTACATCAACATCCAACCTCTTGACTACATCAACATCCAACCTCTTGACTACATCAACACCCAACCTCTTGACTACATCAACATCCAACCTCCTTGACTACATCAACATCCAACCTTTGACTATCAACATCAACCTCTGACTCATCAACATGAAAATCCACGAACTAATATTTCAATATCAATTTTTATTGATCTCAATTTATGATTGTTTCCAACAGCTTGACCACTCCAGAAAATGGTGGGCATTGCAAAGAAATGTCCATGTCTCAGACCAAAAATTGATGATGATGTTCGAGTCCTAGATTACAAACATTCTAGTTTACATGACGTCCCCGGTGATGTCTTCAATAAAGAAAGAACTCTAGAGGAACTTTACATCGATTGTAATCAGATCAGAGATTTACCTCGGTAGGATGTTGTGTGTTCTTTTGTGACATTGTTATTCTTTCCTTTCTTTCTTCTTTTCTTACTTTCTATCTTTCTTTGTTTCTTTCTTTTCTTTGCTAGCGCATTTCCGACATGTTTGGTCGGGTATTTTCCGGTTTTGTTTGCCGAGCTACTGAGTTAGTGCTTGAGCAACGCTGTGAGCTGTGACTGTTACATGGAATGCTTTTTGCTGTGTCAACCGTGCGTTTGTTGTGTGTATTCAGAAAATGGCGGACAGCGGTTATGACGAACAGGCTCAATCTGCCGTATGCAGTTATGTTGCGAGTGCAGAAGGCTGGATTTTGTCATGATTGATGTTCCCTTCGACAAGAATTGCAATTCAGGTGATGGACAGTTTTGTGTTGCTACATTAGCGACGGCCATATGCATTTTATGCGGTGCAGGTTGTTTTTTGTGGCGGTACGCGGCTGTTTCATTCTGGAATTAGTTCACACAGGAAGCATTTCACAGTTGTTAGCATTTCGTGTGATTTCATTGGCACAGGAACGGAGCAATTATGGGGTGACCCGTTACAGTGAAGTTGGAACCATACTTATGAACTATGAACTATTTCTTTTCTTTCTTCGTTTTTTTTCTTTTCTCTAAAATTTTCTACTGTATATGGTAGCCAGCTCTACGAAAAACCCCACCGTACTTGCCTTTTACGACATGCCTTGTAGGTTGCAGTGTTGCTATTCTTTGCTCCTTTGCAAGCCCCAGCAACACAGGCGTAGCTCACACTAGAGCTACAATTTTATGATTGATTTAATCATTCTTTTTCTTCTGATGATGATATGTAACTAGTGTATTTGGTTGTTCTCATGCATTACATCCCTTGACCAGTCGGTCTGTTGTTTCATTTCCTAATATTCCAGAGTGTGTCCGTATCCTTTTTCTTCTTCTGCGTTCTCACCAGATTGGGATTTCGGATTCTCTAATCTTCTTCTTCTTCTTTGCGTTCGGTTTCGTATGCTCATCTAAATCATGAGATGGGTTGCCTCTATGAAGCTGCATGTCAGCTGGAGTTCTTCGAGAGTTCCCATAGCTTGGTCTGTAAGCTTTGTTCATGAGGCCATGTTTCATTTCGTTGGTGTATGTATGATGGACATGACTGCAGGATGTGCTCTGGAGTCTGTGTTTCTGTCTGGCATGCACACTGTGCAGTCTGAGCAGGCTTTATTCTGTGCATGTGGTGGATTATCTAATAAAGGCAGCCGTCTGCCTCAGATTATCAGCAACGCCATACAGTTTGTCTTGGACGCTAGTGTAAGTAGGCTACCTCTTTCTTCTCAAGTCTGCACACTGGGGCAGTTCTGTAGGATATAATTCCTATGATTTCTGCTTTCCCGTTTGTGCCGACCTCTTCCAGCAGTAAGTTTTGGCCACCCTTGTGATGGTAGGTCTGACATTTTTACTGCGTGACTAAATCTCCAAGGCAGATTGGCGACCGTAGAATCTGTTATCTCATTGTGAGGGGTCGTTGCACCATGTAATCCGTCTTATGGTCTGGTGTATCCGTTTTCTGCAAGCATTTGTTTCGGGTTAGCATTCCCTACGGACACGTGCATCCGATTTCAGCCAAATCACCTTAGCCGCCTCTTACGACATGCGTGGCAGGTAACAGTGGTTCTTTCTTTACACCCCAATTTGGGCCCCGGTAACCACTCCGGCGGTGTCCGTATCCAATGCATATCGACCTTGCCTTGGTTCAGACATGAGGGCATGTAGACCAGACAACTATTTGCACTGAAGTGCTTGTAGTGATGATTTTTGCGATATGGCTATAACAAGAAGTCATATATTTCAAGTGATAATTCAGTCGATTTACTATCATTCGATGCTAGCTATCAACGATGGATTGGACCACACACTGAGGAGACCTCCTGGCAGCATCACAAGACATGCCCTCCATTGGAACCCCTGGTCATAGTGGTAAGGGAAGACCCAAGAACACCTGGAGGTGGGGGCTGGAGACGGAATGTAAGAAAATGTTGAGAGTATGAAGAGATCTGGAAAAGATAGCATTGGATAGGAGGGCTAGGAGATCTTGGATGCTGACCTGTGCCTCCCTAGCCCTTTCGCTGCTACATACTCTCCAAAGACTGATATAAAAATAGCTACTCTTTGTTTCTAGGTCACAAACGTGAATACGCCTAATATAAATGACAGTAGAATGTATAATGTGTTAACACGTCTTTAGCTCACAGAGGAGAGATAATAACAGACGCAGTAACGCGTCTTTAGCAGTGAATGGGGAAAACGTCTATACACGTCCTTAGCAGCTAAAGGGCTAGGGGTGAAGAACAAAACTAGCTACCAAACTAATAGCAATTTTAAACATGTTGTTACTCTCGTTCCCATCTTCTTCGTTCGTTCTACATCAAACACTTGTTAAACCACTCTTTAACCCTTTGTTAAACCACTCTTGTTAAACCACTCTTGTTAAACCACTCTTGTTAAACCACTCTTGTTAAACCTTAGAGTGTGAGTTCGTTATGCCAGTTAGGCGCCTACAAATCCGTAGGCCAGCACATCTAATGTCACATCACTACGGTCAGACCTATAGGTGCTCAGTCTCCCCCAACAAGTGTCGAATTGTATGTATGCTCATGGTCTCCTTGGCTATTTTGTTAAACACAATCATCACTTTGACCCTCAGGCACCCTGTTCTGTTTGTGTAAACGTGTAATCCCAAACTCTTTAAATCGCTGCATAGATTTAATAGCAACTTTAGTACCAGTTAAATTTAATCTAACAGTCGGTCGTCGAGAAACTGAAAGACTCTTCCCCCTTTCCATCCATCCATCCATCAATCCATCTTCAACTCCCCCGCGATCAATGCTCAATACGGTTTTCTTATTCTGGCGAACACTCGCACATGTTCAGGGCAGTAGATTCATGTCAGCCTCAAGGACAGACTATCATCTTCCGACTCCGGATAGGTCATAACAGACTGAACAAACACCTACACAGACTGCGATTGTCCCCAACCCCTCTGTGCCCCTGTGGCTCCTCTGAACAAACCACAGAACATGTCCTGCAAGACTGCCCCTGTATGTCCTCCCAAGAAAGGAATGCTGGCCCTACAACACAACACTACATTCAAAACTACATGGCACTAGAGATGAGCTCCAGACAACAGTCGATTTCATCATAAGGAGCGTCTAACGGTATAATCATCAAAAAAGCGATCGCAAAGAAGAAGAAGAAGCCTCTGAATGGAGGTTGGAAATATCAAATATGACATTCATTCATACAGCAAACTGTTATTTTGGAACTTCCGAAGCATCGACTGAGAGTCGGACACAACAGCCTAAGTGAACAAAGTTCTAGAGAGCCACTGGATAGCAGCTAGCAGTAATGGCCTCAACCTCTATTCTTATACCAGAAGTTGTTGTTTTGTATGTTCCGCTCTGTTCTGCAACGACTCCACCATAGGCGCTAGCAAGGAAACTCTAGCCTGACTTCTCCCCCGACCCACATACCCATCCGTATATACAACCCTATTCTAGGAGGTGCTACCCGAACACCCCTAGAAGTTTAGTCAAATCGACTCTACTGACAAATAAAATAAAATATGTTTTTGTGGTTTTTTTTGGGCCGTTCTTTGAATACAAAAACTCTTTGATGTTATTAGGATCAGACATGAGTGCACTTAAATCTAATTTGCGCCATAAAATGCACGTACCGTTTCATAAAAACTGTGCACATATTTAAATGTTAATGCACCGTGTTGCCCTGTGTTCAACATGCAACTGAAGTATCTACCGTGGTCTCTGACTAATTAAAATGTTCACGCTAAATATATTTAAAAAAAATTAATTTCTATGCACTCCGTGATTGGAGCTCAATAAGTCCTCATAAATCCTCTGTCCTGTTTCTGCTAGTTGAAAGGTCGGCATCAGAGCACTTAAACAACAGCTTTGGCGACAATTAAGTGAATATCGGCTGTTTTTGTTATAGAAGCTTTCACTGGTTCTGAAAATAAAATATTTTTTAAAATGACAGAGAAAAAAAGAGAGAAGGGGAAGACCGCAACTGGTCATGATGATCAAATACATTATTTTTTTTTAAAACAAAGAAGAAAAAAAGGTCCAAAGGCACAGGATTGACTTTATTGTACCGGATTTCTCCATATGGCTCCGTTCCTGTCGACAGAGACGGCATGCCATCTGACGATAGCATTGCAGAAAGCACGAACTCCGTAGCTCCGGCAACAATTCTAGGATTTGAAAAATTGTACATCTTAAAAAAAGGAATTTACGTTCACTATTTCAGTTATTTTAATTTTATTTGACTTGTTCACGGTTGGTTGGGTCTTCTCTCAGAGAAAGAGAGAGAGAGAGAGCTTTCAGTTATAATTTACTGATCATTCTCATGTCTCTTCCATACAAATCTACTTCTTCCAGACATTAAATGATACTTTCATATTGTATATATATACATACATACATTTACTTTTTTGTCTATCTTCTCTCCCGGTAGAGCATATGGTCTCAACGGTTATGTACTTTTCCCGGTCTTTTGCTGTCTTTTATGGTTTCCCATGATAACCTGCATCTTCAACTGTATTTGTGTAGTTCAGACAGTTAGCCAAGACTGTTCCTCGTGATGTGGACAAAGCGTGGTGTTCTTAGATCCATATATCAGCTATGTATAGAGGATATCTATAAACTTCTTTTTCTTTGTCCAGGTCGTTCTAAGAATTTTCTGTAGCACTTTATTTCAACTTTTCACGTTTCTTCTTTGATATTCACATCCACATATCTCTCTCACTCGCGATCACCGCTAAGACTGATGTACCAGATTTCCTGATGAATTTCATTAATGTGGAAATCTGATTCATACAGCCTTAGGATGGGTGTGTTTTGTCACATCTTTAGCGCCATTTGGAGCTCTGGTGCTTATCCTTCGTCGATGTATCCGGTTTCAGCCAGCGTTTACTAGGTTCGCTCTCCGTCAGCCTTTAGCTGTCCCCGACCGACCTGCAAGACAGCAGGTTGCTATTTTATTTTAGGGTAGCTACCCTTAGACAACCTTTCCTCCCTGGTTGTTGAGCGTCATCTGCCCAGGTTACCAGTCTTTTTTTTAACTACTTGGTTTGCCCGCCGTCCAGTTTTGTGCACGGTTTGCACCACTAGCCTTTGATTGTCCCCAATCTAACTACAAGGTAGTAGTACATCCACATATGTTTTTACAAGAAAAATACATTACCTGATAAGTTCTACTTCTGTTGCATTCCTTTGGCTTTTCATACTAAATACACCTTGCATTGCTATGACTAGTCTTGTCTGATTTATTTTTGTGTAGTCTCCATTGTTGTTCATTACGGAGCAAGATGTTGACAATATGTAACATTTTTTTTATTTAATGTCTTCATTATTTATGCAATTGTAGTCTGATAATTTGTTTTTGTTTGTAGATATAATCTTAGTTTTTATTTGTATTCAGGAAAAGGGTTCTGGTTTTCGCTATGTTTTTTAACAGACAAGATTTACTTTTCCAGAAGAAAGTACTTGTATGTTTTATGTTTATGTTCAAGTAACACTTTTTAATTCATTGTTTTCAACAGGAGCTTTTCTTCTGCCTTGGACTTCGTAAGTTAACCATCAGTGACAATGAACTCACGAGCATCCCTCCAGCCATATCCAGCTTAACCCATCTGGAGGAACTGGACATCAGCAAAAACGGTGAGTTCTGATCGAGGTCACGAATAGATAAATAGCAGAGTGGTACAGGCCTTTGTACGCGCCTTTTCTTTGAAGTTCACTAGCCTACCGACTGTCTTACTTTTGAAGTTTATTAACCTACCGACTGTCTTACTTTTGAAGTTCACTAACCTACCGACTGTCTTACTTTTGAAGTTCACTAACATACCGACTGTCTTACTTTTGAAGTTCACTAACCTACCGACTGTCTTACTTTTGAAGTTCACTAACCTACCGACTGTCTTACTTTTGAAGTTCATTAACCTACCGACTGTCTTACTTTTGAAGTTCATTAACATACCGACTGTCTTACTTTTGAAGTTCACTAACCTACCGACTGTCTTACTTTTGAAGTTCACTAACCTACCGACTGTCTTACTTTTGAAGTTCACTAACCTACCGACTGTCTTATTTTGAATTCACTAACCTACCGACTATCTTACCGTTGAAACTAGTGACTATCCAGTTATTTGCATTACCTATGAACCAAGTTCACTAACTAGTTTCTCTTGAACTTGACTAGTGAGCTATACAAGTTGGGAGATTGTGAGGAGGAGGGGGAATAGATGTAAATGTAAGTTACCTTGTATTGAATGATAGCTTTCAGGTATTCGGATCGAGAGAGAGAGAGAAAGGTATTCGGCACCTGCCATAGAATAAGGCGTGAAGTGCCAGCAATAAAACATTTAATGCTTTGACAGTTAGTGGTTGTATACTGAGAGCACTGCAACAGTTCATATAGGAACAGGGCTGCGCGATCTCTTGTCTCATTAGCCTTCTTTCACACTCTCTCTCTCTCTCTCTCTCTCTCTCACCTTCTTGTTTAGCGACTTCTTGTTGTGCCAACTGTGTTGCAGTAGTTTTTGCGAGCTCATATTGTTGTAGTATTTCTGTGAAGCTGTTTATCAGATGCGCAGAGGCGGCTCTGTCTTTTCTCTCTTTCTCTCACGCTCTTTCTCTCTCTCTCTCTCTCTCTCTCTCTCACATACACCTTCTTGTTTAGCGACTTATGCCGTGAAGCGTCGTATAAAGATTACGTTTTCTTGTTGAGCCAATTGTTTGCTGATTTATCAGCCTTTGTTTAGTATTTCTTGATGATGTAACAGGTCGTAGGCAGCATTCTTCTCGAATCGGACCGTTACTCATGTCAGATATCTCCTTCCTTGTTGAGCCTAGAACGATTTGCCAGATAAAGGCAGATCAAGATCCCCTGGACGTGGTCTCTGGAGATTCTCTGAGGAATCAGCTACTCAGATAACTCAGACAACTGCCGGATTCCTCCTAGATCTAAAGCTGAAATTACAGATGTTTGATAGAACACTGCATGCTTTTTTGCAATTTTTACTCAATTCTGTGAGTCTATGGTTATTTATTGGTGAAACATATTCATTATATTGATATTCCTTATTGTTAACCTTAACTTGTTGCATAATATAACTTCGAGTTAGCATTTTGTGTTGATTTTAAAATGAATTCGTCTATATACACCAATACTGGAATGCGAGGTCACGTGGTGTAGTTGTGGTCTGGTTTCCCATAATTCTTACCTGAGTCCGAAGGCCCATATGTTTATAGTTGGCTCTGGATGAATCAAGATTTTTATAATTAGAACGTGTTGCGGTTATACAAGTGTCACACAAGAGTCCGTTCTTGATTAGAAGATATCATAGCTTGTGGTATTGCATCCAGAATGACCATGTGTCAAACAGCACTCTTGAGATTTGAAATAGATACAGTTGAATCTAGTCGTCAGATCATCAGCACGACACATCGAACCAGTTAGTCCATAAGTGCTCCGATCTCTTTCTCAGTATGCCCGGTAGCTTATATTGACTAATGACCAGTGGCGGTTCGTCATTAAGGGTATGTGGGGCCAGGCCCCACCAAAAATAATGTGTAACGTGTATTTATTATTCTATAAATTGAAATATAACCTAAACCAAAACCATAGTTTATCCGAAAATTTGTGTCAGCCCCCCCACCAAAAATTATCACGAACCGCCACTGCTAATGACACAAGTTCTTTGTTGGTTTTCTGTTCTTGTTTGACTTCCAGAATAGCTCTCTTGTCTGGATACACTCCGTTTAGTTTAATATTCTTGCAGTCTGGTTACAGTTGCAGATTTAAATTAATTCCTTGAATAGTGTACATGCCATCTCACTTAGGGCATTAAGAATATCAGCCTGGTCTTTTGCTTGCATGTTTTTAACAGTAGTCATGCCCGCAAGCATGTCAGCCCGTTCATTCCCTTTTAAACCTGCGTGCCAAGGCACACAAGGAAACCTTTTGTCAGCCTAGACCTCCTATAAGACTCCAACCATTGTCTTCTAATCCATCTCGTCTACATTTTTTTTTTAGTATACTAAATCTACATGGTCTGACAAAGAGATAAAAGTACAAACTATGTGGTCCGGCACAAGGATAAGAGTGCACACTATGCGGTCCGGCACAAGGATAAGAGTGCAAACTATGCGGTCCGGCACAAGGATAGAGTGCACACTATGCGGTCCGGCACAAGGATAAGAGTGCAAGCTATGCAGTCCGGCACAAGAATAAGAGTACAAACCACATATACAATCTGGCACAGAGAACAGAATGCAGACTCGTACTTCCAATGGTACTAGATCGTCATCATATTTTCTATCCATCGGTCACTTGATATTTCTAATGCTCTCAACCAATCGTCTGCGACTCTTGCAGAAGTCTATTGTCTATTCCCAGTTGGAAGATGTAGCTGGCTGTCCACTCTTGCCGTTAAGCGTAGGGATGGGAGCTTTAATTTGCGTTCTAGGGTCAGATGAATCGCCCTTGCTGTGTTATTGTCTATTCCCAGGTGGAAGATGTAGTTGGCTGTCCACTCTTGCCGTTAAGCGTAGAGATGGAGCTTTAATTTGCGTTCTAAGGCCAGATGAGTCGCCCGTGTTATATCCGTGTTAATGTAGTGTGGTCTTGATATTGTCTATCCATCTTTTCTTGGTCTTCTCTTGGCTCTAGTACCCGATCTCTTTTTATTGTATGCTGTTATTGGTGGTTGGTTGTATTTCATTCTCATTAAATGTCCAAACCACTGCATTTGTTGTCTTTCGATGTATTCGGTGTGTGAAGTTATGCCCACTCTGCTTCTGATGTCCTCATTTCGTAGTCTGTCTTTCCTGGTGACTCCCCCTGCCTTCCTCAAGCATTTCATTTCACACGTGGTGAGCTTTCAGTGGTCTGTTGCTGTAAGAGACCAAGTTCTTGCAGAGACGTAACTTGGTAAATAACTTTGTTTCATTATCTGGGAATGTCTGAATTATATCATATTCTCTCTCTCTCTACTTATTTTAATCATCACTGAGTCATCATTTTGCCAATCATCTCATCATTGAGTCATCATTTTTCGAGCATGTGATGAGGAGGGAGGTTTAGAACACATTGTGACAACCGGTAAAATCGAGGGTGGACGAGACAGGGGAAGACAGAGAGAGAAAATGTTGGATAGCCTGAATTCATGGCACGGTAGAGCGTCAACATCTGAGTTGATAGCAAACACCAACGACAGAGATTTGTGGAGATCCATGATCGCCTACGCCAGCCGGCACGGCACCTGATGATGATAACTTATTTTAATACGCGTTGTTCCTATCTTTCTCTCCACATATTATATTGTACATTTTATTACACGTTGTTTCTACAATTTGTCTGTCTATCCCTATAGTTTTTATTACTACAGGATGTTCCTATCCTCTCTCCACGCGTTTTATTACATGTTGTTTCAACCAATTTTGTGCCACTTCTGGTGACGGTAATAATTTATCACAACCTTATTTCACACATTGCGATCTTCCTCTGGTTCGTCTTATATATTGTTTATGCCTGATATCAGTAGCGAATGGTTGTTAAAAATATACGTTTTATAACCTTTCGTTTAGCTTGTGTGTTTGTTATCTTTTGTGAAAAAAATCTGGCATATCCTTTACATTACAGGACGTAGACATCAACCACAGTAAACGAGTCGTTGGTTTTCTGGGCAGCATTTATACCTTCAGTAGTTTGCCATTGCTTTCTGAACGTTGAGGTCTACTTTTATCGTTCGTAAAAATTCACGGAAACGAATTTTCTTCCAAACTACTCGAACCAGAGCTTGAACTAAATACGCATTGGGATGTGGTCGAGCTCACTATAAACGCCAACAAAATAATCTTTTATATAGGGTCTCGCCCGAGTGGTTACCAGGGCCCAAATTTGGGATGCAAAGAATAGAACCACTGTTACTTGCCACGCATGTCGTAAGAGGCGACTAAGGAGGTTTGGCTGAAATCAGATGCATGTGTCCGCTAGGGAATGCTAACCCGAAACAAATGCTTGCAGAAAACGGATGCACCAGGCCGTAAGGCGCATAACATGGTGCAACGACCTCTCACAATGAGGAATGGGATAACGGATTCTACGGTCGTCAATCTGCCTCTGAGATTTAGCCACGCGGTAAGAATGTCAGACCCACCATCACGAGGGTGGTCAAAACTTACTGCAGGAAGAGGTCGGCACAAACGGGAAGCAGAAATCATAGGAATTATATCCTACAGAACTGTCCCCAGTATGCAGACTTGAGAAGAAAGAGGTGGCCCACTTACACTAGTGTCCAATACAAACTGTATGACGTGGCTGATAATCTGAGACAGACAGCTACCTTTATTAGAGAATCTGAAATCCCAATCTAGTGAGAACGCAGAAGAAGTATAGTCTTTTTAGTCTTCACAGACGGTCATTTGGCAAGTGCTTTACTGTGACAATTTCTGAGTTTAAGCTTGTTTCTCTTGACTTTCAGCTTATCCCTAAGTCTTTCGTGACTGTTGCTTTCCGTGTTGTGTCCGAGCCAAAAGTAAGCATGGCGTATCCTCTCCATTTCTGCCTAGCCTGGGTAGCTGATATGGGGAATGTGCTTTGCTATCTTCTTACTTACTTTTTTATTTTGATTTATCTAACGAAGTGTCGTGGGTAGCTTGAAACTTCTTCTTCTGCGTTCTCACTAGATTGGGATTTTGGATTCTCTAATAAAGGCCGCCGTCTGCCTCAGATTGTCAGCCAAGCCATATAGTTTGTCTTGGGCGCTGGTATAAGTGGACCACATCTTTCTTCTCTGGTCTACGTACTGGGGGCAGTTCTATAGGATATGTTCTGTTGTCATACTCGCCAGGGCACAGGAGCACATGTCGTTGGTGCCTATCTTGAATTTAGTGTACATATGGTGTCGCATTCTGTTGTGACCCGTCCGGAGGTGAAGTAAACATTATCTTCGATTGTGACAAGTGTGTATCATTTGGTTATAATGAGCTTGACGTAATTGCAAATGTTATCAGTTTTATAATCATTTGATTGGTAATTAATAATAATGGTAAGTTTACAAACGAAAATTAGAAGAAAACTAGACTGGCCATTTAAATTCATAGATAAAACAGTATGAAGAACCTAAGCGTAATACAAGCAAAGAATCAAAACTAAAAATTATGAGGACATTCATTTTTCATGGGACAATATATAAATGCTAATCATGGACAATTATACGCACTGAATGAGGTCAGATGTTTTATCTGCTACCTTATGACAGTAGACGGTACCATTTGCAACTGTTAAACGAGAGCCAACTATAAACTTATGGGCCTTCTAACTCAGGTAAGAATTATTGGAAATCAGACCCCAACTACACCACATGACCTCGCATTCAAGTATTGGTGTATATAGATGATTCATTTTAAAATCAACAAAAAATGCTAAATCAAAGTTATATTACGCAACAAGAAGTTTAACAATAAGGAATATCAATATAATGAATATTTTCACCAATAAATAACCATAGACTCACAGAACTGAGTAAAATTGCAAAAAAGCTAGCAGGGTCTATCAAACATCTATATTTACCGGCCCCTTTTCTGATCTAGGTCAGGGAACCCCTTGTCAGTTGCCTGACCTAGTTTTCTAGAGTTGGCTGTAGTTAAACCCACCGCCTTGTGGAGGAGGGGTGGGGGCCTTGGGAGAGCTAAAGGCTGGAGGAGTACACTCTGATATAAAATCCTCGTTTACTTGTGGGTCAGCACGGTTATGCATAAGACTAGAGGAGTAAACCTTGACCACAAATCCAGATGGAGAAACTCTTAAGACAGATGATGGTTATGTGTGTATTCCGTTCCATTTTCTAGCATCCTCTGGAAACCCTGCTTGATTTCAAAGGTATGTACTTTGTCTTTTCTTTGGATGAAACAGTAGGGTAGAGAGAGCGTTTGTATAAAATGGACAAGGCACATTCCCCATATCAACTACCCAGGCTAGGCATGAATGGAGAGGACACTTTATCCTTGTTTTTGGTTCGGACACAACACAGAAAACAAGTCAGGAAAGAATTGGGGATGAGCTGAAAGACAATAGAAACAATCGCAAACTCAGAAGTTGTCAAGTAAAATCCTTGCAAATTGACCGTCTTTAAAGACGAAAAATGTACATACAAATGTGTATATGTAAAATCCAAGGGAAATATAACACGAAGGCTCTTTTCTAGAACCCGCAGGGTAACGAAAGAGAGGATGGCCTATAAATACACAGAGCATAGATTTGAAGACAAGAGGTTAATTGATATACGGAAAAACTGAAAGTCGCTCAAGAGATAGCTAAAGATATGAAGACTTTGCACTAGTTGGTTGAGGGTCTTTGCACCAACCGAGATATTTTAAAAGGGCGCAATAGAGAATAACAGAACAAAGAAACTATGGGATAACTGGGGTAAAAAGCACTTTAATTAAATTATATGTAGATTACATTTTTGTATCACAAGTGAAGAGGGTCATTAAAGGGATAAGCCGACACGTCTGCAAGTAATAACATCGTTTATGTATTCACCACACATGAGATCGGGCCGGCTATTAGCCTGTGCGTAACTATTTTTAGTAGCTGTTTTTAAAAAGATATATCAGTAAATGATGGAGAACGAAATGGTTGGAAGTAAATTATGTTATAGAAATGTATTTTTGTCGACATTCTAGGGGAAGAATGATCGTGTTAACTAATTTTTTTTTAATGTCGAGATGTTGGCATGCAGGTCAGCAATATATGGTCATGCTGAATAGAAATCACGAAGAAATATGAACTGAAGCTTAACGAGGCAATATCTTTAGCGCAGGAATGAAATCTGCTTCTCTGTGGTGTTCTTACTACAACTCTAGACGGTACAAGTAAAAGTAGAAGCGTAACATGAAGTGAAATGAAGAACCGGAACAAATACAATGATAAGTGAAGCATTAAAAACTGAAGTAAAATCATCGTCATCATCATCATCAAGGTGCGTATCCTTTATATGACGTTGCTCTCTTTGCAGCGCATCTGAAATTCACTCTGTCTCTAGCCA